>JAYESA010000004.1:163670532-163806357 GCA_036927795.1 Iris macrosiphon
CTTTCCTCCGAGGAACCCTCAACTTCCTCACCCTCGGCAGCCAACTTCCTTTGTGCCTAAATCAAATCAGCAACTTCTTGCTTGGATCGTGGCGCTCGGAGATGAACTTTTGTAGACCCCTTCGGTTCCGGAAAGAGATAGTGGGTCCAAGTCGCGATATGAGGGAAAGCTCCCTTAGAAGACTTCTTCTTCTTCTTCTTAGACAATCTCTGACAAATATCGTGGTGGCACAATAACTCCTGGTACACCGCCAGGATCTCTAGATTCTTTGCCTCTAACTCTCCGAGTTTTTTATTACTTGGAATAGACTCTTCATAGGGTACTTATCCCCAAGGAAGTTTTGAGACAACATATATTTCGTGCAAAGCCAATCCCATTTTGCCGTCAGGCGTGAAGAAGGTTCCCGTGCGACAATTGTATAGTTCCATCAGGACAATGAATAGGGGTCAGTTTATCTCTAGACCGTAACATGTTCCCCTCACAGCAAAGAACAAGTCAGCCGCTCTAAGCTCCCGCTCGTACTTCTTCAAAATCCACAGGGACATGCAATACTAGGAGGGGCTGTAATGCACCTAGCTAACAGTTCACAACTGTCCAGGGGATAAGACCCCTTCTTCACAACTTGATGAAGGAAAGTGTTTGTCACGTATACACTAAGATTCGGCCCCAATTCACTTTCGACGAGGCCGGGTTTCAGTCCAAGCAAGGAATACGAGGGTGATTCTTTACGCTGAAAAAGTATCCCTTGCTCTTACCAGTCCCACATCGGACATTGCCAACAAGGGCCCCATTCTGCTCGGGTGTCAAGTTCTAGCCCATTTACCGCAAGCTCATCATTACCCTCAAATCCAACAAGGGTAAGTGACGCTCAAAAGAAGGGAAATACATTCCCATCCCACGGAAGGTAAAGAACCAGTTCTTCCTTGTCGTCCCCATCTCAGGATGAGAAGCCTTTAGCACATCCCCGAACAAAAAATATGACTTCTTAAAGAAATAACGACCGTCCCCAGCGGGGATCTCTCCCGAGTTCATTTAGCTCAACAAAAAGGAAGCGGTCTGGTCAGCAATCTTCTGTTGTCGCTCAGCAGAGAGGCCTTTGTCAATCTAAATTTGGATGGCAGCAACCAAGTCCCCAAGATTCATGTTCAGTGGAAGCCGATTATGGCCAAAAACTAGCTCGCCAGAGGGTGCAGTGGGTAAAGTCACTGAAAAACAACAAAGGAACTCGATCAGAATTATTGAGAGAACTTATCAATGTTTTAAGTGAGATACTCATGCGACTGAGCTACCCATGCGGCTAAGTTACTCATGCGGCTGAGCTACCCATGCGGCTGAGTTACTCATGCGTTGAGCTACCCATGCGGCTAAGATAGTCATGCGACAAAGTTTAAGCATGCGACATGGTTACCCATGCGGCAGAGTTGTTCATGCAGCAGGGCTACCCATGGGGCTGAGCTACCCATGAGAAAGTAAAAATTTAGCGCATGTTCTAGATGATGGCTCATCCATGCGACCAATGGTGAACATGTGTCTCTGTGTTGGAAATCTGACTTCTTCTTCTCCAAAAAAAACCTACCCATGATCGATAGCTGAAAGTCGACAAGAACTGGAGGAGGATCTGCCTCAACAACGTGACCCTTCCCCTACCCCTTGCCTTTGCCCTTGGGGCCTTCTTGGCAGCAGTAGTAGAGAAGGAAGCTTTGGCAGGGGCCATGGCAGCAAGGAAGGAGAAAGAGAGAAGTTGAAGTGTAAAAGCATTTCTCTCTCTTCAAGGCCTCTTTATATAGGCACAAATATGCGGCTCAGGATAATGATGATAGCCATTTCGAATCTCGATCTCCATGACAATGAAAGATATTGGCAATGCCTCGATCGTTGAGCCACTTTATCTACAGTGAATCGTCGCCTTGGAGTCTGCGTGAGGAGATGGATCAAAATCCTAAGAGATTTGCTCGAAGATTGAGCCAAATCTCGTCAATAAATAAAGATTAGATAGTTTGGCAGTACCATATATGCGGCAACGTGTCTATGCGGCACCCATGCGACAAAGGTGCCTATCCATGCTTCTTGTTCAAAGTATTCCAAATATATCAGTTTTAAAACTTTGAAGGGAGTCTTATAGAAGCATGGAAAATCTAAAGCCATGAAAAGAAGACAGGCTACATAGAACCCGTGTGCCCTCAAAATTAAGGCAGGCCCCATAGAGCCCATGTTCCCTCGAGATTAAGATAAGTCGCATAGCCTGTAAAAGCATCCATACGGCCAGAACTATCACGGAGGTAGAAAGCCGTATACGATCTCTGACGTAGCATTAATTACCTGATATAAAGCTCTGACATTGAATTTATTGCCCTGAAAGTTTTGAGAACCGTGAAACACAAAAAGACAGATTGATGACTTTGTTAGGCGTGCAACGCTACGCGTTCGTTCTTATTCGACCACGACCGTATGTAGCCTCGACTCCATGCGGCCAAGTGTCCATCAGACCAAGGCCCGAAAGAGAGCATGTATGAGGCCAAGACTCCATGTGGCCCTCAACTTGTATGATCTTTCCATTATAACCAAATAGATCTTCACCCAACCAGTGCTGACCACTTGTCTAGTTGACCAAGTCATGCACACAACGGGTTAAAAATAACTCTGAGATTTTATCAACCATATATCCCAACCAAGGCTATGTGGCATCCCGTCCATGGTATGCGGCCACAGTTGTAGCCGTATTATGTTAAAGGATCCCCATGCGGCCACCAAACAGAGGCACATATGCGGCATATATAGCCCGTCAGCATGATGGCTATAAATAGTTGGGTTGCATACCCACACATGGTGACACATAGACGCACATGAGAGAGAACGGAAGAAATTATTCTCATTCCCTCATCGGACCATCAACGGTGTAAAAAAATTGCTGTAGTACTCGATCTCCACCGTCACACTTTCCAGAATAAAAAAATATTGTACTTAGATGTTCTGCCTATGATTTGTTTGTACTCTTTTGTTTGTTATAAAGTAAAGTTTTATTCGATTGTTCCAACTTTGAATCAATGGCAAACAGCGGTACTTAATTAATAGATCACCAACTATTGTGAGGTTGTGGCCTGTTGGTTACGATGGGGGGCTCCCATGGGAATGACCACGATTTAAATCCTCCCTCAGGAAGTTCCTGACCCGGTGAAAAGGATATATCAAAAATAAAATTTAATAGATCACCAACTCCGGCTATAGACTATAAGACTCCATATGAGAAGATGACCGTCAAACCAGTATATTATAGCACTTTGCGTGTGTTTAGATGCAAAGCTTATTATCATGTCAATGATGGTAAATTAGATCCGAGAGCCAAGAAAGCCATTTTCTTGGGATATGCACAATGAGTGAAGGGATACTGTCTGTAATCCCTGGAGGATAAGAAGTTCTTATTCAACATGGATGTTACCTTCAATGAGTTTTCAGTGTTGACTTCAAGCAAGAAAAGTAAGTCTGATCAAGATAGTGGTGAATCTAGCAAATTTAACTATTGAAATTAACTCATCCGTGGATGCATCAAATGAGGTAGAGGTTTCTGAAGATGTTCATCAAGCATCACAAGAACAACAACCAGAGGAAGAGAAACACTAGTAACAAGATTCTTTGGCTACTACTAGGCTAAGGAGACCGGTCAAGTCAATGCACATGAATGGATTTGATGAACCTGTCAAGCACTATGGACATTTGAATGTGGTGGCATATATACTGCCAGTGGAGGATAACGAGCATATCACCTTCAGACAGGCTTTCAAAGATAATAGTAGCGATAGTTGGATGGTATCTATGTATGAAGAGATTGAGTCTCTCCACAAGTACTGTACATGGGATTTGGTTTTATTGCCGAAGGATGAACAAGCTATAGGCTGGAAGTAGGTCTACAAGAAGAATGATGCTTCTCTAGAGTCAGGTGGAGAAGTGTTGCTTGAGATCCCATATGGGTAGGATTGACGAGAGGTTGATTTGGTGAAACTGTACGGTTAAAAAGTATGTCGACTCGGCTTTGTAGTAAAACCTTGTCGAGGTGGAGATATAAAGGAAAAAATCTTTGACTTTGACCTTTGACCATATCTTTGACTTTGACCATATCTTTGACTTTGACCATATCTTTGACTTTGAATATATATTGGATTTCCACATATAGATTTCTAATATATATGGTAAGCCTACATAATGTTGGATTCCTATGCCTACATAATGTTGGTTTTATATATATGGATGCATGACATATTATATAGAGGGGCCTAAAGGTTCTCCTAGAGCCATCTCAAGTGTGCTCAATGATTGTTGAATAAGTTCAACATAAGAGAGCAAAAATTGTTGAGTAAGTTCAACACAAAAGTGTTGAGAGAGTTTTCTTCTTCTTCTTCTTCTTCTTCTTCTTCTTCTTCTTCTTCTTCATCTTTGTGGCGAGATCCATATTCTTGTTCTGCCACTAGTCGTGTGCTCATAATTGTAGTTGTATGACTGCACATGCCACCCTCTTATTCGCAGATATCAAAGCAAACTCAAACAAGCCCTCGAACTTGGCGACCCAGTCCATCACCTTATCAGGCGGGGTCCTGCCTTCAAACTCTGGAGGGTTCAACTTAAGAAACTTGGCACCCCTAAAGGTAGACTTTCTGGCCGCCCATCGAGGCTCATCATTTTATGCTAAGCCTGCTCCCCGAGGCGCAGTCGCAGCTATCACAGGTGTCACGGTGGTCCATGATGCACCACTGTTGGCTACTAGTGTTGTTACTATTTGAGTCAGAGAGTCAAACTGTTGTTGCTGCGCCAAGGCTCTAGCATCAACCCATTGCTGCTGAGCTTCGAACAATTCCTATTGGGCTTCGTGTCGATCATTCTAATTTTCGAACATAGCTATCAGCCTATCGACTTGGTCATCGCTCACGCTCGCTGCGACGATATTCCTTGGTTACCTGTTTTAGCCATCCTGCTAACAAAAGAGTGTAGCTTGCATTAGTCTCAAAATATATTATGGACTTATTGCATGAGACGTTGGATTTTTCATACTTTTAAGATCGGGACATATAATACCATCAATTTACTTATATAGAATCGCAAAATTTTTTCAAAATTTGGGACTTTTGAAAGCGCTTGAAAACTTATATCATTTTAAAAAATGATATTTAAGGAGGCCAAGGACGTAAAGTCGTGTTCTGATACCACATGTCACGCCCCAATCCCGTAAGGACCGACCGTCCTTGCTTGGTCATTACGGAACCGATCATCCTCGCTTGGGAGCGATGTCGTAAAAGCCTAAGTTGTGCCTGCACTAGGCATAGTACCTGCACAAGACACAAGTTAGACAAAAATATACATATGTAGAAGCACATAATTTAAAATATAGAGAACAAAGTTTGAACACGTTTGATAGGGACACAAAATACTTTCTTTATTGAATACTTGAAGATTGGATTATAAAGTACTTGCTTGGCTAATACAAAATATGTTATAGATGTCTTACAACTCTTTTTATAAATCCAAAACTAGTCACAATGTCCATACATTATATCCTTTTAGTAGAACCAAAATTAAAACACCTAGCAGAAGAAGAGCTTGCACACAAGAGAGGAAAGCTTTAGGAAGCAACACGATCACGATTTTGCCTGAGGGAAGCACTCCTAAAGCTTCAAAATTCTTGCCAAACTTTTGTTAACAGAACCTGGAGATTGGCCCACAAATGTGGATCAGTACTATGACATGTAACAATGAGCGACCGTGGCCAAACTCACCTAAAAATCCATACTAAGTATACAAGTGAAGCTAACAATACTATTTTGTGACCTTTCTAGTTATCTAGTTTCTTTTTAATAATTCATGCAAAGAAACATAAATGATAGATTGAACCATGCATATTATAATTTCTTACCTACACTAAACGGTTATCCCTGTAGCAGACACACAATGTAGCAACAATTTGCATATATGTATCTAACTTATGAATCAATCTTGGCATTAAATATTATGTATGCAAGAACGTAAACCTAGAATGCGACCTAAATACATGATGGTCCATGGGTTGCCCTATGATTAACAGCGGTGATTCAAGGTTCAGATCTGCACTTGTATGCGCATATATCAGCAGCCGTGACTCAAGGTTCAGCTCTACACCAATACACACGAATACTAGCAGCTATGACATCATGGTTCCGCTCTTCACTAATAGACACATTACCCCACTAGATCACAAAGACCGTACCTCAGGGTGAAACAAAAATCTCTTCTGGACCGACCGATTTCTAGTACCCCAGGAACCGTTCGAGAGACAAAATCTTATGCATAAGTTATCCGAGACCAATGCATGACACAAAATATCTATCAGACAAGACACTACAATGCACAGTTCTGAATAATAAGCACACTATTCTATCTTCTTGTTCTTATCCCACAGTTCATGTTCAAAACATAAGGACTTGCTATAAATCGGGTTGCACAACATAGGAACGAGGGACATGCAACATAAATTGATAGTAAAGAAAAATTTTAATACTTCAAGCATACAGTTAATTTCTTTTTAGCTTATCTTGTTAGCGAAGTATCATTTAAAATATAGGAACATGCAACTAAAGTAAACTATAGATCATTTTTATTAGGCGTGCAGACTAAGGATTCATCGAAGGGCCGAAGCTACTCACCAAATGAATCAACGAGAGGATGGGTAAGGCTTATGCAATGATCACTCCTTGGTTATTGCATCCTAAAATTGCAATAACACATGGTTAGCATCCTTCGATCTTTCTCTTACGATTTGAAATGAAAGCGCAAGCGAGAAAAGCGAATCATGAAAACTAAGTCATCGAAAGCAAGACAAAACACAAACCAATACAAAACCAAGCAATAAAACAACCAACGAAAACTCTTGGACTCATTTCAATAGAATCCGTTCCATCAGTAATGAAGGCTCTATTATATTTTGTCCGTGATTGATTTGGCGGTAAGGTTTTCCTGAGACTCGATTCCTAACCGAGTCAAAGTATCAAGTATTCCATAAGTAAATCGCTAGAAGCAGGGTATTACAGCTTTTATCCTGGAATATCTTATATTGTTATTGTTCAAGCTTTGGCCTTGTGCAAGGGCAACTTAGGCTTACACATAATTATGTCCGTGCGAGGACGATTAGTTCCACCTGGCGCCAGGCGAGGACGATCGACCCTTGCAAAAATTGGGACATGACATAATGGTATCAGAGCAACTCGATCTTTTGGCAATTATGTTACTTCATTTAGACTCAGAGATGTCCTAGTGATTGGAATTTCTTGTCCTAGATATTGTTGCTACAATGTGTGTTCCATACAATAAGTCCATAGATATTCTCAGAGATGTGCGCAAAAGTTTTTTTAATTATTTTCTTGATGGATGGAGAGATATAATTTTGTTACTCTTGAATTGTGAGTGTTTTATCGATTGAGGATGGCGAGGGATGGGGAATATCGCTGCTCTAGATATCATAAGTTTCTTCTTGAGTTTCGAGGACAAAACTTTTTCTCGGTGGGTAAGTATGTAGTGCCCCGCTCCGCGATTGCACTATATACAAGAGATATCGATTTGCTGACTCAAAAAAAAAATTTCCTGAAGTGCTCCTTGTTGAACCAGAAGACAGATGATCTTAGTGAGCGGAAAGAACTTCATTCTCTGATTCTTTCAGGCCTAATAAGAATCAGTTTTATAATACTTGTTGTTAAGAAGACTTGTTCATAAGAAGAATAATAAATTATGTACCTGTATGCTTTACCAGAGAACTAGTATTCCTTGTCTAAAGAGATAAAACCATTGCCATGCTAAACATAAAAATAAATATTACATGTTAAGTACACACAAGACACCGCTATCGACCGAACCATTGCTGTAATGACCCATTTTGTTGAAGCTGAGTGCTGATTCAAATGGCGCAAGTGCGATGACCCGACCCATTTTGCTCAGTGAGAAGACTTGCTTGAGGCAAAGGATTTCAGACTTGGCCCTTTAGGAGTTCAGACTTAGACTTTCAAAGGCACGCTCGAAGTATTGCTCGGCCGAGGTAAATCATCGCTAATGTGGGTGGCTACGATGAACCTGTCTTTGCTTGGCCAACACACCTAAGAATTTGGAACATACATGCTAGACCGCTAGGCGATAACCTATTGCATGCTAATAAGAATACAATGCACCTAGCTAAGGAAATAATCTCATCTTGTATTGCTTGTGTTAGAACATAAAAATGAAACTTGGCTTATAATTGGACCCTCGTATGCTACCTTAGCTTCGTACAAGTAGACTCTGCTAATGCTTCGAGTATATCATTATATATTATTCGTAGTACACTGCTTCACTTGTTTACATTGCTCGCCTTATAGACTACGTCGTCCGATATATCCCTGTATGATTTTACTCCTTGTACTATCCCTTAGACCCGTGCTAGCATAATCTCTTATGTTCTAAAGTAGACCATATCGCAAGTTTTCTTATGCTAATGTTTTATACAAATACAATGCTTGCCTGCTTATATGCTAACTTGTACTCGTTTGCCTTATTTAAATGGACGCCACTTATATGTATGCCACAAATCATCGCACTTCACTATCTGTGATTTGGGACCGTAAGGTCGCCAAGGCATTTAAAAACTAGGAGACTGCATCATGGACAGTTAAGCAAGTTAAAATCATGACATCTCTGAAATCAACACTCATTCTGTACTGAATCTGACGGCTCGGGGAGTCGATAATGTACCTGATAGATCCTGACTGAATTGAATCTGTATCTGTGCCTAAACCTGCGAGAATCTGGAATACTTAAGGATACGCACAGTCATGGACAACTTGTGCACAAGGTAGATTTTTGAATCCAGTTTTGCGACGGTTATCGGGGCACAGGGGCCGATCTGATCTAGACGAAACCAACTGGTAGTTGTCTGTTATCGGCGGGATGGGTATAATGCCAACCGTATTATATATTGCTTGCATACCATCTTTGCTTTGAGACTACACCATCCACTATAGAAGTCATGCCAGTGACCTTCTGTTATATAGATTAAGTTGACTCGATTGCGGCAACCTGCGTGCAAGTCATTGCATTGTAGGCAACTGCTCTGAGTAACACATCAGTATCTATATCTGCATCTGAACACCTAAACAGATATGAGTATTAGACATTCGTGCATGCTTATACAATTTGAACACCTACACAATATGTTGCAACCTACCTGAGTATAACAGAATATGAGTAATCTGTGTAACTCGTGTACCTGAATCAGGACCTCGCTCGTGACACTCGTATTAGCTTATGCAATTTCCCTTGTATATTATTATATATATTCGTTCTTAGTTTAACTTAATTTTATCTTTAGACAGGGAAGGATAGATGGTAAGTTAGTAAGTCTCGTCGGGTTACTCTTATATCGTAGGGTGTACTGCCACACGAGTTAGGCTTTACATTATGCCATAAAACTGATCCTAAGACAAGACTAGAAAGACAATTTACTAGATGGTGCACTGAACCTATATAACGTGTTTGAATTTGTCAAGCGGGCGAGAATCCTCCCCACCAGTGCATTCATGTACTGATAACCCACCAGATTGTTTGCAGGGTACGGGAGAACCTTGTTCGGTGCAGATACCCATCGTACATGCTAAGGCATAAAGTTTGCTCTGAAGCCTTGAAGTGCTACATCCGGAGCTGAAGCACATATACAAGACATAATATTTGAGCATCGCCTATGTATCATTCCACAATTGTAGCCACTTGGCATGCTTTTATTTTTTTATGAGAGAGAGGACTTGAGCGACTTGTAATATCGGCCTAACGTCGCTTTTAACACTGATTCAATATCAATAAAGGGCTTATTTTAGTTCCTTACTTGTGTTATTCACTGCTTTTGCTATTGATGACTCTGTGAACTTGTTACCAATCGCCTGTTTATTTTTTATTTTGCTATATTCGGACTATCTGTGCGATTCTGTAGCTTAGTCATCTTACTACCTGTTCGGATCATGGCCTTGCACGGGAGTAGCTTATGCTCGTGCGGCATCACATTCCTGATGGGAATGGTCGTTCCGTGGGAGCGTTGGTGCGGTGATTCATGCCTAGGGGGACAGCCGATCCTATGGGAGATCGGGGTATGACAAATTGGTATCAGAGACGACTTTATGTCTTTGGACTTCATATCAAATCTCTCAGTTTTGAAAGCTCGTTCATGGGTTATGTGCATATGCTCTCTCGTTGAGTCATTGGGATGTTACATACAATGAGTCTAATTTTTTTAAAATTTCATGTGATTGATATGATTGCTTGTATGAAATAGTTATGCAAAGACCCTTATTCTGACCTGTGTTAGACTTTATGGAAATAAACTCATGCTAGAATTGGCAAGTTATGTGCGAACCCGAATACCTATACATGATTTCTAAGCGGGTTAGTGTGCAAGATGAAATATCGTTCGTACATTTAGCTATGCACACAGCCTTTCGGCTAATTTGTGTTTAGTATCGTGCACCAAGACCCTTTGGTGTGAGCTAGTTTCCTAGTGAGATTTGGGATATCGTTCAGATAAGGATAAGTCAGACTTAGAATGGCAACCGATAGAGACCTTATCAGTTTATCGCTAAGGCGAATATGGAGGATCGTGCTTAGATTTAAAAAAAATAGTTCGGACGATATTTTGTGTCGACAGATACAAATCAAATATGGTTTAGTTGGATGATTATCAATAGGGGTATATACGAGACTAAGAATCATTGAGGCGACGCTTAGGTATCACGCAAGAATTCTAAGGAATGACTTGGTAAATATGTAAACGAGTGATTCAAACATGATTGAGGATTTATTTGTATGACTCGATTCCTGAGTGGTGTATGGATCATTTTAAAATGTTCGAGCGAATTTGAAGGTCTCGTGCGATAGTTGGTTTGAACGATTGAGAATGTGTTGAACAAGTAATTAGGCTTATATCGAATATGGACTCATGGTAATGGAATAAATATCTTGGTCGAGAAAACTTGGTGGATCGTGTGTGCAATTTTGAATTAAATAAAAATGATTGAACTTGAGTAGGATATTGCTAAATAGAAGTTAGCTTGAGAATGTATATTAGAGTTTTGAATTTATAGTCTTGATATGGCATCGATAATTAAAATATAGCACAGATTGATACAAGTAAAGGAATGTTGTGGTTTGATAAAAGAGGTAAGCGATAACAGATTCGATCTGGAATTTGGAAGAACGATCTTGAATCTAGTTTAAAAGAAAATACTTGACATCTGGCCCGGATGAGAACGATTATCCCGCGGGAGCGCTGGTGTGGTAATTTTACGTCTAGCAGGGATGATCAAACTCACAGTAAGATGTACGATGATTATTCGGACGAACTCAATAAAATAGAACGTATCGAAAGTGGATAGACTTTGGCTTGAGGATTTAAACTTAGTTGTTTGAGGAATGCTAGAAGTGGACTATGAATTGATCGAACGATAACATTAAAGTTGGACGATTTGGCTAGACGAATTATGATCACAGCATGAATGAACATGACGTGAGTGATTAATATATATAACTTAGAAGGAACAAAGTGTAATGATAAGGTGTCTCGATCATTTCGATGATAACCATAACGTTCGACGTTCTTATCTTGTGCGAGCATAACTCAATGCTCGTACATGCGTCATGTCCGAATTAGGACAATTATCCAGTGGAAGCATTGGCATGGTGATCTCACGTTCAGTGGGAATGATCAAACTTGCGGAAGACCAAAGCGTGACAATTAAAGGATCGTCTTGATTTATGGTTTGACACGATAAGACAAGTTTGAGAATATAAGTGAATCATAAGTATTTCAAGGATAAGTTAGTCTAAAACCTGGAGTAAGACACGCTTGATGGTTTTGTGAACGAATACGTAAATCATGTTGAACGACTTAGAGTTATGATTGAGATCAAAAATTTAGAATCGAATCGTGACTTGATGGTCTAGACTTAGAATGGATATATGGGTTCTATCATATGTGTTTGAGGAGATAGACTATACGAATCGCCAGGCTTGACATGCAACATGAATATATTATAGATTTGACTGAACGAACTCGGACCCTGTACAAACGAACGTGTTAATATGAGTAGGATGATCTGTGCATGATGTTTAGAAATCTGAGTGAAATGAGTTTGGGTAGAATATTCCGTACAAATGAACAATAGTTTAACCTTAGGAATTGGGGCGAGCATCGTGTGACGAATTTGTACGATGAGTCATGAGCATTAACTATACCTATGACCTTATGAGCTGACCTAGTAATTAGGCAGATGATCCTATACCGAGCGAAGGAACTTGTGTTACCGACTTTAGAGTATTGCTTGAGCAAGCCATAGAACTGGGGCAGTAAGACTTAGAATGGTTAGTGTGTGCTAAAAGTTGATATTTGACATCAACAGAATGGACAATAGGACATGGATACTGGTCGGTAGATCGGATAAATCGTGCTTGACGGTAGTGCAATGCTTATTTTTTAGTTGAATTTGAATGACTTGGATTTTGATTGACCCCGTTGGAGGTATCATTGTGATTCATAAGACGAGAACCCTTAAGACTTTTTCGAGTAAATCGTCCGACTCCGCTATCTCTAAGCTTGGTTAAAATATATGTGTTTTGGGGACGCCTGAAATATGTGTACCATCCAAACTCAGTGATGTGCTAAAATCGAATATTGTTATAAGTGAATGTGCTAGATACGCTTGGACGAGTATAATAATTTGGATAAGTTTGTCTCATCCCTGGATCATTATTAAAGTGATTATAACGTACCCTGTGTTAAGCAATATATGTTCCATGCTAAGGTACATTAGAGACCGAGTCAGAGTTTGGATTGAATAATAGAGTCATTCAATGAGACAGACCCGACACACACGTGCCACGGAGTGAGGAACGAGTTGGAAGTCATATTTGAACGAATCTAGTGATACGGATTGATATGCTTAAGGTAGATTCGATAGTTTATGATAGAACAGTTTACGCTCAGGAATTCTCGAGGACGAGACTTGTTCTGAGTGGTGTATAATGTAATGCACTACCAGAAAAAGTCAAATTAGCGACGTTAAAAAATGTCGCTAAATAACAAAAAATGTCGCTAATCACTTTAGCGACGTAATTAGCGACATTTTACAGAAGTCGGAACCCAGCACGTCGCTGAAAGGAAAAATGTCGCTAAACGTCGCTATGTCAATATTTTTTAGCGACTTAAATTTGTCGGTAAATTAGTGACGTTTAGCGACGCAGCGTCACTAATTAGCAATATTGACTAACGTCGCTATACGTCGCTAATTAGCGACTTATATAGCGACGTTACAGCGACATCTTTAATGACATGGCAATACTGCCATATCAGCAATTTGTGACATACATCGACATTTTTAGCGACATGTTTAGCGACATCCTTAGCAACATGTTTTAACGTCGCTAATTAGCGACATATTTAGCGACGTGTATAAATGTCGCTAAAAATGTCTCTAATTTTACAGAAAAAATGAATACTGAATTGTTTCCAAACTATTATTTCTGCAGTTTATTAAATCACAATTTGTACAAATAGACCCGGAGCAACCCTCCGTTGAATTTCTGGGTTTGCCACCCCCCTTGGATTGAACACTCAACACCGATAAAATAATATATTTAATATGATTAATATAATAAAATTTGAAGAAAAGAAAGCATCCAGCAAATATTGTAAAGAATACGGCAAATATATATCCATACAATCTCATCCTAAATAATACAAAAATATAAATATCCAGCAACTATACTACTGCAGATCTGCAGGAGGCTGACCACCAGCGCGTATGAAGGATAAGAACTGCTCATACTGCTCCCGTGAAATCGACACCGATGTCGATGGAGGAGGCAGTGACGTCGGTGGAGTCTGTGTCGATGTAGGCGCACCAGGAGGCCGTACCCGCTCCAAGTCTGCAAGTCGCTGGTTGTAAGAATCCATTGTAGATAACAGCCTCGTACTGCTATGAACTATTGAATACTGCATCATCATCAGCCTCTCGCCCATGGATAGCTGTGATGCCTGTAGCTCCATGATGTTGCGGTCTGTCGAGGCTCCAAGATCATTTGTCAAATCCCGGAGTGCCGTGATGCTGCGGCCGAGCATATCGAATCGTGCGATAAGCGTCGGATCGTCCGGCTGTGGCTAGGACCGGGGATGCTCCTCCATCCTTCATAGTAACTCATCACGGAGAGACGCAATCTGACGGTCAACGGCCTCCTGGACTCTGGCCGACGACTGCGAGGGCTGTGTGGAATACGCAGTTGTCGGGGAGGCCCTAGATGACTGCGTCGCAACGAGGGTGCCATAGGATCCCATACCATAGTACGTACCCCTCTTGATACCACCAGTTGCGGTCACCCATAGGTCGTCCGCCGACGGAGCTGGAGCGGGCTGTGAGGAAGTACCAGCCTCTCCAGCTGTAGGTGCACTAGCAGTCGCCCGCTCACGCAGCCTAAGATACTCGGCCTAGAAAGATTTAGAAACTCGATAATTTCCTAATTTATATTAAAATTAACACAAAGTAAAGTAATACTTACATAGGTCTGCGAGGCCCTCTCATCAATAAGATTTTCGTCCATGCGATGGGTGGCCAAGAAGACGGTCACCATGTTTGCATCCTCACCCTTCTGTACTTGTTAAAAATATATTATTTAGTACTAAACTTAAACATTTTTTCCTACTACCATTTTATCGTACTTACATTACAATAATATATCTTAAATAAAAAATATACCAAACGACGGAAATGTTTCATCATCAAAATTGAGCCACCACACCACTTGGCAGCATTCCGCCTAGCCACCTTGGACTTCTCAGACATTTCCTTGTAGCTCGGATCGTCGAATCTAGCCCTCATCACAGTCCACTGCTCAAGCGTGATCCAACCTTGGATCGGTTTTCCAGCACGATCACAAGCCTTCTGGTCATCCAGAGCATCTCGGATAAGCTTGGCGACAACGGTAGGAAACAACCGCTCGATCAACTCGGCCCGGTGCGGAGGATAGAAATACGTTTGCTACAATAAATAATTTAGTAAGTGAGCATAACAAATAAGTTATATAATATGCATAAATTAGAGAATTTATTTAATATACTTTTACCTGGAAGTGCGCAAATCGGATTGCCTTCCTCTCCTCCGGAGCTTCAGAGTAGTTGATCCAAGGGCCACCGTAGTTGTTCTTCAGAAATAGGCCCAGGCGTCTCTGAACCGACGATGGACGATATCTATACAGAGATAATTATTTTTATCGAAAAAGTTAATATATGATGAATAAAGAAATACACGATATATATGATCCTAAACCATCTAATTGACTTACTTTGTACCGTCGGCCAAATCTCGGTCCTCGTCTCCTCCGAAGGTGTGCATGGAGGATCTTGATGATGTTGGGACAACGTGGGCACGACCTCCTCGACATGCTCATTTGTCTCTATGGTTCCGTCAGCAGGCGGAATGCTGGACGAGGGAGTACTATCACGCCTGAAACTACTCGTCCCAACAGTCGGAGATGTGAGTGATCGATATACTGGAGTACTGGGCGACGACGATCCGGAACCAACAGTAGGCAGTACCGGAGGAGCACTCTGTCTACCTCGGGACCTGCCGAATCCTCTGCGTCGTCCTGTCATACCTGATAACAACATATGATGAATATAGAAAAATAAAAATATATAGTACATTCTACAGTCAAAATGTGATGCATATTTTACATCATTCTACAGTCAAAATATAATACATATATTCGTTAAAATAGTACATTCTATAGTCAAAATATAGTTACATTCTACAGGCAAATTTTTTTAATTTCAATCATCTTCAGAAAATTCATCTCCCTCTTCCTCCTCCTCGTCCTCCTCTCCCTCTTCCTCCTCCTCGTCCTCACTTTCATCTACTTCGTCTTCGTCTTCCTCTTCGGATAATTCTACATCTTCTACATTATTACTCGTGTAATGAGTAACTTTCATTGAGTCCACATCTACAATATTTGTTACAAGAGGTAGATCGTCCTCTTGATAAGCTATTTCGTCAATGTCAAAGGTATTTCTAGCTTTAGTCTTGCATAGTGTCTACCAATCCGACCTCGCTGTCCCTCGTCTAGGATAAGTTGTGAAGTACACGAGCTGAGCCTGACTTGATAGGACAAATAGTTCGTAGCCTTGATATATATGCTTGTAGTTTATATCCACATGGCCATGCTTGTCAATTTTTCAACCTTGATCTTGAATCGGATCGAACCATTCATACTTGAATAGCACGATATTAGCAGGTTCTGTGCCATAATTATATGTCAACTCTACAATCTCTCATAAGATGCCAAAGAAATCATTGCCTGGATTGACGTCTTTATAGTTCGAAGATTTGATACACAAATAACTATTTTTCGTGGAATCAAGATCTAGAAAGCTGTCTTTGATAGGAGCATTTGTTGACTTGAACCTAAACTCATTCACACAGAAACTTGGCCATATTTTAACGGCAGTAATTGGTCCATTGGCTAGAGTTCTAATAGATTCAGTCTTGGGTGTTATTAGACGATCGACCTAAATACCAAAGTAGCGATAGTAAGTTATTTGTTTTGCAAGTGCAGAATTAAAAAGTAATTACCAAGCATCTTATATATGCGCTCAACCAAGAAGGAAAATGGTCTCTCATTTATTGTTCTACTTCTTCGTCTGTTATGTAGGGTCTAACCGACCTCAACTCATCATTATATGTGCTGAAAAATAATGAAGCAACTGCTGACTAGTAGCATAATAGTAGCTTATACTATTACATTGAGATGATGTAAACGTGTATGTATTAATTACTTACCCCTCTAGTTTCTCCACTTCATCCTCATCGCAATTGAGTAATATATACAACTGAGCAGCCCTTAGCTCGTCGTCATTCAAATATCTCTTCTTCATTTTTCCCGAAGGCTTTTCGGACGCATTGAATACTTTAAGTATTGTATCATTAGATTTCTGATATCCGTCGTTCGTTCTATTAGTAGCAACATGCGGTTTGAAATACGTCGAGTAAAAGTTTGTAATCTCTTCGAGAACATAAGCTTCACAAATAGAGCCCTCAACCCGTGCCTTGTTTTTTACCTTTCTCTTTAGGTGATTCAGATGCCGCTCAAAGGGGTACATCCATCGATAACCGATAGGGCCAACAACACGTGTCTCATAAAAAAGATAAATTGGCAAATGCTCTATAGAGTCGAAGAATCCAGGAGGAAATACCTTCTCGAGCTTACATAGTGTTACCGCAATGTCCTTCTCTTGCTTTTCTAGACGATCGACGAGTAACTTAGTACAACAAAGATCTCTGAAGAATATGCTGAGCTCTGTCAATGGATCCCAAATGACTTGCGGTAAGAATTCCCGAAATGCAATCAAAATTAACCTCTCCATGAATACGTGACAATCGTGGCTCTTCATACCCGCCAGTTTATTCTCCTTGAGGTCGACGCATCTTCTCAAGTTCGACACATACCCGTCTGAAAACTTTAGACCCTGAATCCACCTACAAAGTCTCCCTTTATCCTCTTTCTCTAGTGAGAAAACTGACTTAGGTTGCTTTAACTTTCCATTCCCATCCTCTATCAAATGCAATGCAGGACGTCTACATATTTCTTCTAAGTCCAACCTGGCCTTCGGATTATCTTTCGTCTTCCCCTTTATCTTTATTATAGTATTAATTATGTTATCAAACACATTCTTCTCGATATGCATGTCATCAAGGTTATGTCTGATCAGATTGGTGCTCCAATATGGAAGATCCCAGAATATACTCCTCTTCATCCAGTTATGGGTGCGACCAAATCCGTCACACTTGTACCCCTTAGCAGGCTCTTCAATAGCACTTAGTAAATCTTTTACCTCTTCCTATATCGTGTATCCGGGCCACCTTGGCGGTGGATTGGCCTTCTCCATAACTCCCATACGAAAAGCATTCATGTTCCTCCGGTACGGATGATCCTTCGGCAGAAATTGTCGATGACAATCGAAGAAGCACGGTTTGCCTCCGTGTTTCAAATGGAAAGCCTTAGTATGGTCCCAAGCATCACAAAGTACATTAATTCAAATACTTGAAGCTCACTCTTGTGATACTCTCTCTTAATACACACTCAAATCACTCCCAAACATCACTAAATCATCATGACACATCTAAAATATCAATAAAAATAAAAAATAATCAGGAATGACCCATTAGGTATTTTATCAAACACTTGATGTGCCACCTCAGAGTTTTTTTCAAATGGACACAAAACTTCATGTAACTTCCTCCATATGCCTCCTATGGACCTAGTTCTTCTTCCTATGGGTAGTATTAAACCAAGGAAGGGTTTCTATGGGTATATTACACCATTCTAGAGTTTAAATGACAAAAAAAATAAAATTTTACCTATTGGGAGATGATTTTTCAATGTGGTTCCTTCAAATGAGCACAAGAGTAAGGAATGAACACCAACTGTTGGTATATTAGAATGTATTAGGGGGTTTTATGTAAGATGGAGGATTATAAGGCTATATATATATATATATATATATATATATATATATATAAGAGATAAAATAATAAAAAGAAATAGAACTCCAAAATATTTTACATGGTATCAGAGCACAAACCCTAGCCGCCACAAACCCTAGCCACCACAAACCCTAGCCACCACTACCGCTGCCGTGCCACCACTACCACCGTCGCCATCGCCGCCACCACACTTCCTCCACTACCACGAATCCGTGACTCCTGCGGAGCCCGCATGAGCCTTCTGCCGTGGTTCCTGATGTCTCCCGCGAGTCATTTTGGACGTTGACATCGAAGGCCGAGATCTGATGGGGGAGAGGCATGATCGAGTCTAGAAGAGGATAAAGAGGACGAACGTAAATCATGGGATGAGTGTGAGGTGATCGGAGAAGAGGAGGGTCAATAGAGGATATCATCAAGAAGTTTGACCCTGCAGAGGTCGCAACGTTGATGAAGCTGATAAAACTGTCGGCTAGTGAGAGCGTGACACCAACACCGACGAAGTTGGAGCTTCCCTCCAAAGATCAGAAGCTTGATGGAACGGCCACCTACCTAAATTGGTGACGATGGGTGAGGGAAACCCTCGCAGGGAAGAACCTGGAGGGTTTCTTGTTAGAAGAGAAGACAAAGTCGGATGAGGGCTCGGTAGGACACGACGAGTGAAAGTCCACTCATACGGTGATATACATTTGGCTCCTTAATTCTTTAGTCCAGTCGATCACAGTCAAAGTGGATGGCCTTGAGATGGTAAAGGACATATGGGAGAAGTTGAGGAGGACCTACGATGGTGTGGGGAATAACTTGAGGGTTTTCCAGATCAAGGGGGAGATCGACGACACCATACAGGGAGAGAAGACGGCGTAAGAGTATGCCTCAGAGTTAGAGCGTCTGTGGTTGGATTACGATCACTTCTCAGATCGGACGAGTTGAGAGGACCAAATTGTAAGGGGAGACATGTATGTCTGCAGGAGAGGAGGATAAAATTTCTTAAGGGGCTGGCCGCAGTGTTTGCTCAGAGGGCAGCACTACTTCTAGCCCAACGAAATATCATGACCCATACCCGGATATTTAGGCACGAGTACGTGGGTACGTCCAGCCTACGTCGC
Source organism: Iris macrosiphon (assembly GCA_036927795.1). Taxonomy (NCBI): domain Eukaryota; kingdom Viridiplantae; phylum Streptophyta; class Magnoliopsida; order Asparagales; family Iridaceae; genus Iris; species Iris macrosiphon. The sequence continues at coordinate 163,690,193 of JAYESA010000004.1, forward strand.
AGTATCTCAATAATATATATATATATATGGTACCTATCAATCATCTCAACTCCAACGAAGAAAAGAATCATAATACAATCCATAAGACTGAAATAATATACATGCCATGAATCTTAATAACAGTCTAATATAAATCTACCAAAATAAACTAAACTTCCTCAGGCTCTGGAACTAAGTCCTCCTGGTCTACAAGAGTATTCTCTAATGGTATGCCCTTCTGCGGTCCGTAGAATGTAGGACACTGATCTATGAGCCAATCATCTGGAAAAATATATCCAGTCAGGATGTGGAGCGAATTACATACCTCTAAAAGCAGTATTAAATACATAATCAAGCATATATAATAGATAATAGAAAAGAATATAAGATGACTAAACAACAGAATGAAATAAACTAGAGTGAACAGGTAATGTACTGGAATAAATAATATGCAATAAAATATCTGCAATAAAAAAGAATAACTAAAATCTAACCAGTGTGCCTTGGAATATAAGTTTATTATGTGATCGGTTTAGGTTGAACACGAATACAATATGGTAACTCGATTACAAGTATGGTATGTAATCGACATGTACACGAATACACTGGGACTGGATCACATAATCAACTCCTACTCCCCTATTCCCAACTAATACCAATGGATCCAATCATGACAAGTTACGAACATGAATATGGGAATACTGAACACGAGCAGTGTGTATACACGAATATAAGCACACTGAACACGAGCAGTGTATGAACACAAAATATAATAAATTAATACCCGATACACATGATAAAATACATGTAAAGGAGTACCCGCTGAACATGGTAGGGGATAACATCTCCTGACAGGATCCATGTAGTACTAGTCCATGAAATTACTGTATCGAAATCAAGTATACAGTCCTAGAACATGAGATATATACACTGTTATAAAATAAAAACTAATAGAGAAATGTACTTACATGAGGTCTTGAGCAAGGTGTATCTCTCGATGCCCAAGCTGGTGTCACACAGACCTATATATAGTATGTAACGTCCTGCTCCAAACGGTTACTTATGGAACACTTGCTACTTCGACTCGGTTGAGAATCTAGTCTCGGGGAAACCTTATTGCCAAATCAACACGGACGAAATGCAATGAACCCTTTGAATTGTTCGAACGGCTTCTATTGAAACAAGTTTAAGAGTTTTCGTTGGTTGCTTTGCTTCTTGGTTTTGTGTTGCTTTGTGTTTTGAGTTGCTTTCGATGACTTGGTTTTCATGATTTTGCTTTTCTCGCTTGTGCGTTCTTTTCGAATCGTAAGAAAAAGAGATCGAATTATCCTAACCAAGTATTGTTGCATTTTTAGGACGCATAACCAAAGAGTGAACGTTGCATAAGGCTTTCCCATCCTCTCATTTGATTCATTCGGTGAGTGGCTTAGGTCCTTCGATGAATCCTTTAGTCTGCATGCCTAATAAAGAATCTCTAGTTCACTAAGTATTGTCTTACTAAAAAGATAAGTCAAAATGATATGAACTGCATGCTTGAAGTATTAGAATTATGCTTTTGCTATCAATTATATTGCATGTTCTTTGTCCCTTTGCTGCACAACCTAAATTATGGCAAGTCCCTATGTTTCAAATATGATATGTGAGATAAGAATAAGAAGTTTGTGTGTTTGTTGCTCAGAACTGTGCATTGTAGTATTATATCTGATGGATATTTTATGTCATGCATTAGTCTCGGACAACTTGTGCACAAGGTCTTGTCTCTCAAACGGTTCCTGGGGCACTGGGAATCGCTCGGTCCGAAAGAGATTTTTGTTTCGCCCTGAGGATACGGCCCGCTAGGGGTCTAGTGGGGCGATATGTCTATTAGTGTTGTGCGGAGTCCATGATGTCACAACTGCTAGTACTCACATGTGTTGGTGAAGAGCTGAACCTTGAGTCACAACTGCCGATACATGTGCGTGCTAGTGAAGAGCTGGACCTTGGGTCCCCACTGCTAATGATGGGCTACCCATGGACCATCACATAGTTAGGGCGCATGCTAGGTTTACCTTCTTGCATACCTAATATCTTATGCCTAGATTGATTCATAAGTTATTCATATGCAAATTGTGGCTAACTTGTGTGTCTGCTGCTGGGATAACCGCTCGGCTGTGGATAAGAATTATCATATGCATATGCTGTCTATCGTCTATGTCTCTTGCATGAATTGTTAAAATAAAACTAGACAACTAGAAAGATCACCTAATAATGCTAGCTTCACTTGCTTACTTAGTATGGATTGCTAAGGTGAGTTTGGCCACGGTCGGTCACCAGTACATGTGGTAGTACTGACCCACGTTTGTAGGTAAATATCCAGGTACTGGATGCGAGAGCTTGGCAAGCATTCTGAATCGGAGTTAGCGCAACCTTCCGTGGGACTGTGCTCGTGCTACTTCCTTAGCTTCCCTCTCTAGTGGGCAATCTCCTCTTTTGCTAGATGTTTTGTTCTTTTGGTCCTACTAAAAGGATATAATGTATGGGTATTGTGGCTAATTTTGGGAATGTAAAAAGAGTTGTAAGCCTTCTAAGACATATTTTGTAACTCAGCCAAGCAAGCACTTTGTAATCCAAATCTTCAAGTATTCAATAAAATAAAGTATTTTGTGTCTATCAAATATATTCAACTTTGGTTCTCTGTATTTTACTCTGTGCCTATATATGTATATTTTTGTCTAACTTGTGTCTTGTGCAGGTACGTTGCCTGGTGCAAGCATAACTTAGGCTTGCATGGCATCGCGCCCAAGCGAGGACGATCGGTTCCTATGGACCAAGCGAGGATGATAGGCCCTTACGGGACCAGGACGTGACATGTGGTATCAGACCACAGCTTTACGCCCTTGGCCTCTTCAAATATCATTTTCGAAAATGATATAAGTTTTCAAACGGTTTCAAAAGTCCCGAATTTCAAAATTTGATTTCAAATCTATAAGAAGTAAATCGAGAGTATGAAAGGTCCCTAAGAGTATGAAAACCCAACGTCCCATGCAATAAGTTCATAATACGTTATGAGACTAATGCAAACTACTCTCTTTTGCAGCAAGATGACTAAAACATGTGCTAGTAATCCTGAGACATCGCGTACAGCAAGCATGAGCGATGATCAAATCGATAGGCTAATCGCTATATTTCAGAATCAAAATGGTCAGCATGCAGCCCAACATAAATGGTTCAAAGCTCAGCAGCAACGGGCTGATCCTAGAACCTTGGTACAACAACAGCAGCTTGAATCTCTGACTCAAATTATGACAACACTAGTAGCACACAGTGGTGCATCGGGAACCGCCGCGATACCTGCGACTGCCCCGACCATGCCTCAGGGAGCAGGCTTAGTAGAAACTAACAAGCCTCGACATGCAGCCAGGAAGTCTACCTTTAAAGGTGCTGAGTTTCTGAAGTTGAACCCTCCGGAGTTTGAAGGTAGGACCGAGCCAGATAAGGTGATGGACTGGATCGCAAAGTTAGAGAGCTTGTTTGAGTTTGCTTCAATACCTGGGAACAAGAGGGTGGCGTATGCAGACATGCAGCTGAGATTACGTGCACATGACTGGTAGGAAATAAAGAAAGCAGATCTTGCCACCAAGCATCAAGATGGTAAGATCATTTGGGGAATATTCAAGGAAGCATTAATTGCACAATATCTTCCGCCAGCTGTCAGACAGAAGAAAGAGGATGAGTTTACCGAACTTAAGTAAGGGAGCATGTCCGTCGAAGATTATGAGTCAGAATTCTCCAAACTTGCTAAGTTCGCTAGCTCAATGATTCCTGGTGAGGGGGCCAGTACACATCGGTTCATGAAAGGCTTAAACGATAACTTGAGAAAGGATGTTATAAATCGAGAGTGTAAAAATACATACAATCCTTTGAGGCAGCGGTACAGAATAAGCAGTTCATGCTACGAAGTGCTCTGGAGAAGGCACCGGCTCCTCAAAATCCTCCTGCAAAAAGATACCACAATGGTGAGAAAAAGGGTGATGTAGTAGAAAATTGCAGGAAAATGTGCAGCTTCTGTGGTCATCCGGGTCACACCAGAGAGTTTTGTCGTCACCTTAATAAGGGGTATTTTAAATGTGGACAATTGGATCATATGATCCGTGACTGTCCAACCCTTAAAGCTTTGGCAGCAAATGAGAATCAGATTCAGACCCCTCCAGGCCCACCTATTGAACAAGCTGATCAAACGAGAAGGGCTAGAGTGTATCAGCTGAATATAGAATGCGACACGAGTGGGCATGATGTTGGTGAGTCTGATTCTTTTGACCTCTTGATGCTTTGATCTTTGCCTCCTTGATCTCTTAAGTTTCGTGGACGAAACTTCTTCTCAGTGGGGGTAGTATGTAACGCCCCGCTCCAAACGGTTACTTATGGAACACTTGCTACTTTGACTCGGTTGAGAATCGAGTCTCGGGAAAACCTTACCGCGGACAAAATGGTATGAACCCTTCGAATTGATCGAACGGCTTCTATTAAAACAAGTCTAAGAGTTTTCGTTGGTTGCTTTGCTTCTTGGTTTTGTGTTGCTTTATGTTTTGAGTTGCTTTCGATGAATTGGTTTTCATGATTTTGCTTTTCTCGCTTGCGCGTTCTTTTCGAATCATAAGGGAAAGAGATTGAAGTATCCTAACCAAGTATTGTTGCATTTTCAGGACGCATAACCAAAGAGTGAGCGTTGCATAAGGCTTCTCCATCCTCTCGTTCGATTCATTCGGTGAGTGGCTTAGGTCCTTCGATGAATCCTTTAGTCTGCACGCCTAATAAAGAATCTCTAGTTCACTAAGTGTTGTCTCACTAAAAAGATAAGTTAAAATGATATGAACAGCATGCTTGAAGTATTAGAATTATGCTTTTGCTATCAATTATATTGCATGTTCTTTGTCCCTTTGCTGCACAACCTGAATTATGGCAAGTCCATATGTTTCGAATGTGATATGCGAGATAAGAATAAGGAGATGGAATTTGTGTGTTTGTTGCTCAGAACTGTGCATTGTAGTGTTATATCTGCTAGATGTTTCATGTTATGCATTGGTCTCGGACAACTTGTGCATAAGGTCTTATCTCTCGAACGGTTCCTGGGGCACTGGGAATCGCTCGGTCCGGAAGAGATTTTTTTTTTGCTCTGAGGATACGGCCCGCTGAGGGTCTAGTGGGGCGATATGTCAATTAGTGTTATGCGGGTTCTATAATGTCATAGCTGCTAGTACTCGCGTGTGTTGGTGAAAAGCTGAACCTTGAGTCACAGTTGTCGACACATACACATGCTAGTGAAGAGCTGAACCTTGGGTCCCCACTACTAATCATGGGCTACCCATGGACCATCACATAGTTAGGGCGGATGCTAGGTTTACCTTCTTGCATACCTAACACCTGATGCCTAGATTGATTCATAAGTTATTCATATGTAAATTATGGCTAACTTGTGTGTCTACTGCAGGGATAACCGCTCGGCCGTGGGTAAGAATTATCATATGCATAAGTTGTCTATCGTCTATGTTTCTTGCATGAATTATTAAAATAAAACTAGACAACTAGAAAGATCACCTAATAATGCTAGCTTCACTTGCTTACTTAGTGTGGATTGCTAAGGTGAGTTTGGCCACGGTCACTCACCAGTACATGTGGTAGTACTGACCCACGTTTGTGGGCAATTATCCAGGTACTAGACGCGAGAGCTTGGCAAGCATTCTGAATATGAGTTAGCGTAACCTTCCGTGGGACTGTGCTCGTCCTGCTTGCTTAGCTTCCCTCTCCAGTGGGCAATCTCCTCTTTTGCTAGATGTTTTATTCTTTTGGTCCTACTAAAAGGATGTAATGTGTGGGCGTTGTGGCTAATTTTGAGAATGTAAAAATAGTTGTAAGCCTTCTAAGGCATATTTTGTAACTCAGCCAAGCAAGCACTTTGTAATCCAAATCTTCAAGTATTCAATAAAAGAAAGTATTTTGTGCCTATCAAATATGTTCAACTTTGGTTCTCTGCATTTCACTTTGTGCCTATATATGTATATTTTTGTCTAACTTGTGTCTTGTGCAGGTACGTTGCCTGGTGCAAGCATAACTTAGGCTTGCACGGCATCGCGCCCAAGCGAGGACGATCGGTTCCGTAGGGACCAAGCGAGGACGATCGGCCCTTACGGGACCGGGGCACGACATAGTATATTGCATCAATACAAGGTTTTGGAATGAAAATAAGTTAAACTAGTTCGATTCTAGGTCATAAAGCCATTTCTAAGTCAAAACAGTCAAACTAGGTCAACTCTAGGTCAAACTAGTCAAACTAGCTATTTCTAGGTTGTATGAGTCCAGCTCTAGGATATTAGGTCCATATACTATATAACTATGACATACTAGATATGCTAGGATACCAACAAAATACTGTATCATAAGATACGCAAGTTATTAGATATGAAAATACTATAATATATATACAAGAAAATATATATAATACTCTTAGCTAACTAATGCTAAGTGGATACCTTGGCTTTGAACCAATGCGTTATCACACCATCTACACCCCATCTTGATACTCATACCTAATACCTTGAGCATAAACCAATACCTTGACATTACCTTGGTATCACAAGGTAATTCAAATTCTAACATGTAACTAACTACCCATACACCTGTAATATACTAACATGCATTTAAACTTATAAAATACTATACTAACTACCTATTAACATACCTCTATACTTAATACTACTCGTACCCAAGATACCTCAACTCTCATTACCTTGGTATCACACAAGGTAATCTAGAAATATACTAAACAATGCTAACTAGTGCTCATCTACATGTATATATCTCTTATATATATATTTATAACTTACTAACAACCAATATATATATATATATATATATATATATATATATATATATATATATATATATATATATATATATACATATAACTAACTAGTTTAACAATGTGTATACATAACTAACTAGAGCTATAAGTCAAAGCTAACCTCCCCTTACTCGAGTGCACAACATGCTGCTCTAGCTGCTGCTCTTGCTGTTTGCAGTGCTCTAGCTGCTGCAGCTGCTGCTCTTGCTATTGCATATGCGGCTTATTGCTCTTACTGTTGCCTTTGCTATTGCAGTTGCAATTGCTGCTATAATTTCTCCTCTTGCTGTTGCTGCTGCAGCTGCTGCTCTTACTGCACAGTTGCTGCAGCTGTTGCCCTTGCTGTTGTGCTTGCTGCTACAGTTGCATTTGTTGTTGTTGCTGCAGTTGCTCCTGTCACTATCTGCACCCGATGTAGGGATGCAAGTATCGAAAACAATGCCCAGCCTACGCTGCAGCATCGACGGTAGAATGTTGTCTTGGTTAACTATACTATCTAAATATCTCACAATAATATAAATTCTGCCAACAATATCTCAACACAAAACTCAATTACATTCTAAAGCATGAGAAGATATCAAGGAAGTCTAACATAACTATCCATATAATATATAACAACACCAAAAGAACAATAAACAAACTCTCAAATATGAGCCAGAAATAAATCTGGTACCAAAGTGCTAAAGAAACTTAACTATGAAAACTAGTAATCCGGATAAACCTCTCGACAATCACTCCAGAACTAATGAGTCCAAGTTTGCACCATCTATAAGTTGAAGTTCATAGTATGTCGGACACCAATCTCTTGGATCATCTGAAAAATATTTTTCAGTCAGGAATGGAGCGAAGTACATCTCTAACAGCAGTTCTAATCAATGATATAAACTATGTAACAGTAAATAAATATGAATATAAGATGCCATATACATGTACAAGAGATACGCAATAAAGGAAATACTGGAAATAAATACAAGAATGAACAATATGGCAATGAACAAGAATTTACTAATGACTAAGTGAGTGAGTACTAGCTTTAACATGTGATCGATTTGGGAACTTGATACAATATTTATGGCCTGGTTAATCATACATACGGTGCATGATTAACACTATTCAAGAGCAAGACTTGATACAAGGAGGGTATGATCATATATCAACACTACATACTCCCCAACCCCGACTGGTATAATGGATCCAACCATGGTACGCTATGGCACAGGATTCCCCAAGAAGATAGCGACTCTTCCCGAGAATCAGTGTCTGTACATGTACAAGATAATCAATGAAATAAGGCTTGCACAAGATACACCATATACCAAGGAATAACATCTCATGACGAGATCTAGATATACCAATCTGTGTAACCATAGTGTCAAGAAAACATGGATATCTACACTAGATACAATGAACATAGAGGATATCATAAATGAGAAACTATCAGAGAATGTACTCGCCTGCGGTCCAGAGCAATGAATGTCAAACTGTGTCCGAACTGGTGTCACACAGACCTATATATAGAATATTGTATTAATACCCAATTGTGGATATGACACAAGCCCCAAAATAACAAGCATATGCCAAATTAATATATAGGGCCAATTGACACACACAACAAATGTCAATCTCGAAATTCTTCCAAATTTGACACAAAAAGTACCATAACTTTCTCAATAGGCCTCCTATGAACACAAAACCAAATCCTATTGGTAGCCTATGCATATGGGTTGATTTTTCATGGTTAAATCTCAGATTTAGAACCTAAATTAAGGGGAAAAACTGAATTATACCTATTGGGAGATAGATCCCAATAAAATCTCCAAAATTGGTAAAATAAGCCTTCAAGTTGTAGATCCTTGCTCCTCTTTGTAGATCCATACTTCCTTCTTGTAAATCCTTGCTCTACTAGTCTCCAATGGTGATTTGGAAAGGAATTGGGAGAAATTTGGTAGAGATTTGATGAAATTTGGTTGAGAAAAATTCTAGATCTAGATTTGGAATGAAAAATAAAGAGAGAGAAAGTTTTCATCCCCTTTATATAGGCCTTACTTGTCCCCTATCTCAAGCTACTATGTAAAGTCTAAAATATCCCTTGGGGCCTCTCATGAAGAAATTAATTAAGGAGAAAAAGTTTTAGTCTAATGGGTTTAACATAATTAATCATCCTCCTAATGATTGGGCTTCTAATTATTGGGCTCAATTCTAATTAGAATTAAATGTTGGTCCATGAGTCAAACTAAACTAGTTAGGTCCACTAACACAAGTCCAAAAATAAATCTAACATGGTAACAATAAATAAATAATACAATAAATAAATATTCAACATGTATAATATTTAATTAATTACCAAATAACTAAAATACCCTTTCCTAGAAAATGTGGTAGTGACAGCTCCTCGTGCTGCTATTGCTCTTGTTGTTGCTGTTGTAGTTGCTCCTCTTGTTGCTGCAGTATAGCTACCCGACCCCCCTCTTCTAACTGACACTCGACACTCTACACTCACTCACTCACATAACCAATGTTGCAGTCCACTTAGACACACACATACACACACACACACACACACACACACACACACACACACACACACACACATATATAAATATATATCACTAACCAACACATACATATATACCCATATATATATATATATATATATATATATATATATATATATATATATATATATATATATATATATATATATATAATAACAACACTAGTGATGCATATGAACCCCCTATCTCTCATGGCCATCAACACCTCAAAATAAAACATAGAACATACACACACACACACACACACACACACACACATATATATATATATATATATATATATATATATATAACAATTATAACTATAATATTCTAATAGCTATTACCATGGCAACTTGAATTAAAATACAAGAAAATAAACACGTGGAGTGCACCGGACCCGTATCACACTCATTCTATGATACGCTTGCGATACGGCTCCACCACACAACCAAACGTATTCTGAAGGACACGAGCAAGTCTAAAATCATAATTATGACCAACATAAAGAGATAGCTACTCAACTACGTGCCCATGTCAAAATATGACATGCTCAAACCCCCGTGTCGAAAGAAAACCCCAAAATCAACCCGTATCTCCAAATTGTCGGGATACGACCTACACGTATCCAATTGTGGATATGATACTAGTCACACACAATAAAACATATGTTAATTTGGTCTAATTGACCTATTGACAAACACAAGATGTGTCAATCTCGAAATTCCTCCAAAATTGACACAAAATATCACATAACTTTCTCCATAGGCCTCCTATGAACCTAATTTCAATTTCTATGGGTAGCCTTAGTATATGGGAGAGTTTCTAATAATTAAATTACAGATTTAGAGTCTAATTAGAGAGAAAAAACTGAATTGTACATATTGGGAGATGTATTTCCAATAAAATCTCCAAATTGGGTGTCAAGAGTCTCCAACTTGTAGATCCTTGCTCCTCTTTGTAGATCCTTACTTCCTCCTTATAGATCCTTGTTCTAATAGCCTCCAATGAAGAATATGGAAGGAATTAGGAAGAAATTTGAGTAAGGATTGGTGTGGGAATGAAGAAATTTGGAGAGAAAAAATTCTAGATCTAGATTTGGAATGACAAATGAGGAGAGAGAGAGAGTCTCTCTCTACCCCTATGGTGGCCAGCCATAACCCCTTCTCAAAGCTACGATGAAAAGTCCAAAATACCCCTTGGGGCTTGTCATGAAGAAATAATTATGAGGGAAGGTTCTAGTCTAATTGGTTTCACTAATTAATTTATCCTCCTAATGAATGGGCTTACTATTGGGCTCAATTCTAACTATAATTAAATATTGATCCATGGATCTAAACTAAACTAGTTAGATCCACTACACAAGTCCAAAAATAAATCTAACATCTAACAATAAATAAATAATACAATAAATAAATATTTACAACATGCACAATATTTAATATTATATTCTAAAATAAATATACCCATGCCCAATTACCAAACTATCCCTAGTTGAAAAAGTGAGGGTGACACCAAAGATCCCTACACTTGAGGAGGCTATCTCGGCCATGATCTACGAGGAGACTCGCATCAAGCTGCAGGCAGGGACATGTGGTCCTCCTGAAGTGAAGTCAGCACTGGTGGTTGTAATTCAGGCATCACATGACCTAAGGGAGACCCCCGGCATTGCTACAACTGCGGGGAGGTGGAACATCTGAGGTATTCTTACACCAAATCACCCAAGAAGGAAGATTCAGGTGGTGGACGTGGACAGTTTGGAGGATATGGCCGTAGTCGTGGGGGTCGACGGGGTGATCGAGGAGGTTATCGGGCGAACCTGCTGGTAGCAGAAGACGAAGAGGGAACTGATAGTGCCTATACTGAGAAGGATCAGACACTGCTGGGCATGCTGGAGGTACTCAAGAGAAAGCAGAGAGCGTCAAGCAATGGAGACAGAAGGAGTGTGACTGAGGAGGCATCCACCTCAATCTTCGCTAAAGACAACGCTGCCATGTATGTCCATCCATCGGAAGGTACTGATGACTCACTCGTCCTTTCATATATGTCTTTTCTTAGATCGTCGGACTGGATTGTCAATTCGGGTGCATCTTGACATGTGACAGGGAATGCTAGTGAGTTATCTTCCTATACTCAGCTAGTATCGGCAGACATCATTCAAACAGCCGATGGTACTTTTCAGCCAGTGGTCGGTAAGGGTACTGTCGATTGTACAGGTTCAGTAAAATTATCCAATATTTTGTATGCTCCTTCTTTTTCCGTCAGTCATTGATCCATTAGTTCTATAATCCTCCAACTAAAATGCAATGTCTCTTTTGATATTCCTAAGGTGATCTTCCAGGAGAAGGAGATGGGACGAAGACTTGGGACTGGCACTTGGCATGATGGACTATGGTACCTGGATTGGGAAGGGCTAAATTTGGCATTGGTGTATGTGGAAGAGAGGGCAGGAATGGGTGGACCAAAGATGAGTACCGAGGATACACTGATACTCCACCACAAGTGGTTGGGGTACTCCTCTTTTGGTATTTTGAGTAGATTGTATCCATCTATTTATAAGAAAGTAAATAAGGAGAAATTAGTATGTGATGCATATAATTTAGGCAAACTTACTAGGAGCCCATATGTTAGTGCGGGCCATAGAAGATCTTCTGTTTTTGATATTATATATTCTGATATTTAGGAGCTGTGTGCCATAACTACTATGAATGGTTACAAGTATTTTATTTCTTTTATTGATTGTTCCTCTCGTGTCACCTGGATGTATTTGATAAAGAATAGATAGATGTCATTGTCTGTTTTTGGGACTTTTATAAACATGTCCAGACTCAGTACAGAGCAGAGGTAAAGGTACTGACAATGGGAGAGAGTATACCAACAAAGCACTTGAGGAATACCTGTCAGCTCAAGGGATACAGCATCAGACCACTTGTGCATACATAACAGCACTATCATTGAGTGACAGAAAGAAAAAATAGACACCTTCTGGAGGTGGCAAGGAGCATGATGATCGCCATGAATGTCCCACAGGGTCTGTGGGGGTATACAGTGTTGACAACAGCTCAACTGATCAACAAGATGCCCTCGAAAGTACTGGGATGAAAGTCTTCCTGTGAGATATTACAAGGAAATAATAGTGGAATACTCCCGCTAAAGATGTTTGGCTGCGTATGTTTTGTGAAGGACAACAGACCGTCTGTTGAAAAACTTGACCCTAGTGTAGTCAAGTGTGTCTTCGTGGGATATTCGGTGACTCAGAAGGGGTACATGTACTGGAGCCCAGTAGAGAAGAAGAGGTTTGTGAGCATGGATGTTCACTTCAGGAAGCTTGAGCCATACTACCGTCAGAAGGGAACCTCATCCATGGGCAACTCACCTGACACTGAGAGTATGAGATGAGAGAGGGAGATTGGTGAGAGTTTGGTGATCGATTTAGGAGTATGGCATAGAGAAACGATTGAGGAAGAGAGTGAAAAGGAACAGGGGAAGGAGATGAGAGGTATTAGGCCCATGGCTCAGGGGGAGTTACTTACCTACAGCAGGAAATGAAAGTAAACTGCAGGACCAGTACCTATAGTGCCAGTGCCAAGTCCCTTGCCTACGTCCGTCTTGACTCCTGAGACACCTACACCACTACCACCAGATTTTCCTTCAGATGATATCATTCTTCCTATCCCTCCCACACCATTATCAGTACGGAGGACCACTCGCAGTAATACGGGAAATTCTCCTGACAGATATGGTTGGGACCTTGCTCAGTTTATTTCTTATGATAAAATATCTTCTTCTCATAGAGCATTCATTGCACCTTTGGATAGTATTACTGTACCTAACAATTGGCAGGTTGCCAAGAACGATATAAAGTGGAAAGCAGCGATGCACGAGGAGTTAGGGGCTTTTGAGAAGAACCATACTTGGGAACTAGTAAAACTGCCAGAGGAAAAGAGGACGGTCGGATGCAAGTTGGTCTTTACTGTGAAGCAGAACACAGATGGACAGATTGAGCGCTATAAGGCTCGACTGGTGGCAAAATGGTACAGTCATGCGTACGACATTGACTACGATGAGACTTTTGTACCAATGGCAAAGATGAGCACCATCAGGACCCTGACTTCTTTGGCAGCGAATGGTGGATGGAAGCTACACCAACTGGATGTAAAGAATAGGTTTCTTCATAGGGATCTAGTGGAGGAGGTATACATAGAGATACCACCAGGATTTTGTACTGATAAGACAGTGGACAAGGTCTGCAGGTTGAAGAAGTCCCTCTATGGACTGTAGCAGTCTCCTTGAGCGTGGTTTGACAGATTCAGGAGGGCGATGATAGGGATGGGATATCGGCAGATCAACGCTGATCACACTGTATTTTTTCGTCGAAGTAGAGGCCACATCACCATGCTTGCGATGTATGTGGACGATATAATTATTACAGGAGATGATGAGCAGGAGATTGCCTGACTCAAGAGAAAGCTTGGCAAGGAGTTCGAGGTGAAGGACCTTGGCCTTCTTCGGTACTTCCTTGGGATTAAGATTGCTCAAGAAGGAGAAATGATTATTCTTTCTCAGAGGAAGTATGCGCTGGAACTTCTCACAGAGACATGGATGTTGGGATGCAAACATGCAGCGACGCTAATCAATCAGAGGTTCAAGTTGGATGCTGAGGCTGGAGAACCAGTTGACCGGGATAGATACCAGAGACTGGTGGAAAAGCTGATCTATTTGAGCCACACACGTCCTGATATCTGCTTTGCAGTGAGTGTGGTGAGCCGCTACATGCATGATCCAAGGAAGGGTCATATGGACGCAGTGTACCAGATTCTGAGATACTTGAAGGGTGCCCCTGGAAAGGGGTTGGTATTCAGGAAGAATGATTACGTGAGCATCGAGGGCTACTGTGACTCTGACTGGACTAGCTGTGCTGATGACAAGAGGTCTATCTCGGGCTATTGTATATTTGTAGGAGACAACTTGGTCTCTTGGAGGAGTAAGAAACAGTCAGTGGTGGCCAGATCGCGACAGCTAAAGCGGAATACAAAGCTATGGCTTTGGGAGTTGCAAAGCTGCTATGGCTAAAGAGTATGTTGGTGGAGCTAAAGTTGGATCAATGAGCCAAGATAAAGCTGTGGTATAACAACCAGTCAGCCATTAGTATCGCCAATAATCTAGTGGAGCTTGACAGGACCAAACACATTGAGATTGATAGGTTCTTCATCAAGGAGAAGTGGGACAGTGGACTACTGGAGCTAGGCCACGTTCCAACCAAGGATCAGGTAGCAGACAGTCTGACCAAGTGACTTAGCTCTGTAGATATGATTAGAGGATGTGACAAGATGGGCTTAGTGAATATCTTTCGCCCATCTTGAGGAATGTTGGTATATTAGAATATATTAGGAGATTTTATGTAAGATGGAGGATATATATATATCTCCAAGAGATTAAATAATAAAAAGAAATAGAACTCCAAAATATTCTACACCAACCCCTAGTAAAACTTCTCTTTTTCAAGCCTCTTGCAATCTTCAAGCTTCTAGCTCTCCTTGGGGATGAAAATGAGAGGTATTAGGATTGGTTTGGAGGAATTTGGTGGAGGAATGAATACTCGGGGAAGAACTCAACTTAGAGTTTTTTCTTCATGAACTATTAATGAACTAGAGGGGGGCTCCATTTTCCTATATAGGCCGGCCACTCTGGGGTTAGGGTTGAGTAATGTAAAATATCCACAATGCCCTCCAAGGTTGTCATGAAGAGTTTAACTAATTAAGGGGTTTAACTAATAAAGGTTCTAATATTTAATGAATGGGTTATTCTATTCATTCTCTCTAGTTTAACTAGTCAACCACAACTAATTAAATGAGTTACACTATTGGTAATGATAAATCTAGTTGGGTTCAAGTCTAGTTGGGTTCATTAGCAACTAGTCTAACTAAGGGGTTACCATACAACCATCATCTGCATTAATTATTTTTATATATACAACTATACCAATTATTATGAAATAAATATGTATCAATAATAAATAATACAAATGATAAAAATACCCTTATCCTGAAAAGTGATGGTTACAATGAGATGTATCTGTTTTACTTGAATATGTTGTTGTCCATTGAATTGAAATGAATAGTTGTCTTGAACTGAGATGAACAGTCTACTAGAGATAGCTTGTGTTTCTAAAGAGTTAGCAAATATGGTACACAATACATGTTGCGCACTGCACGATATGACACTGCCCCTACTGTATGCTTGAATGTATTGACTATGCAACTATTTTCAAAGATGTTTTCAAAGAAGTATAATCTGATTTGATCATGTATTATATGAAATGAACCTAGGTAAAAGTAGAAAGATCACTAGTAATGTAATATTTTCTAACATGATTACTTAGTATTGATTTTGGAGAGTGTTGCTTCTATTCGTTGCTTTTATACTCACTAGTACTTTCCCCAAAGTGCTAACCCCCACCAGTTCTGTTCGCAGGTGCTGGATTATTCGAAGAAGCGATAGCAGTTCCTCAACCTCAGGAGCCGGAGATCTGGAGTCGATGCCTTGAGATGTATCGAGATATTTTGTGATATTTTCTGTATAAGGGGATATAATGTATGAAATGATGTCATTGTATTTTGTATTGATGTAAACCAATTGGCAAGCCTTGTAATCATTCAGATATCAATAAAGAGTTTATTTTATTATATCATTATGTTCATTTACTTTTCTGTATTATTGTGCACCTACTTTTATCCTGGAATAGCTTATGTTGTTATTGTTCAAACTTTGGCATTATGCAAATGCAACTTAGGCTTGCACAATATCACGCCCACGCTAGGACGATCGGTTTCGCAAGACGCCATGTAAAGACGATCGGCCCTTGCAAAAATCGGGACGTGACAACAGCTGACATGATAATTTTAAAATTAAATTAACATTAATATTAAAATTAAAATTAACACTAATATTTAAATTAGTATTAAAATTAAAATCAACATTAATATTAATATTAACATTAACGTTAACATTAAAAAATTGTGTGATTAATTTTTTGGGTTAAAACTTATCATTTCAACTGTCATGTTATATATCACATAATACTATTTAACATGCCACGTCAGCTACCACATAAAGAAAGATGTTTTAAGGAAGACTTTAGAAAGATGAATAACATTACTCTTTTGTTAATACAAGTCCAATAGATATACCAACATTTGTTGAGTTTACTCTCGTCTTACTTTAAGAGATTAGAGTATCCGCAGTTTCAAGTGCTATATTTTTGTTTTAGTCAAAATTTGTATCACATGGGACTCAGTAGGCTCTTGTCATACTTGAAAAATGCTAACCAAGGAAAAAGAAGGGAACATGAGAAGAAAAAAAATGAGATTAATTTGGTGTACGGATTTGATGTGTTATTTGGATTATGTTATTGTGTGTCAATATGAAAAGAACACTCTAAAAATATTAATTTATATGATTTGTAAAATAAATTAGAGTATGCTCTGAAATGTTACCACTATGGTTGCTCTTATATATTATTTGTTTGTTGAGTTTACTCTCGTCTTACTTTAAGAGAGTATATATTATTGACAATAGGGAGCAGCAAAGGTTGAACTGTGGCGGATTTTCAACATAGGCATATTTTGAGGGGAAGGAATACTGTTGCGTCAATGTGACTATGTGAGGAAAGAAAATACCTATGGCTATTTGTGGGTTTATGTGATGTATCTAGGCAGTCACGTACTCCGGGAGAGCATTATTCAGTTTTTGACTAAAAATCGGACATAACGGAATCGAATAAGAGATTCTGTTCGATTTACAAAAAAATTGGTTCGATTTCGATTTTGAAAATACTAAATTTTCTTATTCGATTTCGGTTTTTAATTTCGGTCTAAAATCGAAAATCGAATATATATATTTGGATAAAAAAGATATGAATCTATGCCTCATATTACTACATGAGTCAATGTATATGTGGACTAATAGGATTATAATGTACTAGTGTACATGGATGCATATACGATGTAAAAGTTCATTCCTATTGGTCTACATATACATGCCTTATGTAGAAATATGAGCCTATGACTCATATCCCGTTAATCCTATATATATACTAGTAAATGTACATGTATTTCACGTAATTTTTTTTTTAATATTATTGTAAATAGTTTAAATGTTTAAAAATATTTTAATTATAATTTATTAAGAGTAGATTACGGATGATGAGAAGGAAGTTGGTTTTAATTTTTTTTTAATCTCCCGTTAATTTTTATTTGCTAATTAAATTGGTTGAGTATTTATTAACGGTTTTGATGGATAAGATGAAATTTGGTTTAAAGTGTTATTTATCTTCCGTAATTATTTTTTTTAAAATTTAATTGGTTGAGTATTTACTTACGCCTTAGACGGCTCATTTTTGAGCCGTTTTGAAGTCGCATTATATTATGAAAGATGATATGATATGATATATGTATATATATATATATATATATATATATATATATATATATATATATATATATATATATACAAAAAAGGTACAAATAAACAAAAAAAATCGAATAAACCAAATATACCAAAAATCGAACCGATTTAATTCGGTTCGGTTATGGACCATTTCGGTTCGGTTTCGGTTTTGTTTATTTGGTTTTCGGTCCAATTTGATTTTCGGTTATTGGGTTCGGTTGAAACTGAATTAACCGAATGCTCACCCCTACTCTATGATTATGAAATCTATAGTGAATTTCGTTATAAATATTTTTAACTTAAGGGTCGGTCGTCTTCTTCCCTCGACTTCCCTTTGGATTGTATAAAAATTTCAGCCACTTGTTATATTTATTATAAAAAGGGAAGTTGGTTTCACTTTTTATTTATCTCCGTAAGTTTAAAAAAAATGTAAATTGGTTGAGGATTTACTTACGGCTTGGATGACTCAATTTTAAGCCGATTCCAAGCCGCATTATAAGATTATATATATATATATATATATATATATATATATATATATATATATATAATTAATTTTGAAAAAAGGTAATTTTATTAATACTGTATCAATCCCTGCACCTTAATTATACAGGTTCCCTTACATCGCATCCATTCTTCATAATAGCCGTATCATATTCTATATTATTGATTATACCCACAGTGGGCATACAAATACCATCAAAAATACGATTATTTCGTTCCCTCCAAATATGCCAAATTGTAGCCGCAAGTTGTATCATGGCCTCTACAAACCACTCTTCACCTTTCCTGTAATTTTTGATCCACCCTATAGCCCCCATGAGTCCCTGTAGATTTGAGTCCCCTATCTGCAGCTTTGTCCATTGTAACCGAATAATGGCTGATGCTACTGAACATTCAAAAAATAAGTGTTGTATACTCTCTGGAGCTTGCTGACACAGACTGCATTGTATATTATTTGTGGCGACCCCAAACTTTTGCAGTCTATCCATAGTAAGTAGTCTTCCAAGTCACGCCTTATAGATACATAAGCTCATTTTATTTGCTAAATGTTTGAACCAAACAAACTCACCATAATCCAATTTAGGCCCGGGAGTCCTCATCTGCTCGTATGATGTGCTAGAGTGGAACTTTCCTGTGGGTGCTACATCCCACATCCAATGGTCTTTAGTCGCACGTTGATCAATTGGGACCCTAGCTATGGCCTCACGAACTTGTTGTACCACCCGAAGCTGCTCCAGCTTCCATTTCCCTTACTTATTAACCTTGACACATCCTCGTCTCTTCCTCCCACTTCATATGCTTGCCACCCCAGGCGATCTACCAAGCTCTCATGTTGTATCCATTGGTCGAGCCATAAATTTGTTTCCTTCCCATCTTTACACGTCCTAGAAATCAATTACTTAATCCGACTCTGGCCTAATAAGATGGTCTTGTAGGTTACCGAAAAATTGTTGTCCATCAACTGTACCCAAAAGTTGGATTATCGCAAGTATCCGCCCCGCATCCAATCTGTCCAGAGAGATCCTCCTTCCAGGAACTTCCACGTTAACTTTATTCATGTCATCTCACGTATCGTAGAAAGTGGCTTCAGTCCAACCCCGCCCTCGCTTTTCAGTCGACACAGATCCGCCCAGGCTATGACATGGATGCCTCCTCTCCAAACAAAATTTGCACATTTTTTTTCAATTTTGTGAATCACCTTCGTTGGCAGCATTATGGCTTGCAGCCAGAAAGAAGCGATGGCGGAGATTACCGATCGTACAAATTCTATTTGACCCCCAAACGACAGATTTTTGGCTTGCCATCCCTCCACTCTATCTTGCACATATTCCACCAAGCTCCAGCACTCCGTAGATTTGGCATAATGAACCGAGAGTGGCAAACCAAGGTATTTGACTGGTAACTGGCCCTTTTCTATTTGCAACATGTTGGCCCAATTCTTCTACTCCGGACAGAACTTGCTAAAATAGCTCTACTTTTCTCCCTCTTTAGCCACAGTCCTGTGGCTTTCCCAAACTCCTCCATGATCATATTAAGAGCATTAACCCCTTTGATAGTTGGGGTTAAAAATAGTAATAAATCTTCCACGTATATAAGATGAGAGATAGCTAGTGATACATGTGCATATAGCGGTCTGATACCCTTCCTGTGTACTGTCACGTCCATCAAGCAAGTGAAATGTTCCATCACCATTGTGAACAAATAAGGTGATAATGGATCACCCTGTCGTAGGCCTCGATTGCTACGAAAGTATCCATTCGGCTGCCCCCTGATCAATACAGAGAATGATGGAGTATATATGCACTCTCGAATCCTATCAACCCACCAGCTGTCAAATCCCATAGCGAGCATCAGTCTGCATACAAACTAACGGTCCACAGTATCATATGCCTTCCATAAGTCGAGCTTCACACAAGCCTTCTTCCCACCCTTCTCATTAAAGTCCCATAGTAACTCATGTGCCAGGAGACTGTTTTCAGAGATTGATCGTCCCTTAATGAAGGCCGCCTGGTTTGGCGAGATCAGCTCCTGCATAATATCTGTCATGCGCCTACACATTAGATTAGAGATTATTTTATACAAAAAATTACAGCAAGCAATTGGTCTATGATCCGACAATGTTATCGTCCCCTCCTTTTTGGGAACCAACGTAAGGAAGGTATAATTAATTTCTTTCAGCAGTCTACCGGTTTTGAAGAAGTCATCAACAATATCTATTATCGGCTGCTTTAATTCCTCCTAATGTGTCTTGTAAAACTTGCTCGAGGACCCATCTGGCCCTGGAGCCTTATTTGAGTTCGCCTTCTGTATGATGTTCGTAACCTCCTCCAGAGTGACAGGTGTTCGAAGCATCTGGTTACCTCTTCTCGACACCACCTTCATACAAGTGATCTCAGTATTTACCGAGTCCTCTTCTCTGGGCTTATTGTAAAGCTCTAAGTAGAATTGAACGAAAGCGGCGTGGATGTCCGATGGTTCCGAAACTAGCTTTCTGTTGTTGTCTAGTAAATGGACAATATTGTCCCTGTGATGTCTAGTGCAAATCATATCATAGAAAAATTTTGTGCACCTGTCGTCGTCTTTCAACCATGAGCATTTAACTCTTTGTGCCGACTGTAGCTCTTCCTGGAAAGTGAGTGACCGTACCTCCTCAATTAAGCTTCTCTCCCGCACAGCAAGTTCAGAGTTTTGCATGTCTCCTTGTAGTTAGCCCTTGGGTAGAGTATAGTTCCTGCTGCTTGCTTTGAAGACTGGCCTTCAGTCTCCTCTTGTTCCATGTTTTCAACTCATGTCTTATTTGGTTCAATTTATGTGTAAACTGGTACTGTACATTGCCGCTAACCTCCACTCGCTAGCCCCTGTCGACGGCCTCCAGGTAGCCTTCTACCTTCATCCAGGAATTATTAAATCGGAATGGTCTAACCCAGTTTTTATACTCCTCGGCCATACGGACTAATATTGGTGAGTGGTCACTAGTGCCTGCCACTAGCCCCTCAACTGTACATGATGGCCATGTGTCGAATCATCTACTATTGCCCAGTGCTTTGTCTAGTTGGCATGTAATTCTTTTGTGCGTTGCTCGATTACTCCATGTCTATATATGCCCGGATCTCTCTAGACAATTAAGGCCAGAGTGTAATAAGCATTGTTGGAAGTCGCACAAAATCGCATCCGAGACAACCCGGCCTCCTACCTTCTTCCCCCTGTACATCATAGCATTAAAATTTCCAACTATTAGAAGCGGTGCCTGCACCTGCATATCAGCCACCATACTGACGTAGATGATGTCTCACCATAATATGTCTCTCCTCCGCCTATCGTTGTTGCCATAAACTGCACCATAGACGAATCTAAAATCGCCTTTACTAGTGAACAGAACCACGATTAGTTGCTTCGAAAGATGGAGTACTTGACATGTCCATACACCGTTGTCCCACATTACCTATATTCGGGCCGTGTCACAAATCTCTATATTGTTTACCTGCTCCTATTGAAATGGGGTTCGTCGTTGCACTCTCCTACTGGATCTGATTTTGGTTTCCAATGGAGAAGTAATAGTACTTTGCGCCTTCCTACTGACCTCCTTTATCTCTCGCCACCTTCCAATCAAGTTGGATCCCCTTGTATTCAACGTTAACACTATCATTGATAAATATTGGTTTCCCCCCTGTTCCCCTCTCGAACCAAACTTGGAGGTAATGTTTGGTTCTGACCCGGCACTTCTTCGTCCTTGATCCCCTGCTGATGTTGTGTGCAACATCTCTTGCCACTGTGGATTGTCATTACATAGGAGCTCCTTCGTATCATCCTCCATTAATTCAATGTCTTGTATCCCAATTTATTTTTCAGCTACTGCGCTTCTTCATGTCCCTTGTCATAACCGCACCCCTTTGCGAGAATGCTTCTGCGTTCATCCATGGCTCCTTTGTCCTTCCTCTGAATGCTTGGTTGCCTTCTTTCCTCTCCCTATACGCCCTCTAAGTGCATGTTTGTGCCTTCATGTATAACTATTTGAGAACACTCCCTCTGCATCAGCCTATCTATCGCGTCCCCTTGCACTGTATCGCCACCACTACTACTAGTTTGGGCTTCTTTCTGATATTGCCCGAGGTCTTCCCCTCCATTCATGTCTGCATCCCCTATTATCGTATCTACTTCCCCTACGGTACCACCACCGTTCCCATTGTCCCGACTAGTTTGCCCTGCCTCCTCCGACTAGTTTGCCCTGCCTCCTCCTGGTTCCCCCCTCTTCTGGACGTTTATGCGGACATGCATTTGCCAGATGACCAAAGTAATGACAAGTATTGCACGCAGGCGGGACCCATTCATAATCTAACATCTGTTTAAAATGCTGTCCCGCCGACAATACATATTCAACTACTCTAGGCAAGGTTTTTGTGTCATCTATCTAGACGAACATCCGGCGTACGTAACTCGTGCCTTCTTCTCCGTCGGTTCATCTGCTTTGATCGACTTTCCGACTAAGATCGCAACTTTCATAAGCATGGGGACGCTCCAATACAGGAGTGGAAACTCGAAAAACCTGATCCACACCAGAATGGTATGGAATAACTCTCTCACACTTCGTACTAGGTTCCCATTTTTTAGCGATGATCAACCTACCATCAAAAGTCCAAAGTCCACAGTCCTCCTTGGAGAATTCTTTCCACATCCTCTTCCATCCCAAATCGGATGAAGAAAAATTCGTTCTTCCATGAGAGGACTTAAAAGCTTCCATTGGGGCGCCATACTCGATACACATAAGCGTGGATTTGCCGGTAGAACAACTTTTTCCCTAGAACATATATGACGATAGTGTTCTTCCAATATTCTTTCGTTTCTTCAAGATTATCTGTAAATTCCGCCATTGGTCGTCCCTCGATGATCACCGGCTCCACGTATTGCATGACTACATTCTCCAGTGGCTGCGACGGTCTACATGTTTCAGCCTATGATTTTTCACATACTCCGGTCCCTACCGCCGGGCCCTTGGAGCCCCCTATGTCTTTATACGTCAGCCTAGACCGCACATGTGTTCCCATGCCGCCGGCGCCCTGTCCCTCCGTTCGATTGTATCTCCACCCTTTGTCCGACCTCCCCACCATGGTCGCGGCTGGCCGACCATCCTCCTTACCTACCTCCTCCCTTCTCTACGTCTGGCCGCCAACCCGAGGGCCAACCTTGCTACCCTGCACAGGCCTAATTCCTCCGCTGCGTCCTTCCCGTCGACCCGGGGTCCAGTTTCTCCGCCTCCTGGACACATTAGCCCCACCAGTCTCTCTTCCCTCATCCACCATCCATGCTTCCTCCCTCAATGATTCCTGCGTTCCGCCCAAACCCTGGTCTTGCCAGCTCTTGTTGCCTCCTCCAGGATCCGGAACCGTATATATATATATATATATATATATATATATATATATATATATATATATATATATATATATATATTCGCTCTAGTAGGCTTGCTAGCCTAACATTATGGTACATTTTCGTTATATTTAACAGTGGGTTCCGTAGGTATATTTACTACTATGTTGGATTCAAATTATTCTTTAGAAAAATTTAATTCAATCTAGGATTAAAATAAATATATTCAATAAATGGTAAAAGAAAGATTTAATTCTATCTAAGGATTCAAATGAATCTTTTCAAATAAATTAAAAAGATATATTTAATATTAATATTAATATTAATATTAACATTAATGTTAAAATTAACACTAATATTAAAATTAAAATTAATATTAACATTATCATTATCATTAATTTAAATTTAAATTTAAATTTAAAATTTAACATTAACATTAATGTTAAAATTAAAATTAATATTAATTTTAATTATAACATTAATGTTAATGTTAATATTAATATTAATGTTCTTAATATTAATATTAACATTAGTTTTAATTTTAATGTTAATTTTAAAATTATTTTAAAACTAAAATTAAAAATAAAGGTAAAATTAAACTTAAAATTTAAATTTAAATTTAAATTAATTTAGTATTAATATTAATTTAATATTAATATTAAATCTATCTTTTTCGTTTATTGAAAATATTTATTTGAATTCTAAGGTAGAATTAAATATATCTTTTATCATTAATTGACAAAATTTATTTGAATTCTAAGATATACCTAAATCTTTCTTTTACCATTTATTTAAAAAGGAATCATTTGAATCCAATACCCTTCAATATAACTCTGAAATGTACCATAGGCTTGCAAGCCTATCAGAGCGGAACTGATATATATATGGTAAACGGGATATGAGCCATCGGTTAATATTCCTACATGAGTCATGCACACGTGGACCAATAAGAATGGACTCCTACATCTCATGTGCACCCATGTACACTAGTACACTCCATTCGCACCTATGTATACTTCATTCCTATTGGTCGACATGTGCATTGGCTTTTATATATATATATATATATATATATATATATATATATATATATATATATATATATATATATATATAAGGGATCCACATCCTCAATTTTTTTCATCCACAATAATCCCCATGTTATAAACCGTTGGATCTTGTTTAAGACAACTAATCTTAATTATTGATTTGAATGGTTCAAATGAATGGCTACGATTAGATGACTTAAACAAGATCCAATGATTATCAACATGGGGATGCTTGGGGATACATAATATGAGGGGATGCGGATCCCTCCTCATATATATATATATATATATATATATATATATATATATATATATATATATATATATATATATATATAAGGAGGGATCGAGATCCCCGCATTTTTGTATCTGCAAGGCAACTATATGATCACAACCGTTGGATCTTGTTTAAGACATCTAATCTTAGTCATTAATTTGAATGGTTCAAATTGTTTAAGACATCTAATCTTAGCCATTTAATTTGAATGTTTCAAATGAACGATTAAGATTAGATGATTTAAACAAGATCCAACGACTTTGATCATGAATTTTTTTGAAAATATATAAGTGTGGGATCCCGATCCCTCATATATACACACACACACACATACACACATATCTATCTATCTATCTATTTATCTATATCTATATATATCTATATCTATATCTATATATATATATATATATATATATATATGACGGAATATTGCATCAAATTATTACACCAAACAATCTCAACCACACATTCATTTTAATCTTGTGGTTATAAATCATCTCATAAAGTAGTGTCACGTCAGCATCATTCACAACCACACATTTAAAAAAAATATTTGGTTGAAAATGAATGGTGCAATAATTGTTACAATAACCATTGGTGCAATATATATATATATATATATATATATATATATATATATATATATATATATATATATATATATATATATATATATATATATATATATATATATATATATATATGAGGCATCTTTCCTACTCACACCGTTGGATGGTGCTTTAAGTCATCTAATCTTAACCGTTGATTTATCAATGGTTAAGATTAGATGACATAAAACATATCCAACGGGTGTGAATAGGAGGATGCTTGGGGATACAAAAAGTGTGGGGATGCCTACTCTCTCTCTCTCTCTCTCTCTCTCTCTATATATATATATATATATATATATATATATATATATATATATATATATATATATGGGAGCGAATCGGGAGCCCCGCCCGCGGAGCCCCGTCGCTCCCTACCGTTGGATCGAGCAGGCCCCACGCGGGCGCGCGCGGCCCCCCTGATGCGAGGGCGAGGCTCGAGCGGGGCTCCGGGGGCGGGTCTTTTGATCCGCCCCCTATATATATATATATATATATATATATATATATATATATATATATATATATATATATATATATATATATATATATATATAGTGTGTAGAAATGTCCAAAAACTATTTGGAGTGGTTTTATATGAAACCAACCTATGTTATAACCGTTTTATTTAGATTACAAGGCTAAGATTACACATATCTTTTAATTAGATACTGTCATCTTTTAATCTCAGCCTTACAATTCAAATCCAATGATTGTAACCACTCGACTGGTTTTAGAGTATTACTCATATATGTGTGTGTTTGGTGGGCCCTTTATGTCCTTATCACAGTATCCGGGTCCTTGGTCTAGTGGTTCCGGATAGTGCCCATGTCATGTATTTTTAGATGCT
Organism: Iris macrosiphon; assembly: GCA_036927795.1. NCBI lineage: Eukaryota > Viridiplantae > Streptophyta > Magnoliopsida > Asparagales > Iridaceae > Iris > Iris macrosiphon. Next base: position 163,716,686 of record JAYESA010000004.1, read on the forward strand.
TATGCCTGGTTTTTTCAAATAATTTAATGTTACATGTGTTTCATGTTTTTTAGAGTTCTTGTTTGTAATGATAGTTTTAAATGTTCCGGATAGTGCCCATGTCAAATTTTTAGATGCTTATGCCTGGTTTTTTCAAATAATGTAATGTTACATGTGTTTCATGTTTTTTAGAGTTCTTGTTTGTCATGATAGTTTTGCTTGATTGATTGCTTTGGAAGATCTATTTGTTGTTTGTAGTCAATATCTAATTTAAGTAATATGATGTTTATGCTTACAATTATGATGTTTATGTTTGATCCAAACTTATAATTATGATGTTTATGTTTAAGTAATTTGCTGACGCACAGTTAGGGACAGGAATTAATTTTAATTGTATCTTCTTCGAAAGTAGCTATTTGATGTTGAATATTATTAATCAAAAAAAAAATGATGGAGCAATTTGATGTTGAATATTATTTAACAAAATATACATATTCGATAGGTGCTACACTAAATTGTAGCAGTGTCGTTAACTACTCGATAAATGCTGCAAGGAACAATAATTTTTTTGATGTAGTAAACTTTATTTAACAAAAAAAGAGAGCTTTCTTTACATTTAAAGTTAACCGTCCACTTATAATTTTCTGCAACTGGGCATCCCCTCTATTTAAACCCCCATCCCATTATGCCTTCAACATAGAATGAAATAATATGTGAATATTGGATGGTTATATAGACTAAGATAGTACTATTTTTCAGTTGGATGATTTCTTCAATTTAAAATCAAATTCCATCGATGCGCGCAAATTGAATCCATTTTGTTCGAAGTGCCATCTTTGAGCTTTGATTCCTTCGAGTCCAGCGCACCTCTTTTAGGGTATGCTTGGATTGAGGGAAAAAAAAGCAGGATTAAGTAGGGTAAGTGAGGTAGCGTTAAATGAGGGAAGGAGTCAAAACATATAACCTTATTTGGATTAGAGGAAGAGTTTAAGTAGGGTTTGTTTAATAACTCTTGCTTCGATTAAAGGTTTTTGAATGGAGGAAATAGTTAAATGGGGTGTATTTAGACTTTTTAAACAAAACTCATCACTTCCCTCTCGTTAACCCCCCAATTTGAGGGGTTAAAAAAATGGACAAAAAAGGGTTAAACAAACCCCCACTTAATCCTCTATTACTCTCCTTCCTAAACCTCCACACTCAAACCAAGCATGGTTCTTTTTTCTCTCACTTAACTTTTTCTCAGTTAACTCTCCAACTCTCAATCCAAGCATACCCTTAGAATCACTTCCTCCAAGGCATAGGGGGTGAAACTTCATATGTGGTCGATAAATTCCACGCATTTCTATGCATGTTGATAGGTGAAATCTGATTGTGAAGTTGACAACTTAATTGGATATTTTCGTGATAGTTTTTGGGCAAAGCTCGTGCGCTCACAACTTCATCCTCGTTGGACTATTTCTCGAGTCGTTTCTTTGGAGCAGTTAACAAATTTTGTGTTTCGTAAATTTTCATTAGCTAAATTGGTCGTTTAAACGACCAATTTCAAGGCCAAAGTTGTGAAATTAAATAATTATTTCAAAATTATTTCAAAATTGTGAATTTCATAAAATCTGTTGAAATCAAACAATTATTTTGAAATACGGACATTAGATTCCAAATCCAACATTATCGTTGGATTCGTGACAACTTTTTAGCCAAAATTGATATATAATGTCGATTTTTGACTCGGATTAATAAACTATTTTTTGGCTTTTTTTGGACCAGCTTATGGACACCACATGACCTAAAAACGTCAATTTTTGGAAACACTGCATGTTTTCGAACTTCCTTTTATGAACCCTACGTATTTGGCATTATCCGAATCCATTAGTGATATTTACTTCCATTTGAGCTCGTTTGAGGAGACATTATTTTGGACTGCTTTTTGTGCCAACACGTTAGTGTCCGACACCTTGACTTTTAGCTACTCTTCAGGCAAGTACTTTACACTTAGAGTAATCTTTACTTTATGAATGAGATGGATCACGTCTGTATATAGATTTACTACATATGCCACTATAGTTACACGTGGGTGAGATGTTACTGTCAGTTTTCGATTTGCACCGTGTAGCGATTCAGGAGTTGCTCTATCGCTCCTTATGTTTTATGTTTATAGCGAGATAGTTGGGAGGGAAAATACTTGTATGCGTGTGGTTTACTCTATTATCAGACAAATCATGAATGTTAGCCATCGCATATATGCCGTAACGACATGCCTTTATCTCCAATATCGTGCATTTACTGACGTGCCTTATCACTTGTCTTAGCCCCTACGTGCCGAACTTAGTATTCTAAATTCAGTGTCACACACAATTTACTTGTTATTCGAGTTAAGTTTGATCATATCATATTCTTTCCATGATTCCTAGTCGTTACATGCTTCTTTTCAGTACTTGTCCTTATTATTCTATTATCATATTCATTATATTGTTTAGTGTAGCTCTGATATGTATTGTACTTTAATCAAATTCTGGAGGATGATATATACCCTTCATATTATGGTCCTCAGGCGGACATAATAGACGATTTGACCAGGTTTGTCCCCGAGCCACTTTATGACATGTCCTTATTTTCTTCTTGTCATTATCTACATGTTATGATATTCTCCGTGATTAAGTTAGATAGTATACATGTGAATGCTTATTGTTATTGATGGATAAGATATGGATTGAGATCTAGATAGAGTATTAGCGTCGATATCGCAACATAAGCTGGAGGGTACTCACGTACTTGTACCCATTTATTCAGGAGCAGCATGTGACACCTTTTTTTTGGTAATCCATACAGGTCGAGTCATCGCAACCAATGCGATATCGTAGTAATATCTAGGGTAGTTGAGCTACTATGAGCCTGTGAGAGATATCAATGATTTCTAGGACAATTAGGATTAAGGGTACTCATTCATATAATATGATTTCCTAATTAATTCTAATTATCTTCTATCTTTTTTTACCTAACAATTTAATTTATATATATAACCTTTGATTTTATTACCTTATTGTGCTTACAAAATCTTTCTATCTGTTAAATCCATTTAATCTTTCCATCCATTAAATAATTTCCTAAACCTAATCTTTCCCTAATTTAATCTACTTCTTCCCTAATTAAATGCTAACCTTAACCGTATCCACCTCCGCACAAAAGACAGTTTGTACTTGAATACCTAAATAAACAACTTCCAAATTTCATCCAAATTTCATATATGAACTTACACACTTCTCTGCATTTAGATTTGCACAATCATCCTTTCTTACCTCAAAACAATGTTCTCAATCTCCATTTCAACATCAAGGCCAAAAAATGCATAGGCATCCCTATGTTCTCTCTTCGAGATATCAGAAATATCGATTGATATATTGGCCAAAACAACATGCATCAACATCATATCATTTTGGCAAATATTAACCTATATATCGATTAAGAACCGTTATATCGGCCAATTTAAACCGATATTTTGATATATGGATTGTTTGGTTAAGTTGAAATGGATATCCATTTGATTAAAACCCAACACCCAACACCCAACTTAACTAGCCCTCTCTGACACAGTTTCAGCCCTTTGTTTGATTTGTTTTGTTCTTTTTAATTTGATTAATCTTATTTTATTTTGATTAATCTTATTTTATTCTGATTTTGCAGAGAGTCAGAGATTAGAGGAAGAGCCTGGACCCCAGGTACCAATCACCAGTTGCTTTTTTTTTTTTTTTACTGTTGCTTTTTGTTGCTGTTTTTCTTCTTCTGAAGTTTTTTTATTTTGCTGCAGTGTGCAGTGAGTGTTCTAAATGGGCGTGTGCATTGAGTGTTCCCCAGGGAGCTCTTTATGTTTTTGGTTAGTTAGTTTTACCTTGTAGGATATTTAGAATATTTAGTACAAATAAAAATTTGAATTTGATAACATATAGTATATATATAACATATTAATATGTCAAATATTATTGGTATCGGATATATCCAGTATTCTAAATGGCGGTCGAGACGGACGCCTAGCCGGCCACTACACTCCATTTTTGCCGTTGGCAGTGGTGTAGACAACCGGAGAAGGTTTGGCGACGTAGACATAGGTGAGACGGCGTAGACGAACGCCTAGGCAAAGTAATACCTGACTAGATGTTTTGACAAAATGGTTTTTAAAGCATTATGGACCTATAGTTCACTTTTACGATACTGAAACTTCATAAATGACTATGTAAAAAACATCCTTAAAATATGTATATTATGCAAAAAAAAATAGTAAAAAAATGTCCAAAATGTATCAGACGTCTAAGCGGATCCTAGGAGGGTTAGACGTCAGCATCCGCCTACCACTGTTTAGAACCTTGAATATATAACCAATACCTCAAACCTAGGAACCCAATATCACGAACACTGCCTATGTTTGTATGGATCTTTTGCTCTGAAAAGAGAACAATTCAAAAACTTGCCGACAACAACCAAAAATTGCGCTTTGCTTATGCAGCTGAGTAAATTGAACTAAGCAAGCAGGTTGTATTTTAATCCAGCTTGAACACAGCCATCAAGCCTTATAATCAACCTTCACCTAATCCAGACATCAACTTTGGAGTATCAACACTGGAATTTTTGTACGACAAGAAATCAAATTGCTGAAAAATGGTTAAACCACTGTGAGCTGACGATTCTGCCTACCACAGTATGTCCTTGATAAGACTGGTGCCATATATTATGTATAGTGGTATTATATAGATATATATCACTATACATTATATACATATATATCCTTTTGTTCATTAGTCTATGCTTAGTTTAGCCCCAAATTGGCTTAGAGTAGCTAGCCTTATACTTATATCCCCCTATATATATATATATATATATATATATATATATATATATATATATATAGTTGGCCTTGAGCCTAATAGAAAGTAATATCAACATTTCAAAAAAGTAGTCTCTAACATGGTATCCTATGTATCTCCCACATTGACTAGATTAGCCACCCTCGTATGTATCTCTCCCTATATACATTTGGCCTAGATCCTAATGAAAGTAATCTCCACATTTCCAAAGTAGTGTCTAACCTGGTATCATATGTATCTGCCTATAGATATCCTCATATGTCTCTCTCCCTATACACATTTGACCTTGAGCCAAACGAAAGTAATTTCAACATTTCCACATTGACTAGAGTAGATATCCACATATGTATCTTTCACATTGGCTAGAGTAGCTAGCCTTTTTTTGTACCTCTCCCTATATATAGTTGGCCTTGAGCCTAATGAAAATACTTTCAATATTTTCAAAATGTAGTCTCTAACATGGTATTGGAGCCAAGGAGATCACTAGAGTAGATATCGTCATATGTATCTTTCACATTGGCTAGAGTAGCTAGCCTTTTTTTGTACCTCTCCCTATATATACTTGCCTTGAGCCTAATGAAAATACTTTCAATATTTTCAAAATGTAGTCTCTGACATTGTATTGGAGCCAAGGAGATCACATCCCAAACTCTAGCCTCCACCAAATATCTAAAATGTAGCCTCATCATCTACCCTAAATAAAACCCTAGTCTTAGCTCTATCTTTATATATATATTCGAAAACCTATCCCATTTGCAGCAAACCCACATCAGCCTCTCCGTTTCTTCTTCCTCTAACAACCTAGCCTACCAACATATAGATTATAGACACTTACATAGCCTTTAATGTACATCGATCTCCCTATATAAAGCATAGTTTGAAGTATCGGCTGATACAAATTCGATACAGTCGATATCGATACGATTTGACAAGTCTTGATCTGATATCGACCGATACTTGATACTAACCAATATTAACATTGGAGGTTTTTTTTCAGTGTATTTGACAAAGAAAATTGAACGAAAAAAGATCAATCAACAAGTGTGTAAAAAGCATATTAAAGTTGTAAAAGCATGTAAAAGAAAAAAAAAATTTCTATCACAGGTAAACCAATCGGCAAGAGTGACTACTATTTCATTCAATTTAAAACTACTAATAAACAACACAGAAAATACTTAAAATTATACATAGACAGAAATTACTTAAAATTACTTAAAATTATACATAGACAGAAAATACTTAAAATTATGCATAGATATATAAAATATTTTTTTAATGTTAATAATTATTTGCTTCTGATACCAAAAATGTTGATACTCCGATCCAAAACCACCGATATTGCAGATCCAGATACCCATAGTTCGATACCGATTCTGATACAACAAACATTGATATATAGTTGGTCTTGAGCCTAATGAAAGTAATTTCAAGATTTCCAAAATGTAATCTCCAACATGGTAATGGAGCCAAGGAGATCATCACATCCCAAACCCTAGGCTCCACCAAATATCTAAAACATAGCCTCCACCATCTCCCCCAAATAAAACCCTAGTCCTCATCTCCCCAAAATTTCAAAGCCCAAACCGTAGTCCTAGCTCCATCTTCATATATATTCGAAAACCTATCCAATTTGTAGCAAACCCACATCAGCCTCTTCGTTTCTTCTTCCTCTCTTCTTTAACAATCTAGCCTACCAACATATAGAGTCTATATAGACACTTCCATAGCATTTTGTACCTCTCCCTATATATAATATATATTACAGTATCGGCCGATACAAATCTGATACGGTCGATATCGATAGGATTTGGCATGTCCCGCTCGGATACCGATCGATATCCAATAGTGACCGATACCGACATTCGACAAATAAAATTGAATGAAAAAAGACCAATCAACAAGAGCATACTAAGGTTGTAAAAGCATATAAAAGAAGAAAACTTATCTATCACAGGTAAACCAATCAGCAATGGCGACTAATATTTCATTCTATTTCAAAACTACTAAGAAACAACAAAGAAAATACTTAAAATTATACTTAAATGTATATAAAAAAAAATTAAATGTTAATAATTTATTAATAATTATTTGCTTTTCGATACCAAATTTTTTCATACTCTGATCCGAAACCACCGATATTGTTGATACCGCCGATCCAGATACTCAGTCCCATACTGATTCCGATATCGATACTATGAACCTTGATACATAGTTGAACCTAATGAAAGTAAGTTCAACATTTCCAAATTGTAGTCTCCAACATGGTATTTGAGCCAAGGAGATCGCATCCCAAACCCTATCCTCCACCAAATATCTAATATGCAGCAGCCATTATCCCCCAAATAAAACCCTAGTCCCCATCTTCCCAAAGCCCTAGTCCTAGCTCCATCTTCATATATATTTGAAAACCTATCCCATTTACAAACTCTCCGTTTCTTCTTCCTCTTTGACAACCCAGCCTACCAACATATAGAGTAAAAACATTTCCTACCAACTCTCTTTAATCCAAACCGAAAATCCACTGTCTCTATCTTCCATTCTTATCAATATCAATATCTTCCTAACAAATCCTATTTTTATTCCATCTCTTACCCTTTCCTCCGTACGAAACCCCTCCCTAAGCTACATTCACAAGATCCCCATGCCTACTCGGCCCTCGATACTGAACAAGAACAAACCTTGGCCTAATGAACTTGTAGAGTCTCAACCATAGATATCAGAACTGGAGCGGACATCGACCTGATCAGGAGTCGTTCTTTGCCAGACTTCATTAACAACCAAGCTTGAACATGACAATGAATGACTCTGAGCTCGATTGGCTTTGTGAGTGAAGTATGAACATGGATCAGATGTTGATTTTGCAAACAAACTTGACAAACAAATTTAAAGCATACTACTCTGACTTGACTTATTAGTTCAACTAGTAGTCAATTTATATCTATAATTCTTTTTAAAGAAGCCACTACCTAAAATACAAAATCCTAGGAAGTTATTTTATGGAACACAAATGTTACCAAACTTTAACATCAATATGCACATAACCACGTCGTCTTTAGTCCCACATCGACTGGTTCACAAATGAAAGGTCTCCAACTACTATTAACGAGGCAAGATTATTAGCAGATTGTACCAAAAAAGCCAAAATAGACCAGTAGGAACTAAGGCCCGTACAAGCCCAATAAATGAGGTGAAATGAAAGGGGTGTAACTACAATAGATGAGGAAAAATACTAGCAAATTGTACTAACGAAGCCAACAAATAAGGCCCCATATAAGCCCTTTTGCAGGCCTAATGATTTTTATGTAAACTTGGTCTTTGGAAACCACTAGGTTGCAATAAACCTGCCTGTGTCAATATAGGTCACCTCGTTTTTAACGGATTAATGGTCAAAATGGTCTAATACGATACCCGGAATGGACCAGCAATTGGGTCAACCGGTTATCCATCCAGTCCGGTCCGGGTTTTGTCTCAACCACTTCATAGTCCACTCTCAGAAATGGACTGACCACAGAAGTACATCCATGAAAACCTTTCCAGCCACCATCTATAAAGTACTGTACTGGTCACAATGTGAAAGCAGGAAGTCATAAATCTCGGGTGTTACCAATATTTATCTGTAAAGCTTGAACATTTTTCTCCAGTTCAGCAATGTATTAAAGCTTCCTTACCCGAGATCGCTGAGCAGATTGCCTATAACAAATTAGAACACTAAGTAATCAGAAATAAACTGTGAGTTATACTAACACACAGCAAAATGTATGTGCAGGTCAAATGCATGAAAATACATATATAATTTCAAGGTTCTTATTGTTTAAGCACCTTGATTCAGTACAGTTTCTTACCCCATAAAAAACTTGCAATCAATAATTTCCATAATTTCGAATAAAAAACTTCTCAAACTCCATTAAAACTTTGTTTGAATTATGGGAATAATAGTGACGGGACTTGAGTTTGTTTAGCGATGATACTTGGATTGTTTCCTAGAATTAACATGAGTTCCCAAGGTGCGAAAAAATAATCCCAAAATTTTGAGGTCGGCAAATGAAGTAATTAGAATTCTTTTCTTCCATTCAACCCTCTTAAAAGCCATGTTCTCTATAACTCACAAAAGGCATATCCAAGGTAGAAAAAAAGTTGAAAATAATTCCAGCCACATTTTGGAGGTAGATAAAAGCAGTTTTTAGAAAGAAACAACAAAGAAGCTACATTAGCTATTAGAATTCAATTAAACCAATGTATAATAATTAATTAGCCAATCACCTCCAGCTCAAGTGGTCGAGGTAGGAGGCATTCTGCCTAGTGACCGGGGTTCGAACGGAGGGGCGGGGGTTGCAATATTATTCCTTCCATATAATAAAATAAATGGTGGGAGTGGAGTAGCTGGTCTTCTCGGCTGCAGCAATGGCAAGCCTCTGGCCTGCGGGACAGGCCTACAGGTTGGGTCGTGGGCCTACGGGACGAGTTATAAGTCTTTGGTGCCGAGTTGTAAGCCCTTTGGAGCCGAGTTGTGTGAGTGGGAGGGGCCGCGTATGTGAGAGATGTACAAAGTCCCGAGCATATAAACCGAAAAATTAATTACCATTGCTTCAATATATATATATATATATATATATATATATATATATATATATATACATATTTTGCTTCAATATATATGTTAGAAAGAATAATTGGTTACTTTCATTGATAAGTTGATACATATATATAGCTATGTTGTACAAGGCGCTAGACGAAGCGACAAGCCACCCGCCTAGGCATCTGTCCAGACTTTTTTCCTGCAGAATCCAGCAGCAGCAGCAGCAGCAGGAGGCTTCCAGCAGCACCGACAGGGGCACTTCCAGCAGTAAAGAATGTATTAAGTCATGTTTTTTACTATACTTGAGTTATGTAAAGCAAAGAATGTATTAAGATTGTATATAGGATATACTTGAGTCATGTATATAGAATGTAATTGAGTCATGTAAAGCAGGTGCACGCCTAGGCGCGCCTCTGGAATTCCCCTGGGCGCCTCTAGGCGCCTGTCGCCTGCCACGAACTTTTACTCTGCGGGTCAAGGCGAGCTCCTCCATACATGCACGCCTAGGCCGCCTAGGCGTCACCCATGACAACATAGATATATAGGAGAGAGTCAACCTTTCATTATTGGATCTACTGATGTGGGACTAAAGCCAAAGACAATATTCAACATCCTCCCTCAAACTGTAGCATAGATGTCAATCAAGTCCAGCTTGTTACAAAAAACCGAACATGGGGGGCCTAAAATTCTTCCTAAATATATTTGTTATGTGATCGTTGGTCCTTACATGGTGAAATATTATCACTCTCTTTTGATATTCATCACGTACGAAGTGGATGTCGATCTCAATTGTTTTTCGTCCGTTTATGAAATACAGGATTTGTAGCAATGTGGATGGCTGATTGGTTATCAAAACAACATATCTGCTTTTTCCGATTCTGTTTCTTCTACCACTTGCTTTAGAAGATGTTGCAAATATACCTTTGTTGTACCATAAGCAATGACTTGGTATTCCGCTTCTGAACTCGATCGTGAGACCATACTCTGTTTCTTGCTCTTCCACGACACTAAGTTTCCACCAATAAATACAGAATAGCTGGATGTAGACCGTCGATCTGGAAGACTCGCACCCCAGTTAGCATCGGTAAAACACTCAATACGAGTATGTCCCTGATTCTCCATACGAAATTCTTTTCCCGAATTTTGAACTAGATAGCGCAAGATCCTTAGAAATGTCTACCAATGCGAAACACGAGGAGAAGCCATAAACCTGCTCACTACATTTTTAGACTAAAGATATATTCGGACGAGTCATAACCGCCAAGTAATTGAGTTTTCTGACCAACCAACGATACTGATCAGGATTGGTCATCAATATTCCCTCATTGGGAAGTAACTTTATCCCTGGATCCATGGATGAGGTTGTCCCTTTGTTTGCATCATTCCTGCTTCAGTTAGTATATCAAAAACATATTTCCTCTGATACAGTATAATGTATTGCTTGACCCGTGTGACTTACGATCCCCAAAAAAATACTGCAATGTTCATATATCTTTAGTCTAAAAATGTTTGCCTAAAAACTTTTTCAGCTTGGCAATACCTTGATTGTCGTCCCTTGTAATTATGATATCATCAACATAAACCGCAAGTAGTATGTTTGCCTAAAAACTGTTTTGATTGTCGTCCCTTGTAATTATGATATCATCAACATATTTCCTCTGAGACAGTATAATGTATTGCTTGACCCATGTGACTTACGATCCCCAAAAAAATACTGCAATGTTCATATATCTTTAGTCTAAAAATGTTTGCCTAAAAACTTTTTCAGCTTGGCAATACCTTGATTGTCGTCCCTTGATTGTCGTTCCTTGTAATTATGATATCATCAACATAAATATATTTGTTATGTGATCGTCAGTCCTTACATGGTGAAATATTATCACTCTCTTTTGATATTCATCACGAACGAAGTGGATGTCGATCTCAATTATTTTTCGTCCGTTTATGAAATACAGGATTTGTAGCAATGTGGATGGCTGATTGGTTATCAAAACAACATATCTGCTTTTCCCGATTCTGTTTCTTCTACCACTTGCTTTAGAAGATGTTGCAAATATACCTTTGTTGTACCATAAGCAATGACTTGGTATTCCGCTTCTGAACTCAATCGTGAGACCATACTCTGTTTCTTGCTCTTCCACGACACTAAGTTTCCACCAATAAATACAGAATAGCTGGATGTAGACCGTCGATCTGGAAGACTCGCACCCCAGTTAGCATCGGTAAAACACTCAATACGAGTATGTCCCTGATTCTCCATACGAAATTCTTTTCCCGGATTTTGAACTAGATAGCGCAAGATCCTTAGAAATGTCTACCAATGCGAAACACGAGGAGAAGCCATAAACCTGCTCACTACATTTTCAGACTAAAGATATATTCGGACGAGTCATAACCGCCAAGTAATTGAGTTTCCTGACCAACCAACGATACTGATCAGGATTGGTCATCAATATTCCCTCATTGGGAAGTAACTTTATCCCTGGATCCATGGATGAGGTTGCTCCCTTTGTTTGCATCATTCCTGCTTCAGTTAGTATATCAAAAACATATTTCCTCTGAGACAGTATAATGTATTGCTTGACCCGTGTGACTTACGATCCCCAAAAAAATACTGCAATGTTCATATATCTTTAGTCTAAAAATGTTTGCCTAAAAACTTTTTCAGCTTGGCAATACCTTGATTGTCGTCCCTTGTAATTATGATATCATCAACATAAACCGCAAGTAGTATGTTTGCCTAAAAACTGTTTTGATTGTCGTCCCTTGTAATTATGATATCATCAACATATTTCCTCTGAGACAGTATAATGTATTGCTTGACCCATGTGACTTACGATCCCCAAAAAAATACTGCAATGTTCATATATCTTTAGTCTAAAAATGTTTGCCTAAAAACTTTTTCAGCTTGGCAATACCTTGATTGTCGTCCCTTGATTGTCGTTCCTTGTAATTATGATATCATCAACATAAATATATTTGTTATGTGATCGTCAGTCCTTACATGGTGAAATATTATCACTCTCTTTTGATATTCATCACGAACGAAGTGGATGTCGATCTCAATTATTTTTCGTCCGTTTATGAAATACAGGATTTGTAGCAATGTGGATGGCTGATTGGTTATCAAAACAACATATCTGCTTTTCCCGATTCTGTTTCTTCTACCACTTGCTTTAGAAGATGTTGCAAATATACCTTTGTTGTACCATAAGCAATGACTTGGTATTCCGCTTCTGAACTCAATCGTGAGACCATACTCTGTTTCTTGCTCTTCCACGACACTAAGTTTCCACCAATAAATACAGAATAGCTGGATGTAGACCGTCGATCTGGAAGACTCGCACCCCAGTTAGCATCGGTAAAACACTCAATACGAGTATGTCCCTGATTCTCCATACGAAATTCTTTTCCCGGATTTTGAACTAGATAGCGCAAGATCCTTAGAAATGTCTACCAATGCGAAACACGAGGAGAAGCCATAAACCTGCTCACTACATTTTCAGACTAAAGATATATTCGGACGAGTCATAACCGCCAAGTAATTGAGTTTCCTGACCAACCAACGATACTGATCAGGATTGGTCATCAATATTCCCTCATTGGGAAGTAACTTTATCCCTGGATCCATGGATGAGGTTGCTCCCTTTGTTTGCATCATTCCTGCTTCAGTTAGTATATCAAAAACATATTTCCTCTGAGACAGTATAATGTATTGCTTGACCCGTGTGACTTACGATCCCCAAAAAAATACTGCAATGTTCATATATCTTTAGTCTAAAAATGTTTGCCTAAAAACTTTTTCAGCTTGGCAATACCTTGATTGTCGTCCCTTGTAATTATGATATCATCAACATAAACCGCAAGTAGTATCCGTCTGGCTGATGTCCGTCGGTAAAATACGGAATGATCCTTTTTCAATTAGCACATACCAAACTGATCAACTACATAGAAAAAACGACCAAACCAAGCACAAGATGATTGTTTGAGTGCATAGAATGTCTTTCGCAAATAACAAACTTTACCCTCCCTTGTAACGAACCCAGGAGGTTGTATCACATACACTTTCTCGTAAAGATCCCTATGGAGAAAGGCATTCTTCACATCCAACAGGAGTAAGGGCCAATCATATTGAATAGCTAACGACAAGAGCAATCGTACAGAGATTACCCTGGCAACCGAAGAAAAAGTATCAAAATAATACACGCCGTAAGTCTGAGAATACCCTTTTGCAACAAGACGAGCTTTCAGTCGATCAAGAATGTCATCCGATTTTATCTTTATTGTGAACACCCATTTGCAACCGACCGCCTTTTTACCGGAAGGCAAATCCACCTAGTCTCATGTATGATTTTCCCAAAACACTCACATTTCCTCTCCCATAGCGACGAGCCAACCAGGTTGTTGAAGTCCTTCCTCGACAGTTTGTGGGATCTAAACCCATTAATAGTAGCCACCAAGAACTGCGTGTGACAAACAAGTCATTTTTAGTTGTCAACATACAAAGGATGTTCGCGACATGCACGACGGGGACGAGTTGGTATATCAGGCGACGATGAATCTATGGAGCTAGAGGACTCTAGTGACGATACTAGCTCTACGGTTGTGGGTACCGTTGGCAATTACGGAGCTAGTGTTCGCAGAACTTGGGACGGTGAGACTAGCCCGATAGAGGAGGAGGGCACCCTGTCTCAAGACACAATATATCCCTTCAAAGTCGACAAAGGTAACATCCCAAGACAATATATCCCTTTAAAGTCGAAAAAAAATAATGATACCCTTTCTGATCCTTAGGATACCCAAAGAAAATACAGTTGAGTGCTTTCAGATCCAAATTTAGACAGTGTAGCACGACTATCACGAACGTAACATAAGCACCCAATTTTTTTGAAAGGTAACAGAAATAACATACGATTAGGATGTAATCTAAAAAAATAGTTGTCCAATGAAGACACGAGACGACATATGATTAATTAGATAACAAGACAATTTTCTAAGTATACTGGCATAAAACATAAGTACTCGAGTTGTTTCCAGGAAATGACGATTCTTACGTTCTACCACACCATTTTGTTATGGTGTATAAGTATAAGATGATTGGAGGATGATCTCATGTCTAGTAAGATGGAAAGCGAAATCCCGAGATACATACTCACGACAATTATCGCTCCGAAGACACTTAATGAAAATTCCAAATTGAGTTTTTATTTTCGTAAAAAAATTACACCAGATATTAAATAATTATGAATGGTTCTTCATCAGGTACATTAGTTCCTATATATCAATTCCCCCACAGCTAACCTACCTAAAACCATTCCCTATGTTCTTATTGAGTTTGAACCCAAATGCCCACACCCTAAACAAACTCACAGGTGCTACCCCCATCTCAAACCCCCAAGACCCAAGTCTCCACCTCCCCGATCATTCCACGGGAGAACCGAGTGAAACACCCTATTCAAAACGCCCCCCCCCATGCTCTCCTCTCTTCCAACGTTCTCCTCCTTAACCTTCATTCTCTTCACTCCACAAAGTGCCTCGTGAGTTATCATCAACAAATTACACAAAGTATTTGAACTCCACCGATTCAACAGGACATGGACCCCATATATCAGAGTGGATATAAGCCTCCAGCCACATGCTCCCTACCAATAGTCTTTTCCGTCTTCAGGTCCTGAAAAACACAACCATCAGGAAAGAATATTACCGACAGTGTTTCAAGTTATCCGACTAATGGATAATAAACTGAATGGATTTTCAGGTGTAGGTAAAACTGAAGTTAATGGCAGATTGGAAGAAAGACTGATATTTCCTCGTCAACGAACTTTTAGAAAACTGTTATTCGCAACAGTAATGTCTGTGTCACGACCCACAAATACATAATCACGCAGCATACCTGCATCGCCTGTCATGTGATCAAACGCACCCGAATCTATCATCAATTGTTTTAGTCGTATCACACACACCGCCGAGTATCCGGCTGTAGATCCATATATAGAGGCTCCACTACGTCGCTGAGCTTGGAATTCAGCGAATTCGACATAAGTCTCAGGAATCATCTGCTCGGATCGTTCTTCATCGTCAACAATATCCAACGCAAACATTGGCAGTAAGACCTTTGGGACATTGCCACTGAAAATGTCCAAGTTGACCACAATTGAAGTATGTGCGCGATCGTCCTCCAACACGTTCGACATTGACTTGTCTACCATCATGTCCATCATTCCGGCCACCACGTCTACCACCAAGACCGTCGCAGAAACCACCATGAGCAACACCCAAGAAAGATTAATCAGCAGGCAACTAAAGTGGGCTTCTATCAGAGATAGAACCTCGGCCCCAGCAATGATCTGAGACCGTGTAGAGTCGACATCAGGACGAAGTGAGACGAGATATATCATGACATAGAGCTACCAGCATTGAGTCCTCGCCTCTTTGACATCCGTCGTCAAGGATAACACATGATTTATCTCATCAGTTAAGTCTTTAAAGGCACGAACATGGTCCTTATGTGACTTGTCTTCTTGATCATCTCGGTATACGCCAACAACCGAGTCATAGATGCGAGACAAATCGCATTTTCCATCAAACGCGACCTACCATAACTCCTTTCGAATCCATGTTCTGAACCATATCTTCGACTGATGGTTCCATCGAATTCATCAACTGTGTAAACAGTCTGCTATTATCAGTCTTCCGCTGCTCAAATATGAGATTATCCTCCGTCGGAGGGTTGTCATAACTCCTTCATCGAAGCGTCTTCTCGGCCTTCTTACAACTCATGGAGTAGCTGTCCGAACCATCCAGTCTTCGATCGACAAGTCGAATAGAAGAAATCATTGTACCAATGATCGGAGTCCCCACCTCTGTGCTCCCGACACTGGTGCTACCAACACCTATTCACCGCAGTCTTTGCCATCCTTCAGGTTCTCGATTCGACTATCGTTTGATCATCACAACCCGATATTCACATCAATCTCGCCAATGCGTGATGTTTACAACAACGTCATCAATACTGGCTCATACATTCATAGCAGAGATCGAAGGTGGATCACACAAGCTAGGACATAACACATAAAACAAATTTTTTCTCTATTAGATCATGATGTGAATATCGGGCCAGAAATAGAGATTCACACAAACAATCATGTTTGCTCTCTGTTAACTCCTGATGTCATTGTCAAGGTTCAGTGTTTCATACAAACGATCACAATTTGCTCCCTGAAGATCTCAATGCCAAATAATTTTTTTTCAGATCTTTTTTCATTTTTTTTGGAAACTAGGTTAGGGGTTTGGGGGTTTGGTGATTGCTTGGAAGGGGCTAGGTTAGGGTTAGGTGCTGGCAGCTGTGAAGGGCCATGGAGGGCTAGGATTAGAATTAGGGTTTTAGGGGGGGAGGTGGAAACTGTGAAGGGCTAGGGTTAGGGTTGACGGGGGCTAAAGGGGGTTGGAGTTCGGCAGCAAGGGGGGATGACGGGGGGGGGGGGGGGGGGGTCGTGGTCGGCGGGCGCTGACAGGTAGGGAGGGATCGGCGGTCGCTGACGGGGAGGGGGTGAGGTCGGCGGGCTCTGGTGGAGTGGTCGACAAGTGGTCATCGAGTGCTGGTGGGCGTTCAAGTGTTCGGTATGCAGGCGCATGGTCGACTAGTGGTCGACGGTTGGTGGGAGGTGAGGGTGTTAGGCTAGGGTTTTGTGATGGTTGAGAGAGGTGGGTCTGGCAGCTAGAATTTTGGCTCTGATACCGTGTTGGAAAGAATAATTGGTTACTTTCATTAATAAGTGGATACATATATATAGGAGAGAGTCAACCTCTCATTATTGGATCTACCCCGATATGGGACTAAAGTCAAACACAATATATATATATATATATATATATATATATATATATATATATATATATATATGCGGGATATTGCACCAATCTTATTGCAGCAATATTTTACCAAACAATCGCAACTACACATTTTTTTAATCACGTGGTTATAAAGCATTCCCTAAAGTTGCTGCCACGTCAGCATGCTATAACCACATGATTTCAAAAAATGTGTGACTGGGATTTTTTGGTACAATAATGATGTAATAGGCCTTGGTGCAATATCCCGTCCTATATATATATGTTGGACTGGAGAAAGGGAAGGAAAGTAATTAGGCAATCTCTAATTGCGTGGAAATTGCTCGAAAATTGGTTGAGCTCACTTTTGTCAAATGTCAAATATACAAAAATTTAACAATTAAATTTATATAAAAAATATGGAACATATCCAACATGTTTAAATTGGAAAAAAACAAAAATAACAATTATATACAAAATGATAAGCCAGGTAATCAAACTATCATAAAGATGATCTTTTAGAGTACTTGCGATCACATGAAAGCCAACTAAAGGAGAATTTAGAATGGTGTATGAATGATTTTTATTCCATTAGTGTAATCAATGGTTTTGATTTCATCAGTTTAATCAACAACCAAAATGTTAGAAGTCTTTTCTTCATCTTGTAATTTCAGATAAGTCGACTAGAGTTATTTAACATATTTCTTTTATTCCTAGAGGTTTGATAGGGGTACCCTTTCTAATCGATATTTATTCAGAAACAACTACCATAAATGGCATATGTTAAGGAGAGAGAGTGGCAATAATATTTGGTAGAGGCCATGCACAGAGGAACCACAATGACAACAATTCTGGTATGGAGGTGGTGATTTGCTAGACACCCCACTAAAAGAAATTGCTTGGAAATTGGTTGATCTCACTTTTGTTAAATCTCAAGTAGACAACAGTTCATCTATTCAATTAAATTATAACAACAAACACGAGCAAATATGCAACATGTTTCAAATTGGGCAGCAGCACACAAACAAATATATCAATTTTATGAATAATCATCAAGCTATCATAAGATTCATAACCAAGATCTTACCAGAGTGCTTGCAGTCATATGGAAGCCAATTATTATAGATTTAGAATGGACTATGTAATAAATAACCGAAATAGAAGGATAATCTTTGTTTTGAATCATGGTACATTATACCCACACACGGATTTAATAGCTTGTCTACTTACCCAGTAGACTTGAGCCAACCAAATGGAGCAGTGAGGATAGGGAGTAGGGAGTAATTGAATGGCAAAGAGGGGCGACTCGGTAGGAAAGGAATGGTCAATCGTCAAGTCAATGATGATTCCATGTTGGCAAAAGGTGCCTAAGACTCACGTATCTACAACTACATGCCCGAGCGGCAATTAAATAGGGGCATGAAAGCGATATGCCAGTGGAATGATTGGCCAGTTCCATTGCATTCATTCAACTAGGTATCCTAACCAATATGCTTCATATGCTTATGTCTCAGCAGATGATCCATGAAATCTAACTATTAAATCTCCCATGTAAGCACATGTGGATAGGGGCTTTTTTAGTCAATAGGACAAAATCAGGATATAGCTAAGTGAATATAAAACACATAAGAAAAGAGTCCGGGAATGACTGGCTCGATTGGGACAATTAAAATCTTCACTGATACTTAAGGAAAAGATGTAACTTTAATTCAAAGATGTATGAAAATTGGAAAACTAGCGATTGTATGAGTTACAGACGACAAAAATTATTTTTGCTGATTTAGACTCGAATCTTCAAGTCTGGTATAGCTTTTTAATAGAAAATGAAATTTTGGAAGAGAACACATTCTTGGAATATCATCAATACAAAAAGGGCCAAACTCGATGCAATGACATCACCAATCAACTTGGAACTGGGCTAAAGGCAATAAGTGCTACGAGTAATTATACATGTGGTTTTTTGATAAAAAAAATGAAATATCGGAAATGAATCAATTAGGAAAAAAAATAATTTGGAGTTGCCAGACGAAGATAGGATCCAAGTGTTGATCATGACACAAAGATCGAGCCAATAAGATCAAAAAGGTGGATAATGCTATGTTGGAGAAAGGAGCCTAAGGTTTTTAGTCCATAGTATAAAATGTGAAAAAAGAACAATTGAAAAATAAGGGTTTCGTTGAAAGTTCTAGTCATAAATATAATTAATAGAATATTTTTGGAAATCAACAAATTTGAAAGTAGGTCAAATTTAGGGCAAGATAAAAATTGTAGTTGATACTGTGACATAGAGGATCAACTTCAAATTGTGATGGCAACAAAGTCCATGCAACTATTTTACGAGTAAAGTATGTTATAAAAAATAGAAGGCTAGCGGATTGAGCTAAATAATCAAAGTGACGCGACCAACGGGAGTAGGGAGTAATCAAATGGATAAGATAGACGACATGGTAGGGAAGGAATGGTCAATAATTAAGTCAATGACGACTTCTTCATTGGCGAAAGGCGCTTATTCAGCCCATAGTATATAATGTGAAAAAAGAACCACTGAAGAATAAGGTTTTATTCAAAAGTTCTAGTCATAAATATAGTGGAGAACTTTCGGAAATCGATAAATTTTGAAATATGACAAATTTGGGACAAGGTAAAAAATGTAGTTGTTATTGTGCCATAAAGGATCGATTTCATATTGTGATGGTGACAAAGAGCGAAGACCTAAAAGTCCATGTAACATTTGCATGAGTAGTGGATGTTATTGAAAATGGAAGGCGGGCGGAATGAGGTGAATTTTTCAAGTGAGACAACCAAAGGGAGTAGGAAATAATTTAATGGCGAAGAGAGGGCTTGGTAGGGAAGGAATGAACAATCATCAAGTTAAGGATGACTTCTTTGTTGGAGAAAGTAGCCTAATGTTTTCATACTATAGTATAAAACGTGAAAAAAGAACCACTAAATAACAAGGTTTTCTTCAAAAATTCTAGTCAGAAATATACTAGAAACTTTACGAAAATTGTTTCGAATAAGTCAAATTTGGGACAAGATAAAAACTGTAGTTATTGTTATGATTTAAAGGATCGATCTCTGATTGTAATGGTGACAGAGAGTCCTTCGCTAAATGTTCATGCAACTTTTGTATGCTATCAAAAATGAAAGGCAATAGAGTGAGTTGAATAATCGAAGTGAGACGACCAAAAGGAGCAGTGAGGATAGTGAGTAAGGAGTAATTGAATGGCGAAGTAAGTCGGCATAATAGGGAAGGAATGGTCAATGATCGAGTCAAGGATGACTTCTTTGATGGCGAAAGGTGTGTAAGATTTTTCGGTCCATAGTATAAATCATTAAGAAAGAACTAGTTAAGAACAAGGTTTTCGTAGAAAGTTGTAGTCATAAGTATAGTAAACTGAATTATCGAAGTGAGGCAACCAACAGAAGTAGTGAGGATTGAGACTAGCGAGTAATCGAATTGCACGAATGGACCATTAAGTCAAGGATGACTTTTTGTTGGCGAAAAGCGCCTAAAATTTTTAGTCCATAGTATAAAACGTGAAATAAAACGTGAAAAGACAACCACTGAAGAAGAAGGTTTTCTTCGAGAGTTATAGTCATGAATATAGTGGAATTTTTTTGTAATCGACAAATTTGGAAATGTCAAATTTGGTACAAAATAAACATTGTAATTGGTTTTATAACATAAAAAATCTACATCACATTGTGATTGCTACAAAGAGACATGAGCTAAAGTATGTTAATATAAAATGGAAGGCGTGTGGAACTGCGTAATCGAATTATTGAAGCGACCAAAGAGAACAGTGAGCATAGGGAGTAGGGATAATCGAATGGTGAAGAAAGGCGACTCAGTAAGGAATGAATGGTCAATCGTCAAGTTGATGATGACTTCTTTGCTGGCAAAAGGTGAATAAAATTTTCAGTCTATAGTATAAAATGTAAAAATATAAGGCGATAGGATTGAGATGAATAATCGAAGTGAGACGACCAAGGGAGTAGAGTAAGGATAAATAGTAGGTAGTAATCGAACGGCTTAGAGAACGACTCGGTAGGAAGATAAGATTAATTGTCAAGTCAAGGATGACATCTTTGTTGCGAAAGGTGCATAAGATTTTCAAGCCCATAGTAATAAAATTTTCAGTCTATAGTATAAAATGTAAAAATATAAGGCGATAGGATTGAGATGAATAATCGAAGTGAGACGACCAAGGGAGTAGAGTAAGGATAAAGAGTAGGTAGTAATCGAACGGCTTAGAGAACGACTCGGTAGGAAGATAAGATTAATTGTCAAGTCAAGGATGACATCTTTGTTGGCAAAAGGCGCATAAGATTTTCAAGCCCATAGTATAAAACTTGAAAAAGAACGACTAAAGATCAAGGTTGTTTCAAAAGTTCTAGTCATAAATATTGTGGAGAACTTTTGAAAATCGACAAATTTGGAAATAGGTCAAATTTGGTACAAGGTAAGAATTGTAGTTGATATAGTGACATAAAAGATCGACTTCAAATTGTGATGGTAACAAAGAGACATGATTCAATAGTTCAAGCAACTTTTGTATAAGTAATGTATGCTCTAAAAAATGGAAGACAAACGGAGTGAAGCAGGATAATTGAAGTGAGGCAACCAAAGGGAGTAATAAGGATAGAGAGTAGATAATAATCGAATAGCGAAAAGAGGCATCTTGGTAGAGAAGGAATGATCAATCGCCAAGATAAGAATTTCTTTGCTGATGAAAGTGGCCTAAGTATTTTATTTCATAGTATAAAATGTAAAAAAGACCATGAAAAAAGATCTACTAAAGAACAAGGTTTTCTTCGAAAGCTAGTCAGAAAGAGTGCAAAAACTTTTTGAAAATCGACAAATTTAGAAATAAGTCAAATTTGGGATACGATAAAAATTTGAGTTGTTATATTTAGATTGTAATGGCGACAAAGAGCCATGAGCTAAATGTCCATCATCTTTTTTATGAGTAATGTATATTAACAAAAATGAAAAAAAGAGAGGATAGGAGTAGTAATCGAATGGCGAAGATAGTCGACTCGGTAGAGAAGGAATGTTAAGTCAAGGATGACTTCTTTGAATTTTTTTTTTTACGAAAGTTCTAGTTATAAATATTATAGAAATAGTGGAAAGATTTTGGAAATTGATAAATTCAAGGATAGGTTAAATTTGTTGGTATTTTTCACTTTGATTTGGGAGTTTTAGTCCCACATTGGAAAACCACTAATGTGTATATCTCAATATATAGCTTTGCTTAGTATTGGTATATGCACATAGGGTGGTGGCCCATGTGGGTTGACTTTCCTAGAGGGATTAAGTGTGAACCCCATTATGACAATCTTTATTTTGTCACCACCTTTGGAAAGTTTTTCTTATGAGCCGACTCGGACTCGGACTCGGGCTCAAGGGCGCAAAGTGGCGCTTTGTTGGCGCACTTTGTACTTAGCACGTCAGCATCGTCGCATGGCGCTCGTGCGCTCATCTGAAGCGCCAGTTACATGTACGGTTGCTTGCTTGGACGCATGCTTCGTTGAGCGATGCGGCCAGGGGCCATGCGGTCAGGTGCCCATGCTGCCAGGGACCATTAGGAGCGCATGCGGCCAGAGGCCATGCGGTTAGGGGCGCATGCGGCCAAGTGCCCATGTGGCCCGGTGCGCATGCAGCCAGGAGCCCATGCGGCCAGGGACGCATGCGGCCAGGAGCCCATGCTGTCAGGGGCACATGCGACCTGGAGCTATGCAGCCAGGCGCTATAAGACCAACAAGTTAGCTTGAGCGAGCCAAGTGTGGAGGGGACAGGGACTGTTGTTGGCGGCTCGGTGCGGCGCTGTCTGCTTTGTGCAGTACATCGTGCAGGCGGCGCAGGCGGCTCGTGGCTCTCTGTGCCATGTGGCTGCAGCTTTCGGCGCCTGACGGCGCTGTCTGTTCTGTGCAGTACAACGACACAGGTGGCTCATGCGGCCTTATATTTTCCTCGGGCCGCATGGAAGCTGAAATTCTCTTTATATGGAGGCTCTCCTCTTTTATTTAGTGTGTTGAAAATATTGAGAAAGAGAAAAACCGAAAGCACCAGCAGGACTTGCGAAAGTTTTTTAGCATCCTTCCATAGGAATCTTCCGAGCGATTCAAATGTGACCAAAAACGTTCCAGAAGTTATCGTGTTAACTTGCTGGATCCTGAGAGCATATCGTTGTATAGCGCGAATCTTGCCTTCAGCTCTGGTGGTTTTGATCACCCCAGCAGGAGTTCGCTTCTTTGTATTTCTGTTCTTGTTTCCGTTCTTCTCGGTGTAGCGTCTGCAAACGTAAAGAGAAGAACGTTTTTCTGATTCTTGTCAAAGTTGCATTTTCTTTGGGTTGTCAGTTTGTAACATGTTCCTTGTTTAGTGCTTCTGTGGGGTTGTGTGTCACTGAAGAGCAACTCTTGTGTGAATCTCAGTGCACAAACTTCTCTTCTGTAGTTTACATTTTCTCCTTTGATCTGACTTTGGAACTAACAATCTCAAGGCAAGATTCGAGTTAGAATGGACAACTGCTCAAACCTTTTCGATACTAGCTTCCACAAGCTTGAGAAGTTTGATGGCGAACACTACAACATTTGGAAGTGGAAGATCTCCTTGAACCTTCGTCTTGTCAAAGTTGCTTATGTGTTGGTTGATCCTGAACCTACCATTTCCGAAGATGGAGGAGAGCTTGCAGTTGGTATGGCACAGGACGCGCACTCCAAGTGAAAGGAAGATAACGACCTCTGCAGGTTGTTGATTCTCAATGCTATGGACGACTCGATGGCAGAGTCCTACAGCAAGAAGGAGAAGGCAAGAGATGTCTGAAAATCTCTTGAGAAGTACTATAAAACTGACGAGAAAATGTTAAAAACTATCTCGTCGAGAAGTTCTTCACTTTGCAATTTGAGGACGAGAATGTGATGTTACTACAAGTTAAGGAACTTCCGAAGATGTTGCAGAAACTGGAGGAAGAGGGCATGAAGCAGGAAGACAAATTTATGGTGGGGGCTTTCGTCACCAAACTTCCTCCAGGCTGGATCAGGTTCAAGACTGACATGTACCGTAAAAAGATGGAGATCCAGCTCGAAGATATTCTTCACTGGATTCACGTTAAAGATGAAACCAGAGGCAACTGAAATTGGACTCCTTGTCCAAGCAGTTGGCTAAGGCTAACATGGTACATGCTAGTGACTCTAAAGGGAAGCAGAAATTTTTCTAGAAGAAGAAGAAGAAAGACTTCAACCAGCTGAAGGTGAAGTCAGCTCAGTTCAAGCCAAAGCCGAAGACTGATGTGACATGCTACAATTATGGCAAGAAGGGTCACTACAAGAGCAACTGCAGGTCGAAGCCTAAACCGAAAGAGCAAGATGAGCTTAACCTAGTTGCTATGATTGCGCAGGTTGAGTGTCCACCCACCAGTCAGTGTCCATGCCATGTGACTCAACCTGCGCAATCATAGCAACTCCTTCTTAGAGCACACGTGGCAAGATGCACCAGTGTCCACCCACCAGTCAGTGTCCATGCCATGTGACTCAAGTATGAGCCTACCTCTGAGAAAGTCTCGATGGCGGATAAGTCTCAAGTTGCAGTGCTGGGGATCGGGATGGTAGTGCTGAAGCTGACTTCTGGAAAGTCACTTACACTGAAGAATGTGAAACACGTACCAATGATCACCAAGATCTGGTTTCTGAGAGTCTATTGTGCAAGGCGGACCTGAGGATGGATATCAATGCCGATCAGATGGTGATGTCCTACAAAGGAACATACTTCGGAAAAACTTTCTGTACCGAAGGATTGTTGAAACTGCAGCTTGTAACTCCTATTTGTATCAATGCAGTTTCTACTTCTGGTTATTTTCTTGAGTTGTGGCATAATAGACTAGGACATGTGCATTATAAACGCATTAACAAGATGTCTAGTCTAGACCTCATCTCCAAATGTGAAGTCTGTGCGCAGACAGTCAGGAAGCCGTTCAGAAGAGTGAACCGAAGCACAGATCTTCTGGAGTTGGTACACTCAGATATTTGTGACTTCAAGCAATTCTCCACAAAAGCCGGAATAAAGTATTTTATCACTTTCATTGACGATTTCTCAAAGTACGCATTTGTATATCTTCTCAAGTCGAAAGACGCTTCAAGGACTTCAAGGCTGAAGCAGAACGTCAAACCGGTTAACAACTCAAAAGACTCAGAAGCGATCGAGGTGGAGAATATCGTTTCTTGGAATTCGCATCGTTCTGCAAAGAGCATGGAATTGTCAACGAAAGGTCTGCTCCGTATTATCCCCAATCTAATAGTGTAGCAGAAAGGAAGAACAAGATGCTGACAGAGATGATGAACTCCATGTTGCTGACAGCAGGACTTCCAAAGTGCTTCTGGGAAGAAGCAGCGCTTACGGCTACGTTTATTCTAATAGAGTACCGTTCGCGACATCTGACATTACTCCTCATGAACTCTGGTTCAAGGTCAGACCCAACTTGAATGTCATTCGAGTGTGGGGGTGTCTGGCGTATGTGAAGCTTCCAGACCTCAAGATTCAGAAGCTGGGAACGAGAACTACGAAGACCATATTTCTGGGCTATGCTGATAAGAGTGATGCTCGGAGGTTCCTTGATATCGAATATAATTATAATCATATCATATAATCTCGTGACGCAGAATTCTTTGAAGACAAGTTTGCTAGGCACAAGAATGTTGGTCTATTGGGATGTCCCGGAGAATGTTGTTAGCACGGACAAGGCAAGTACCTCCCAGAGAGAAGTAGTCCAAGAAGGAGTTGTCGTTGATGAGACAACATTTGAACCAGAACCCGCTGAGCCGAGAGCAAAGCGAGTGAGGAGCAGAAGGACTTCGAAGAAGACTTTGTTACCTATCATGTGGAAGCTGATCCGCTTACATATGATGAGGCAATGAAGACAAGAGATGCTATTTCTGGAAAGAGGCTATCCATGACGAGTTTGACGCGATAACTTCTAATAATACTTGGAAGTTAGTCGATCTGCATGAAGGAGCTAAACCCATCGGATGCGAGTGGATCTTTAAGAAGAAGATAAAAGCAGACGGAACTGTTGACAAGTTCAAGGCCATGCTAGTGGTCAAGGGATTTTCTCAGATACATGGGGTTGACTACTTCGATACCTATGCGCCCATTGCACGGATGACTACTATCAGGATACTGATTGCTCTAGGTACTATTCACAGAATGGTGATTCATCATATGGACGTCAAGACAGCATTTCTGAATGGTGAACTGACTGAGAAGATTTACATGCAGCAGCCAGAAGGGTTTGTCGTCGAAGGTCTTGAAGACAATATATGGTCTGAAGCAAACTCCCAAATTGTGGCACGAGAAGTTTGACAAAGTTATCAGTTCAAATGATTACAAGGTCAGTGAAACTGATAAGTGTGTGTACACAAAGTTCGCTGGCGATAGAGGTGTCAACGTTTGTCTCTATGTGGACGACATGCTAATCCTAGGCACGGATGAAGAATGTGTCACTAGAACAAAGATGTTCCTATCGTCTAAATTCAATATGAAGGACATGGGAGATGCAGATGTCATCCTTGGGATTAAGATAATTCGGACGGCATCTAAGCTTGCTCTATCACAAGCTCACTACATGGAGAAAATGCTCACACGCTATGGATATCAGAATCTTCCAGGGATCGATACTCCATATAGGTGTGACAAGAAACTGAAGCCTAACCCAGGAAAAAGTATCAGACAGTTGGAGTATTCTAGCGTCATCGGGAGCTTGATGTATGCTACAAATGCCGCTAGGCCTGACATTGCTTTTGCTGTGGGGATGCTAAGTAGATTCACGAGTAACCCAGGTGTTGAACACTGGAAAGCTGTGAAGAGGGTGATGAGATACCTCAAGATGACATCTGCATCTCCCATATCCTTCATACTGATAAGTGTGTGTACACGAAGTTCGCTGGCGATAGAGGTGTCATCGTTTGTCTCTATGTGGACGACATGCTAATCCTAGGCACGGATGAAGAATGTGTCACTAGAACAAAGATGTTCATATCATCTAAATTCAATATGAAGGACATGGGAGATGCAGATGTCATCCTTGGGATTAAGATAATTCGGACGGCAGCTGAGCTTGCTCTATCACAAGCTCACTACGTGGATAAAATGCTCACACGCTATTGATATCAGGATCTTCCAGGGATCGATACTCCATATAGGTGTGACAAGAAACTGAAGCTTAACCCAGGAAAAAGCGTCAGACAGTTGGAGTATTCTAGCGTCATCGGGAGCTAGATGTATGCTGCCACTAGACCTGACATTGCTTTTGCTGTGGGGATGCTAAGTAGATTCACGAGTAACCCAGGTGTTGAACACTGGAAAGCTGTGAAGAGGGTGATGAGATACCACAAGAAGACTCAGAAGTTTGCACTTTACTACAGCGGAGATCCAGCAATAGTAGAAGGCTTCAGTGATGCCTAGTTGGTGCTCAAAAGAAGTGAGCGAGAGATCCACAGGAGGATATATTTTCTCAATGGGAGAAGCTGTCATATCGTAGAAGTCGAAGAAGTAGACTATGCTCTCACGCTGATCGATGGAGTCTAAGTTCTATGCAGTTGCAGCTGCAGCAGATGAAGCAGAATGGCTTCGGGAGCTCATGTACAATATTCCAATGGTTGGTGTGCAGATTCCGGCTGTATCGATATACAGCGACAACCGCTGCAACAGTAGCATCTAATAATCTCTTCAATAGAAAGAAGAGAACTGTGCGGCTTTGGCACAGAGCACTGAATAACCTCATCAAGACTGGTGTCATTGCAGTGGTGGATGTTCGGAGTAAGGAGAACCTGACGGATCCGTTCACTAAAGGTCTCATGCGCCAGCTAGTCGAAGACACGACAAGTAAAATGGACTTGAAGGACCTCTGATATTGTGTCTTTGTAATCCTACCATTAAGTTTTATGCTATTAATTCAAAGAAAAATATACTAGGCATCTAGCTTTTGGTTGAAGGGAGGACCACTGACTGAAAAATATCAGGTATAGTGGGTAATCCTTATGAACAATGTGGGATACGTACCCGAAACCACTGTACTCTACTATTTTGTTCTGTAGAACAATTCCTGTGTAAGGTTGGCTTCGACGCCTTAATGAGTTCTCGGACAGAGTGAATGTTCGACATGCGCTGCAGGAAGCACGTGTAGTTCAACACTACAAGGAACTTGTATCCCATACTACAGTGGTGTGACACCACGATGAGGTAAAATATGTAAAGCCTCTACTGCGAGCCATGTCACAGCGACAGTAGTACCGCAAACAGGCAGGTAGCCTAATGCTGAAAAGATAGAGAGTTGTAGCACAACACTACTAAGAGGCCGGTGACATCATGCTACAGTGGGTGACACCACATTAGGTAGTTAACCTCGGTTGCGAGCCATGTCACATCGGCGTAGCACCACACGGAAGCGAAATGCTTCATGTTGGGATGTAGTACATCACTACTAAGAGGCTAGTGACCTCATGCTACTGTGGGCGACACCACATGAGGTAGTTAACCTCGGCTACGAGCCATGTCACAGCGGCGTAGCACCGCACGAAAGCGCAATGCTTCATGCTGGGATATATTAAACTCTGTTAAAAAAGGAACTCACCTAAGTGTATGGACATAGATACAGACCGTCTCTTGAGGGTAAACTTGTAGACACCCAAGATACAAACATCGAAACCAGGTCAGCACAGGACCTTTAATGTGCGACCGGAGGCACAACTGATATCATTGTGCGAGTGGGAAGAACAGCAGGTATGGTTCAGAATTCAAGGCATAGTTCATTCTTATATCGTACTGTTGTTTGACCCACGCGGGAAGATTCAAGTCGTGGGCAACATCTATCCTAATGCATAATGGATAGTCACTGTGAGGAACGCTCGACCATATATTATGATATATGTGGGGGATTGTTGGTATTTTTTACTTTATTTTGGGAGTTTTAGTCCCACATTGGAAAACCAGCAATGTGTATATCTCAATATATAGCTTTGCTTAGTATTGGTACATGTACATGGGGTGGTGGCCCATGTGGGTTAGCTTTCCTAGAGGGATTAAGTGTGAACCCCATTATGACAAACTTATAGACACCCAAAGATACAAACATCGAAACCAGGTCAGCACAGGGCTTTTAATGTGCGGAGGCACAGCTGATATTATTGTGCGAGTGGGAAGAACATCAGGTATGGTTCATAATTCAAGGCATAGTTCTGTAAACCCCCTCGACCAGATTCCAGTATTTTAGGAATATTTTTCACAATTTAGGATTTGTTGCAATATTTTATTTTATTTTGCTTACATATCCATTGACTTGTGCACCTGTCCATCACCTAATTATTTGGAGCTTTACCTTGACTGTTATCCCCGAACAAAGTTCGCATACCTCTCCTAGACATGCCAGTCTACTATCCTGCACTTTGTGCAACTCCCAGAAACTCAGTTTTGAGCCTCGTATGAGACGCACAAATCTCGTTACAAACGCCCGTATTTAATTCCTATTTTAATTCCCAGATCTGTATCCATCCCTGTTCCAATAGAGATTTGAGACCCAACATGCACCAGTTTTGTCCAGACAAAAATACGTTAATTTTCTACACTGAGTATACTATATTTAGTGTATTGACACCGTAGAAAAATTATGACCCTACCTGCCCCTAAATAATTAGAGAACACCGTGCGCAGTATTTATTAGTTAATTAAATACGATGGCCCGTATCACCCTAAAACCAGGCCCAGTACCTGCCCAGACTCACCCCCACCCCCTCAGGACCCTCACACAGCTTTTTCCTTCAATTATGTGAATTTTAGTATTTTTCGAAATCGGGTGTTTTCCCAGACAATTTCGGAATTGCGCAATTTCCCAAAACTAGGACTTTACGCAATTTATAAAATTACAGGGACTTTCCTGCAAATTGCAGTGCGAGGTGTCACCCCCTCACTGGCCGGTGAACCTGCACCGTCCATTAGGAGACGGGACTCACCCGAAAAGATCCCAGGAAATATCCCAAAAATATCCCAAAAATATCCTAAAAATATCTATAGATATTTTTACTTATTTAATAATAAAATCTTTTATAAAAGAAAATAAAAATAAAATAAAATAAAATTCAAACCCTAACTCTACCCCCCCAGCCCGCAGCCCCCCCCCCCGGCCGGAGCGGCGAGCCCCCCCCGCCGCCGGAGCCGCTCCGCCGACCCCTCCACCGCGGCGAGACACCCTTCCCCCCCCCCCCCGCTGGCCCTCTCCTCCCCGAGTCTTCCCTCTCTCTCGGCCTTGACCCCCCCCATGGCCGAGATCTCCTCCTCCTCCTCCTTCCCCTCAGCCACCCCACCGCCACCGACGCCCGACTTCCGCCGCCCTCTCCCAACCGCCTTCGCCCTCCGACCTCGGCCCCGCTCCTCCTCCACGCCACCACCTCCAGCATCTCCTTCCCTCTTCTCCTTCCCCGACCCCGACCTCGCCGGTGAGACGACCCCCTCACGTCTCCGCCACCACCGCCACCCCCATCACAACCAACCCCACCGCCACCATCTTCACCCCCACCCCCACTCGGCCACTCCTCGTCCGGCCAGCGGCCAGCCCCCCCTCCGCCTGACCTCTCCCCTCTCCCAGCCCTCTTCCCTCCTCCTCGTCGCCGTAGGTTTCCCCCCCAGCCGCAGACATCTCCCCCTCCTCCTCACCGGAGACAACGCAGCGGCCACAACCCCGGCCAGCCCCGAGCCCTCGCCGTCTCACCACCTCTCTCCCCTCGTCTCAGCCGTGCCCCCGACCCAGCTCCTCCGTCGACGAGCAGACGACCCCGGAGCCCTAGCCACAGCGGCTCCGGACCACCCCGCGATGACCCGCTGCCCCAGTACCTGACTCGGCGCAGTACCGGACACAACAGAACCGGACACAGCAGTGGCTGACCCGGACACGGCGGAGATGAATCAGGACACAACAGCGTCGTGTCGCCTCGGACACGAAGAAATTCAATCCACGGAGCCCTGTTCAGGTAACCCGTTCTATCTTCTCGTATTTTCGGCGGAAATTCAATCCAGCGGCACGCGATCCAAAAACAGAAAAAACAACGACCCGATTCACCGCGGAACTGAGTACGCCCCGCCAAACGGGATGACTTGGTCACAAGCGGTCTTTACCGAAACGTGCGCGCCGCTGATACGGACGTGCGGGATTTCGCAGAAGTTGATTTGGATGTGCGTGCACACCGGAATCAACGCGTATCCGCCGACAACATCCCGTATCCGCCTGTTCTGGAACACGCTGCAACTTTGTGTACACACGTCGGATCGAGACGAAACTTGCGCCATCGGACTCGTAGCAATACGCTGGTCCTATGATCCAAGTTTGGTTCGATTCTGAGAACGTTGGCAAAATCCCGTATCGTGGGCCCCACATGCTCCACTTGACGGGCGATTTTGTGACCGGCTCATCGGAATCCAATTCTGGAAGTTCCGTTGGGTTCGTATCATCGTTCCTGACTTGTTGACACTAAGTTTGGCGAATTTGGAGACCTTTGACCCTGACACATTTTTCGGTGCAAAGCGGCCCACATGTGGACCCCGCTTTGACCAGAAACTGTCATTTTTGCCCCTGTGTCCAAATTGGACTTAAGGACAGGTGTTTCTAGCTATTTGATATTTTCTGAGACTGTTAGTGATGTTTATTTCAGTATCCGGAGACATTTATTCTGAGGCCATAGTTCTGACTTTGACATTTGACATCTGGACATTATATTTGCAGCTCTCCTGCCAGGCAAGTATACCTTGCCTTGTTGTACTGTTTAAATTCAGTTATTGATAGTTACATGTTTATTTATTATATAAATGTGCGCGTCTGAGAAAACTCGGGTGCAGTCAACGAAGGCGTTGACGTTAGGATTGATATCTGACCTAGTGTCTAGTGGACCCACCTAAAGTTGTGGAGTTATTTGTATGACTTCCCAGGCCTTGACACGTTTCATTACACGTCACAGAGTGAGTTCATGTAGGGACGCGTGCCTCATACTCGACTGGCCATCGGTGTGAGCTACACGTGTAACGGTATTTAGCTTAGTTGATTATTTTATTGAGACTTGCATCATAGTAGGAGGTGTCCACGTCGTTTTCACGACTTGTACATCTATATTGGGCGGAAAAGATACTAGTGGACGTATCGGACACCCCCTCCTTGATTGTTTTTATCCTTCGTACAATGCTCCTCGGAGATGGTCGATTGCGGAGTGCCCTTGAGTCAGGGGGCATATGACACATATACTAGCCAGTCCCGACGATTGGTGAATTACGTCAGCATATGTCTAGCCACACATTCCCATGCGTACTACAAGGTCTTTAAATTGCATTCACTTAGATGGTTAGCACACCCCATTTATTTATTCAGTATTTACATTATGGCATGTTATTTTTCTGTATCTTGCTATGTCCCTCTGAGGACCTGGTCCCCTGCCAGGTGTATATGTTCTTGAGTATTCGCAGGAGCACAGAGCCGGACATGTTACGTATATTCCGAGGAGGTCTTCTCTTCGAGCCTTGTGATTATCAGAGGTGTTCTTATATGGTGTGTATCTGGTTCCTTTTATATTCTATTTCGGCAGTGGATTTGTTTCCATCCGACTGTCATTCTTTAGGTACTTTATTTTGAGTTCTAGTTACATGGTTATTGGTTATTTATGTTTATTTGATTTCTGTGGATGAGATTTAGATATTAGCTTGTGACTTGTGATTAGTTATACCACTGGTGAACTATTGTTCATTATACAGCGTACGCACGTATATATGGTTTCCATATATTGGAGTTGCCATATATATACGGGCGGCTGGCATGGTTACGTGTCCTAGTCCTACGTATTTTGGGACTGGGACGTGACATGTTTTTAGTGGTGGCCCATGCAGGTCAGAACATATTGTCTCGGTTACGTTACTGTACCGAGCAAGCCTGCACCTAGGATTAGAGTATAGGATCTCATCCAATTGACTATGACTTTATCTTCTTTCCAGTTTGTCCTACTTACATAATTGCATCCTGCTTGATTCATGTGCTTCCCTGATAATTCTTTGATTATAGCCCCTGCTAGAATATATGAATCCCTGTTGATAGGATACTTAGGGTAGTATTCCTATTAAGAACCCAGCTAGGATATTGACATATCATTAAGTTCAGACTACTTGATGAACCCTAGCCTTCCTGATTACCTACTGAACCCTAGCATTCACTACCTATAGATTACCTTACCCTTATCCCTTGACGTATTTATGTATGACTTGAGTATAGTATGAACACTACTAGGATTAGTTAGAGATAGGATTATTAGAGATTTGACTATAGTATTGACCCTAGTCTAGAGGAACCAATAGAAAATCCAAGATTGAATACTAGGACTGAAACCCCATCCTAAGTTTGGATAAACCAGAGTTTTACGCCAGAGACTCTTTACCCTTGTTGGCGTAAAACCCATTTGACCGTTGTTAGCGTAAGAGCCAAACCCCTGCCTAGTTGGCATAAAAGCTAAATCATGTAGAAGCTTGTCCCCTTTACGCCGCCCTTAGTCTTCCTTATCCTGCGTATGACGCATCATGCCAGCCACGTAGGTAACTGCCCTGCTTAAACCTGATAATTCCTGACTATTAGATAACCAGCGTTTAGTAACCTGTTTAGGCGTAACATAAGAATAGGATGTGAG
Organism: Iris macrosiphon; assembly: GCA_036927795.1. Classification (NCBI taxonomy): domain Eukaryota; kingdom Viridiplantae; phylum Streptophyta; class Magnoliopsida; order Asparagales; family Iridaceae; genus Iris; species Iris macrosiphon. The sequence continues at coordinate 163,750,631 of JAYESA010000004.1, forward strand.
CGTATTTGTTACAGCCTTAGCTTTCCCCAGACACGACCAAATCCTGCGCAGAGATACACCTCGAGCCCTGTGCAAAAAGGAACAGCTTTTGACAGGACATCTGATTTTGTCTCATCTCAAGCGTAGATGACTTGTATCCAATAAGTCACTAACGACAACCTGGAACTCCGTGCAAATCATCATCACAACTGCCCACTCGATCGTTGTGCAAGTACTTTTGTCAGAAGACACTGACAAAACTCATGAGTTTCACGTACAACTTTATGCTGCAACGGATGTTAGACTTTACGCAGGAGATATTTTTGCGCAGATTTATGCGCAGGACTTCTACGCACAGACTTTTTACGCGGACAGCTCTGAAGCTCTACCTTACGCTTCTCTGTTTTACGCGGATAGCTCTGAAGCCATGCGTTACGCCAAATTATTTTGTTTCTGCTTTACGCAGACAACCTCGAACCCCTACTTTACGCAGACTTTCTTAAATCTCTGTTTTAGGCGGACAACCTATAGTGTTAGTTAGATTGTAGAACTTAGAAGACCATACCTCTTTTTGGTCAACTAAGCGTCTTAGACAAGGATTTAGAATTATAACTGTAGAGATTGTAGAGTCTTGTATTTATGTGAATTTGAATTGTTTTGAAATTTCTCACATCATAATCTAGCGTACTTATATTTACCGTACTACCTTGACTTATGCCGCTATTATAGCCTAGTTTTGCAAGCTTATTCTTTATCAAGCTTGTTCTTGAGATATGTATTATTGGAGTACTACACTAATACATTTCAGAATCAGTGTATTACGGTCTGATCAACCAGAGTGCACTTGGTTCGCCCTTCGCATAACTACTTTACGTGGATTGAGATATATAGTGATTAGTAGAAGGATGTACTTGCCCGTTAGATATGCCTGAGCATATCGTATCAGCTACATAACTGTGCTGATCCGAATATGTGAATAGGGATTACCAAAATAACATCTCAAATCCACAACTGCTTTGACAATTCCCGTTGAATTCTTTAAACGCCTTGATCCCCACACTTCTAATCTATTACCACCCCCTTGAACTCTTGATTATTGTTTATCGTCTTCCCTTATTTCGGAAAGACGAAACCTCGTGCTTAGTATAAATACGAGAGTGTATTGTTTTGTAGCCTTTTCAGTTTGTTCTTGGGTAATTACCAAACCCTATTTTTAGATTAGATTGCAGTATATAATTGGTGCTACCTTTAGATGACCCTTCACTACCTACCTACCTACGTTTACCTACGATCCTGATACGTACATTCCTATGACAGCAAAATTTTATTTTTTGCCTCGTAACTTGGAGCAAGATTCAGAACTCAGGTATTACGAAAAAGGAGGTATCATTTTGCTGACAGGAGTCTAAAAGGATTTCACCTGGATAAATAATTGATTGACTCCTGAATGGATAGCAGCACCTATGACTAGGTTGACTTGTAAGGATCAAAAAAATTCCTATGGACCGACTCTCCAAGTCAGCACTTTTCTTACCTATAGAGTTGGCCAGTCTGCAGAAGCTCTAGCTATGGAGACATTACTTATTTGAGGCAAATCGTAAGATTGCACGGCATACCCGTCAGCATTTTACCAGACAAGGATTCGCGTGACCAGAGTTGGTGGTTAACACCGAAGAGACAGTTAAGTAAATACAAGGACACTTGCGAGCAGTGCAAGACATACAGAAGCAGTAGGCAGACCGTCATCATCGTCCCTTGGAATTCAGAAAGGACGATCATGTCTTTTTGAGGATATCACCATTAGGCCGAGACCTGTCGTATCAAGGGCAACCCGTGGGAACCCTTGACCATCGAGAAAAAGTATTGAAGAACCAGTCTATTCCCTTGACCCACGTAGCATGGAATAATGACGCGCCAGGAGAATCAACTTGGAAGTGCGAATACGACATGCGTAAACGTTTTCGAACCTATTCGTAACCCAAGATATAAATTACTTTGTTAAATTATATCTTATGCCGTCTTTGACTTCTACCATGGCTTAGTTTTAATTTCGAGGACAAAATTTTTATAAGTTGGGTAGATTGTAAACCCCCTCGACCAGATTTCAGTATTTTAGGAATATTTTTCACAATTTAGGATTTGTTACAATATTTTATTTTATTTTGCTTACATATCCATTGACTTGTGCACCTGTCCATCACCTAATTATTTGGAGCTTTACCTTGACTGTTATCCCCGAACAAAGTTCGCATACCTCTCCTAGACATGCCAGTCTACTATCCTGCACTTTGTGCAACTCCCAGAAACTCAGTTTTGAGCCTCGTATGAGACGCACAAATCTCGTTACAAGCGCCCGTATTTAATTCATATTTTAATTCCCAGATCTGTACCCATCCCTGTTCCAATAGAGATTTGAGACCCAACATGCACCCGTTTTGTCCAGACAAAAATACGTTAATTTTCTACACTGAGTATACTACATTTAGTGTATTGACACCGTAGAAAAATTATGACCCTATCCGACCTTAAATAATTAGAGAACACCGTGCGCAGTATTTATTAGTTAATTAAATATGATAGCCCGTATCACCCTAAAACCAGGCCCAGTACCTGCCCAGACTCACCCCTACCCCCTCAGGACCCTCACACAGCTTTTTCCTTCAATTATGTGAATTTTAGTATTTTTCGGAATCGGGTGTTTTCCCAGACAATTTCGGAATTGCGCAATTTCCCAAAACTAGGACTTTACGCAATTTATGAAATTACAGGGACTTTCCTGCAAATTGCAGTGCGAGGTGTCACCCCCTCACTGGCCGGTGAACCTGCACCGTCCATTAGGAGACGGGACCCACCCAAAAAGATCCCGGAAATATCCCAAAAATATCCTAAAAATATCTATAGATATTTTTACTTATTTAATAATAAAATCTTTTATAAAAGAAAATAAAAATAAAATAAAATAAAATTCAAAACCCTAACTCTACCCCCCCAGCCCGCAGCCGCCCCCCCCGGCCGGAGCGGCGAGCCCCCCCCCCCCCGCCGCCGGAGCCGCTCCGCCGACCCCTCCACCGCGGCGAGACACCCTTTCCCCCCCGCTGGCCCTCTCCTCCCCGAGTCTTCCCTCTCTCTCGGCCTCGACCTCCCCCTCCTCCTCGAGCTCCACCGCCCGCCACCACCTCGCCTGACTCCTCCTTCCTCCTCCTCGCCGTGATCCTCCTCCCCCGAGCCCCTCTCCCCTCCGCCAGCGTCGCCCCCCCCCCCATGGCCGAGATCTCCTCCTCCTCCTCCTTCCCCTCAGCCACCCCACCGCCACCGACGCCCGACTTCCGCCGCCCTCTCCCAACCGCCTTCGCCCTCCGACCTCGGCCCCGCTCCTCCTCCACGCCACCACCTCCAGCATCTCCTTCCCTCTTCTCCTTCCCCGACCCCGACCTCGCCGGTGAGACGACCCCCTCACGTCTCCGCCACCACCGCCACCCCCATCACAGCCAACCCCACCGCCACCATCTTCACCCCCACCCCCACTCGGCCACTCCCCGTCCGGCCAGCGGCCAGCCCCCCCTCCGCCTGACCTCTCCCCTCTCCCAGCCCTCTTCCCTCCTCCTCGTCGTCGTAGGTTCCCCCCCAGCCGCAGACATCTCCCCCTCCTCCTCACCGGAGACAACGCAGCGGCCACAACCCCGGCCAGCCCCGAGCCCTCGCCGTCTCACCACCTCTCTCCCCTCGTCTCAGCCGTGCCCCCGACCCAGCTCCTCCGTCGACGAGCAGACCACCCCGGAGCCCTAGCCACAGCGGCTCCGGACCACCCCGCGATGACCCGCTGCCCCAGTACCTGACTCGGCGCAGTACCGGACAAAACAGAACCGGACACAGCAATGGCTGACCCGGACACGGCGGAGATGAATCAGGACACAGCAGTGTCGTGTCGCCTCGGACAGGAAGAAATTCAATCCACGGAGCCTTGTTCAGGTAACCCGTTCTATCTCCTCGTATTTTCGTTTTCAATTCTGTCAGTTGTGACACGTAGGCTATGTGACCCTCTCGGTGCCCGTGCAACCCGCTCGGTGCATCGCGTCCTGTGGCGATCGCGGCACGCGATCCAAAAACAGAAAAAACAACGACCCGATTCACCCCGGAACTGAGTACACCCCGCCAAACGGGATGACTTGGTCGCATGCGGTCTTTACCGAAACGTGCGCGCCGCTGATACGGACGTGCGGGATTTCGCAGAAGTTGATTTGGATGTGCGTGCACACCGGAATCAACGCGTATCCGCCGACAACGTCCCGTATCCGCCTGTTCTGGAACACGCTGCAACTTTGTGTACACACGTCGGATCGAGACGAAACTTGCGCCATCGGACTCGTAGCAATACGCTGGTCCTATGATCCAAGTTTGGTTCGATTCTGAGAACGTTGGCAAAATCCCGTATCGTAGGCCCCACATGCTCCACTTGACGGGCGATTTTGTGACCGGCTCATCGGAATCCAATTCTGGAAGTTCCGTTGGGTTCGTATCATCGTTCCTGACTTGTTGACACTAAGTTTGGCAAATTTGGAGACCTTTGACCCTGACACGTTTTTCGGTGCAAAGCGGCCCACATGTGGACCCCGCTTTGACCAGAAACTGTCATTTTTGCCCGTGTGTCCAAATTGGACTTAAGGACAGGCGTTTCTAGCTATTTGATATTTTCTGAGACTGTTAGTGATGTTTATTTCAGTATCCGGAGACATTTATTCTGAGGCCATAGTTCTGACTTTGGCATTTGACATCTGGACATTATATTTGCAGCTCTCCCGCCAGGCAAGTATATCTTGCCTTGTTGTACTATTTAAATTCAGTTATTGATAGTTACATGTTTATTTATTATATAAATGTGCGCGTCCGAGAAAACTCGGGTGCAGTCAACGAAGGCGTTGACGTTAGGATTGATATCTGACCTAGTGTCTAGTGGACCCACCTAAAGTTGTGGAGTTATTGGTATGACTTCCCAGGCCTTGACACGTTTCATTACACGTCACAGAGTGAGTTCATGTAGGGACGCGTGCCTCATACTCGACTGGCCATCGGTATGAGCTACACGTGTAACGGTATTTAGCTTAGTTGATTATTTTATTGAGACTTGCATCATAGTAGGAGGTGTCCACGTCGTTTTCACGACTTGTACATCTATATTGGGCGGGAAAGATACTAGTGGACGTATGGGACACCCCCTCCTTGATTGTTTTTATCCTTCGTACCATGCTCCTCGGAGATGGTCGATTGCGGAGTGCCCTTGAGTCATGGGGCATATGACACATATACTAGCCAGTCCCGACGATTGGTGAATTACGTCAGCATATGTCTAGCCACACATTCCCATGCGTACTACAAGGTCTTTAAATTGCATTCACTTAGATGGTTAGCACACCCCATTTATTTATTCAGTATTTACATTATGGCATGTTATTTTTCTGTATCTTGCTATGTCCCTCTGAGGACCTGGTCCCCTGCCAGGTGTATATGTTCTTGAGTATTCGCAGGAGCACAGAGCCGGACATGTTACGTATATTCCGAGGAGGTCTTCTCTTCGAGCCTTGTGATTGTCAGAGGTGTTCTTATATGGTGTGTATCTGGTTCCTTTTATATTCTATTTCGGCAGTGGATTTGTTTCCATCCGACTGTCATTCTTTAGGTACTTTATTTTGAGTTCTAGTTACATAGTTATTGGTTATTTATGTTTATTTGATTTCTGTGGATGAGATTTAGATATTACCTTGTGACTTGTGATTAGTTATACCACCGGTGAACTATTGTTCATTATACAGCGTACGCACGTATATATGGTTTCCATATATTGGAGTTGCCATATATATACGGACGGCTGGCATGGTTACGTGTCCTAGTCCTACGTATTTTGGGACTGGGGCGTGACAAGTTCATTCTTGTATCGTACTGTTGTTTGACCCACGCGGGAAGATTCAAGTCGTGGGCGACATCTATCCTAATGCATGATGGATAGTCACTGTGAGGAACGCTCGACCATATATTGTGATATATGTGGGGGATTGTTGGTGTTTTCACTTTATTTTGGGAGTTTTAGTCCCACATTGGAAAACCAGCAATGTGTATATCTCAATATATAGCTTTGCTTAGTATTGGTACATGTACATGGGGTGGTGGCCCATGTGGGTTAGCTTTCCTAGAGGGATTAAGTGTGAACCCCATTATGACAAACTTATAGACACCCAAAGATACAAATATCGAAACCAGGTCAGCACAGGGCTTTTAATGTGCGGATTTGTCACCATATTTGAGAAGTTTTTCTTAGGAGCTAAGCCCCAAAGGCTTAGCGACTCGGACTCGGACTCAAGGGCGCAAATTGGTGCTTTGTTGGCACACTTTGCACTTAGCACGTCAGCATCGTCGCATGGCGCTCGTGCGCTCCTTTTATGCGCGAGTTACATACACAGTTGCTTGCTCGGGCGCATGATTCGTGGACCATGCGGCCTGAAGCGCTTGCGGCCAGGGGCCATGCGATCAGGTGCCCATGTGGCCAGGTGAGCATGCGGCCAGGTACCCATGCGGTCAGGTGCCCATGCGGACAGGTGCACATGCGGCCAGGGGCCATGTTGTCTACTCTGTGCTGTACATTGCGCAGGCGGTTCATGGCTCTCTGTGCCACGCGGCTGCAGCGACTGCAGCTTTCGGCGCCTGACGGCGTTGTCTGCTCTGTGCAGTACAGCGACGCATGTGGCTCAGCTCATGCGGCCTGATTTTTTCTCAGGCCGCATGGAAGCTGAAATCCTCTTTATATATAGGCTCTCCTCTTTCATTTAGTATGTTGAAAAAATTGAGAAAGAGAGAAAAACCAAAAGCACCAGCAGGACCTGCGGCAGTTTTTAGCATCCTTCCAAAGGAATCTTCCGAGTGATCCGAAGGTGACCAAGAGCGTTCCAGAAGTTCTCGTGTGAACTTGCTGTATCCTTGGGGCAGATCGTTGTATAACGCGAATCTTTCCTTGAGCTTTGGTGGTTTTGATCACCCCAGCAGGAGTTCCCTTCTTTGTATTTCTGTTCTTGTTCCCATTCTTCTCGGTGCAGCGTCTGCGAACGTAAAGAGAACGGTTTTCTGATTCTTGTTGTATTTGCATTCCTTTGGGTTGTCAGTTTGTAACATGTTCCTTTTTTAGTGCTTCTGTGGGGTTGTGTGTCACTGAAGAGGAACACTTGTGTGAATCTCAGTGCACCAACTTCTCTTCTGGAGTTTGTAGAGACTCTACTTTATGGCTACCTCTTCTTCTTTGATCTGACATCAGGACTAACAAAATTTGGAAAACGGTAACAATTGTAGTTGGTATGGTGACCTAAAGGATCGACTTCATATTGTCAAGGCGACGAAAAGACATGAGTTAAAAGTCCATGCAACCTTAATAAAAAAATGGAAGGCGAACAGAGTGAGCTAAATAATCAAAGTGAGGCTACAAAAAGGGGGACAGTGAGGATAGGGAGAAGGGACTAATCGAATGTCGAAGAGAGTCGGCTCTGTAAGAAGGGAAAGACTGGTTAATCGTCAAGTAAAGGATACTTCTTTGTTGGCGAAAGGTACCTAAGAATTTTATTTCATAGTATAAAATGTAAAAAAGAACATAATATATGTCAAATCTAGGAATGTCAAATTTGAGACAAAGTAAGAATTGTAGTTGTTATTATGCATTAAGGATTGACTTTATATTGTGATAGCGACAAAGAGCCATGATCTATATTTTCATGCATCCTTTGCATGAGTAATATATGTTATCAAAAATAGATGGCATGCGAAATGAGCTGAATAATCGAAGTGAGACGACAAAAATGATAAGGGACTAATCGAATAGCGAAGAGGCGGCTCGGTAGGGAAGGAATGATCAATCATCAACTTAAGGGTGACTTATTTGTTGGCAAAAGTGGCCTAAGGTTTTCAATTCAGAATATAAAACGTGAAAAAAGAACCACTAAAGGACAAGGTTTTCTTGAAAAGTTCTAGCCAGAAATATAGAAAAACTTTTTGAAAATCGTTAAATTTGGAAATATGTCAAATTTGGGGAAAGATAAAAATTGTAGTTGTTATGATTAAAAGGATCGACCTCGTATTGTAATAGCGACAAAGAGCGAGCAGAGTGAGCAGAATAATCGAAGTGAGGTGACCAAAAGGAGCAGGATAGGGAATAGGGAGTGATATAATGGCAAAGTGAATCAAAGGCATGGTTAATTGTCAAGTCAAAGATGACATCTTTGTTGGCGAATGACGCCTAAGGTTTTCAGTCCATAGTTTAAATCGTTAAAAAAGAACCGATTAAAACCAAAGTTTCTCTTGGAAAGTTGTGGTCATAAATATAGTGAAATTTTTTTGAAAATCGACAAATATGGAAATAGGTTAAATTTGAGATTAGTTGGTGATTTGATATAAAAGATCGAGTTCAAATTGTGATGGCTACAAAGAGCCATGAGCTAAAAGTCCAAATATGTTATCAAAATTAGAACACTAGCGTAGTGAGCTGAATAATGACGACAAAGAAACATGAGGTAAAAGTCCATGCAACCGTATAAGAGTAAATTATGTTATCAAAAATAGAATGCGAGCAGATTGAGCTAAATAATCCAAGTGAAGCGGCCAACGGGAGTAGTGATGATAGAGATCATGGATTAATCGAATAGGTAAGAGAGGCGACTCTAGGAAAGGAATGGTCAATTGTCAAGTCAAGGGTGACTTCTTTATTGGCGAAAGGCGTCTTAAGATTTTTTTTAGTCCATATATAACCACTAAAGAACCACTGAAGAACCAGGTTTTCTTCAAAAGTTATAGTCATAAATATAATGGAAAGCTATTGAAAATCGTAAAATTTGGGAATATGCCAAATTTGGGACAAGGTAAGAATTGTAGTTGATATTGTGCTATAAAGAATAGACTTTATATTGTGATGGCGACAAAGAAACATAATCTAGAAGTTCATGCAGCATTTGCATGAGTAATGTATGTTATCAAAAATGGAAGGCTGACAGAATAAACTGAATAATCGAAGTGAGACGACCAAAAGGAATAGGGAATAATCGAATAGTGAATAGAGGTGGCTCGGTAGGGAAGAAATAGTCATTGTTGGCGGATCTAGCATGAGGTTTTCAATCCATAGTACAAAATGTGAAAAAAGAACTATTAAAGAACAAGGTTTTCTTCAAAAGTTATAGTCAGAAATATAGTATAAAGTATTTGAAAATTGATAAATTTGAGAATAAGTCAAATTTGGGACAAGATAAAAAATTTAGTTATGATTTTTAGGATTGACCTCACATCATAATGGTGACAAAAAGCTACTAGCTAAATGTCCATGTAGCTTTTTTACGAGTTATGTATGTTATAAAAAAATGAAAGACGAGCGAGTCACCTTAATAATCGAAATGAGGGGAGAAAAAGGAGTAATGAGGATAGGGAGTAGGGAGTAATTAAATGGAGAAGAGAGTCGGCTTGATAGAGAAGGAATGGTCAATCGTCAAGACAATAATGACTTCTTTCTTGGTGAAATGCGCTAAAGATTTTCAGTCCATAGCATAAATTTAAAAATGTATCACTTAAAAGAAGGTTTTCTTCGAAAGTTCGAGTAATAAATATAGTGAAAAAAATTTGGAAATCGACAAATTTGAAAATAACTCAAATTTGGAACAAGCCAAAAAGTATAGTTGGTCATGTGATATAAAAGATCGACTTCAAATTCTGATGGCGACAAAAAGCCATGAGCTAAAAAGTCCATATAGCTTTTGTATAAGCAAAATATGTTACAAAAATGGAAGACGAGAGGAGTGAGCTTAATAATTGAACTGAGGCAACCCAAATGAGTAGTGAGTATAGGGAGTAATCAAATCGGGAGAAATGGTCAATTGTCAAGTCAAGGATGACTTCCTTGTTAGAGAAAGGTTCCTAATGTTTTCAGTCCATAGTATAAAATGTGAAAAAATAACCAATAAAGAATAAGGCTTTCTTCAAAAGTTCGTCATAAATATAGTGGGAAAACTTTGGAAATCGACAAATTTAGAAATAGGTTAAATTAGGGACAAGGTAAAAATGTAGTTGGTGTTGTGACAATGGATAGACTTCAGATAGTGAAGGCAACAAAGAGCAATGAGCTAAAAGTCGATGAAACTTTTGGTCAAGTAAACTTTGTTATAAAAAATGGAAGAGAATTAGAGTCACTTGAATAATCGAAGTGAGGGAACCAAAGTTGCATGGAAAGGGAGTAGGGAGTAATTGAATAGCGAAGATAGGTATCTCGGTAAGCAAGGAAAGTTCAATCGTCAAGTCAATAATGACTTCTTTGTAGGTGAAAGCAGCCTTAGGCTTTTAGTCCATGATATAAAACATGAAAAAAGAACCACCGAAGAACCAGTTTTTTTTTCAAAAGTTCTGATCATAAATATAGTGAAAAACATTTGGATCGACAAATTTGGAAATAGGTTAGTCAAATACAAGGGAAAACTTGTAGTTGGTTTTGTAACAAAACGACTTACAAAACTCTAGTTGGCGATGTGACATAAAGGATCAACATGAGATTGTAAAGTCGGCTACGAGCTAAAGGTCTATGCTACTTGGAAAAAAAATAAAATTTTGAAAAATAATTTAATGATTTGAACACAAGGGTTTAAGTCCATAGTTATATGCACATGAAGAGCAACGAGATAAGTGGTACAAGAAGGTACCAATTAGAATGTCAACTTTAACATTGAGATCGTAATAACATATGGCTAGAACAAGGGTAGATGATGGCTTTTGTGGTTAATCTAGTATCAATGTCTTATTCAAAGGCATCAACTACTGAATAGAGAATAAAGAACACCTAGAACCATTGAAGTACAAGATTCTTTGAAAGTTCTAACTATAATTGTAGTGGAAAATTTTTGTAAATAGACAAATTTGGGAATAGGCCAAATTTGGCACAAGGTAACAATAGTAGTTGGTGTCGTGACAAAGGATTGACTTCAAATTTTGATGGCGACAAATAGCCAAGAGCTAAAAGTCCATACAACTTTTGTATCAGTAAGTATATATGTTATGAAAAAAATGGAAGGCGAGCTGAGTGAGATGAAAAATCGAAGGAGGGCAATGAGAGCCGTGAGGTTAGGGAGTAGGGAGTACTCGAATGGCGAAAAGAAATGGCCCAATAGAGAATGAATGGTCAATCGTCAATTCAAGAATGACTTCTTTGTTGGCGAAAAGAACCATTAAAAATAATGTTTTGTTTGAAAGTTCGGATCATAAATATAGTGTAAAATTTTTGATAGTCAACAAATTTGGGAGTAAGTCAATTTGTGACAAGGTAAAAATATTATAGTTGGGGATCGACTTCATATTGTAACGGCGACAAAGAGACATGAGCTAAAAGTCCATGCAGCTTTTGCATGAGTAATATATGTTATCAAAAAATAGAAGGCGGGCGGATTGAACTAAATAATCGAAGTGAGGAGACCAAAAGGAGTGGGAAAATTGGAATAGCGAATAGAGGTGGCTCGACAGGGATCATCAATCGTCAAGTTAAGGGTGAGTTCTATGTTGGAAAAAGTGGCCTAAGGTTTTTAGTACAATGTATAAAACATAAAACGTGGAAAAAGAACTACTAAAAACAAGATTTTCTTCGAAAGTTCTCGTCAGAAATATAGTAGAAACTTTTTGAAAATTGAAAAATTTGGGAATAAGTCAAATTTGGAACAAGATAAAAGTTGTTATGATTTTATGATTTAAAGGATCGAATCTTGTAATGGCAACAAAGAGCCACCAACTAAATGTCCATGCAACTTTTGTGCGAGTTATATATATGTTATCAAAAATGAAAGACAAGCGAAGCCAGCTAAAATAATCGAAGTGGGGATACCAAAAGGAGTAGTGAGGATAAGGGGTAGGGAATAATCGAATGGCGAAGAGAGTCGGCTCGATAGGGAAGGGATGGTTAATCGTCAAGTTAAGATAACTTCTTAACGAAATGTGCCTAAAATTTTCAGTCTAGTATAAAAGTTTAAAAGACAACCAGTGAAGAACAAGGTTTTCTTCGAGAGTTTTAGTCATAAATATAGTAGAAAAAATTTGGAATCGACAAATTTGAAAATATGTCAAATATGGTACACGATAAACATTGTAGTTGGTATTGTAACATAAAGGATCTATATCATATTGTGATGGCTACAAAAAGACATGAGCAAATAGTCCATACATCTTTTATATAAGTAAAGTATGTTATATAAAATGGAAGGCGTATGGAACTGTGTAATCGAAGTGAGGCAACCAGAGAGAACAGTGAAGATAGGGAGTAGGAGTAATTGAATGGCAAAGAGAGGCGACTCGGTAGAGAAGGGATGGTCAATCATCAAGTTAAGAATGACTTCTTTGTGGGCAAAAGGCATCTAAGATTTTCAGTCCACGTGAAAAAAGAACCACTAAAGAAGAAAAAAATCTACGAAAGTTAGTCATAAATATAGTGAAAAGTTTTTGGAAATCCACAAATTTGGGAATAGGTCAAATTTGGGACAAGATAAGAATTGTACTTTATATGGTGACATAAAGAATCGACTTCAGATTGAGATGATGAGAAATGTCAATGAGCTTAAAACTCCATGCAGCTTTTGTATAAGTAATATATGTTACAAAAAGTGAACGAGTAAAGTGTGCTGAATAATCGAAGTAAGACAACCAAAAGGAACAATGAGAATAAGGAGTAACGAGTAATCGAATGGTGAAGAGAGGCAGCTCGGTAGGAAAGGAATGCCGAATTGTCAAGTTAAGGATGACTTCTTTGTTGGCGAAAGGCGAACAAAATTTGTAGTCTATAGTTAAAATGTGAAAAATAACACTAAAGAACAATAACTATGAAAGTTCTAGCTATAAATATCGTGGTATGTTTATGGAAACCGACGGATTTGGGAATATGTCAAATTTGGGACAAGATTAGAATTGTAGTTGGTATTGTGACATAAATGATCAACTTCAGATTGTGATGGAGATAAAGAATAATAAGATAAAAGTCCATGCAGGTTTGGTATGAGTAATGTATGTTATCAAAAAGGGAAGGCAAATAGAGTGAGATGAATAATCGAAGTGAAACGACCAAAGGATACAGTTAATTTTGGGACAAGATAAAAATTCTAGTTGTTATTATGATATAAAGGTTCGACTTCAAATTGTGATGTTGACAAAGAAAACTGAGATAAATGTCCATGCAGATTTTATATGAGTATTATATGTTATAAAATATGAAAGGCGAGTGGAGTAAGAAGAATAATCAAAGTGAGACGACCACAAGTAGTAGTGAGGATAGGGAGTAGGGAGAAATTGAATGACGAAGAAAGTCGGCTCGATATGGAAAGAATGGTCAATCGTCAAGTCAAGAATGACTTCTTTATTGGCAAAAGAGGCATAAGGTTTTTAGTCCATAGTATAAATAAACTGTGAAAAAAAGATAATAATAGAATAACAAGGTTTTCTTCGAAAGGTCTAGTCATCAATATAGTTGAACATTTTTTGGAAATCAACAAATTTAGGAATAGGTTAAATTTGGCACAGATTGTGATGGCAACAAAGAACCATGAGCTAAAAGTCCATGCAACTTTTATACGAATAATATATCATCTTATCGAAAATGGAAGGCCAGCTGAATAATCGATGGCGACCAAAGGGATAAGTGAGAAGTATGGCGTAATCAAATGGCAAAGAGAGGCGGCTCGATAGAGAAAGAATGATCAATCATCAAGTTAAGGATGACTTCTCTGGTAGCGGAAGTGGCGTAAGCTTTTCAATAAACACTAAAGAACAAGGTTTTCTTTGAAAGTTCTAGTCATAAATATATTAAATGCTTTTTGAAAATTGACAAATTTGGGAAAAAGTCAAATTTAGTATAACATAAAAATTGTAGTTGTTATGACATAAAGAATCAACTTCAAATTTTGATGACAATAAAGAGCCACGAGCTAAATGTCCATGCAGCTTTTGCAAGGCGAGCGAAGAGAGCTGAATAATTAAAGTGAAAAAGGAGCAGGGAGTATGGAGTAATTGAATAATGAAGAGTGCCGGTTCGATAGGGAAGAAATGATCAATCATCAAGTTAAGGATGACTTCTCTGGTAGCAAAAGTGGCGTAAGCTTTTCAATAAACACTAAAGAACAAGGTATTTTCAATAAACACTAAAGAATAAGGTTTTCTTTGAAAGTTCTAGTCATAAATATATTAAATGCTTTTTGAAAATTGACAAATTTGGGAAAAAGTCAAATTTGTAGTTGTTATGACATAAAGAATCAACTTCAAATTTTGATGACAACAAAGAGCCACGAGCTAAATGTCCATGCAGCTTTTGCAAGGCGAGCGAAGAGAGCTGAATAATTAAAGTGAAAAAGGAGCAGGGAGTATGGAGTAATCGAATAATGAAGAGAGCCGGTTTGATAGGGAAGAAATGATCAATCATCAAGTTAAGGATGACTTCTCTGGTAGCAAAAGTGGCGTAAGCTTTTCAATAAACACTAAAGAACAAGGTTTTCTTTGAAAGTTCTAGTCATAAATATATTAAATGCTTTTTGAAAATTGACAAATTTGGAAAAAAGTCAAATTTAGTATAACATAAAAATTGTAGTTGTTATGACATAAAGAATCAACTTCAAATTTTGATGACAACAAAGAGCCACGAGCTAAACGTCCATGCACCTTTTGCAAGGCGAGCGAAGAGAGCTGAATAATTGAAGTGAAAAAGGAGCAGGGAGTATGGAGTAATTGAATAATGAAGAGAGCCAGTTCGATAGGGAAGAAATGGTCATTGTCAAGTCAAGGATGACTTCTTTGTTGGAGAAAGACGCCTAAGGCTTTAAGTCCATACTATAAAACGTGAAAAAGAACAACATGAGTAGTTAGGATAGATAGTAGGTAGTAAAGTATGTTTTCAAAATAGAAGGCGATCGGATTAAGCTGAATAATAGAAGTGAGGTGACCAACGTGAGCAGTGTGGATAGAGGGTAGGTAGTAATCGAACGGCTAGAGAGTCGACTTGATAAGAAAGGAATGGTAAATCGCCAAGTCAAGGATGGCATCTTTGTTGGCGATAGGCGCATAAGCTTTTTAAGCCCATAGTATAAAATGTAAAAAAAAATAAACTACTAGAGATCAAGGTTTCCGATAGTTCTTGTAATAAATACAGTTACAAATTTTGGAATAGGTCAAATTTGGTAGAAGGTAAGAGTTGTAGTTAGTATTGTGACATAAATGACATAAATGATCGACTTCATATTGTGATGATGACAAAGAGGAATGATCTAAAAGTTCATGCAACTTTTGTATGGGTAATGCATGTTCTAAAAAATTAAAGGCAAACGGAGTGAGCTGGATAATCAAAGTGAGGGGACCAAAGGGAGCAGTGAGGATAGAGAGTAGGAAATAATCGAATGGCGAAGAGAGATGTAACGGTAGAGAAAGAATGAGCAATCTTCAAGATAAGGATGACTTCATTGTTGACGACGAAAGTGGCCAAATTTTTGGACCATAGTATATAAAGTGAAAAAAGATCAAGAACAAAATTTTCTTCGAAAGTTCTTGCCAAAAATAGTGGAAAAAATTGAAAATCAACAAATTTGGGAATAAATCAAATTTGGAACAAGATAAAAAATTGTAGTTGTTATAACTTTAAATGATCTACTTCATATTGTAATGGAGACAAAGAGCCATGGGCTAAATATCCATGCAACTTTTGTATGAGTAATGCATGTTATCAAAATTGAAAATAGAGCGAAGTGAGCTGAACAATCGAAGTGAGGTGACCAAACAGAACAGAAAGGATAGGGAGTAATCGAATGGCGAAGAAAGGCGACTCGATAGGGAAGGAATGACCACGTCAAGGCAAGGATGACTTCTTTGATGGCAAAGGTGCCTAAAATTTTCAGTCCATAGTAAAAATCGTTTAAAACGACCACTGATGTACAAGGTTTTCTTCGAAAGTTCTAATTATAAATATAGTGGAGAGTTTTGGAAATCCATAAATTCAGGTATAGGTCAAATTTGGGAAAATGTAAGAATTATAGTTAGTATGGTGACATAAAGGATCGACTTTAGATTGTAGTTGTGACAAAGATACATGAGTTAAGAACCCATGCAGCCTTTGTATGAGTAAAGTATTTTATAAAAAAATGGAAGGGGAGCGGAGTGAGCTAAATAAATTAATCAGATGAGGCAACCAAAGGAAACAATGAGGATAAGGAGTAATCAAATGCGAAGAGAGTTAGCTCGATAGGGAAGTAATGGTCAATCGTCAAGTAAATGATTACTTCTTTGTTAGCGAAAGAACAACTGAATTACATGGTTTTCTTCAAAAATTCTAGTAAAAAATTTTAAAAATCGACAAATTTTAGAATAAGCTAAATTTGGGACAAGATAAAAATTATAGTTGGAAAAATGACTTCAGATTGTGACAGAGGATCGACTTCAGATTGTGATGGTGACACAAATACATAAGTTAAAAGTCCATGCAACTTTCGTATGAATATTGTATGTTATAAAAAATTAAAGGCAAATAGAGACCACTCGATAAGGAAGGAATGGTCAATCGTCAAGTCAAGAATGAATTCTTTATTGACAAAAGGTGCCCAAAAATTTCACTCTGTAATTCAAAAAGTGAAAGGAACCACTAAAGATAAAGGTTTTCTTCGAAAGTTCTAGTTATAAATATAGTGGAAAGTTTTTGGAAATTGGCAAATTAGGGAATGACAGATTTGGGATGAGATAAATATTGTAGTTGGTATTATGACATTAAGATTCGACTTAAGATTATGATGGCGACAAAGTGTCATGAGCTAAAATTCCATCAAGGTGAGCTAAAAGTCCACGCAAGTTTTGTATGAGTAATATATGTTATCGAAAATAGAAGCCCCTCGAGTGAGCTGAATAATCAAAATGAGGCAACAAAAGGAAGTAGTGAGAAAGGGAGTAATCGAATGGCGAAGAGAGGCAGTTCGATATGGAAGGAATGCTTAATCATAAAGTTAAGGATGAGTTCTTTGTTGGCGAAAGGCACCTAAAATTTTAGTCAAATAGTCTAAATCGTTAAAAAAGAACCGCCGAATATCAATGTTTTGTTTAAAGTTCTACTTATAAATACAATTGAAAAGTTTTGGAAATGGAGAAATTTTTGGTATGTCAAATTTGGGACAAGATAAAAGTTGTACTTGGTGTTGTAACATAAAGGGTCTACATCAGATTGTGATGGCGATAAAGAAAAATGAGCTAAAAGTCCCTGCAACTTTTGTATGAGTAAAATACGTTATACAAAATAAAAGGCGAGAGGAATGTGCTAAATAATCGAAGTGAAGCAACCAAAGGGAGTAGTGACTATGCTGTAATCGAATTGCGAAAATAGGTGGCAAGTTAAGGGTGACTTCTTTGGAAACTGACAAATTTGGCAATAGGTCAAATTTAGGACACGATAAGAATTGTTGTTGGTATTGTAATATAAAAGATCAACTTCAAATTATAAAAACCGAGCGGAGTGAGATAAATAATCGATGTGAGGCAACCAAAAGGAGTAGTGAGGATAATAAGTATCACTACTAGAAAAAGCGGGATTAGCGACGTATTTTAGCGACTCCTGGTATAAACGTCACTAAATCAGCGACTCCATTAAAAACGTCGCTAAACGTCGCTAAATGGCGACATTTAGCGACTTTTATTAAGATTTTAAAAGATGAGTCGCTATAAGTTCAATTAAGGTCGCTAAACGTCGCTAATATATCTGATTTAGCGACGTATATGTCAAAAATATTTAGCAACGTGTTTAGCGACGTCTTTGACGTCGCTAAATTTTAATTTAGCGACGTTTTTATTTGACGTCGCTAAACGTCGCTAATTTTTGGTTAATTAGGGCTCAGATTCTTTTCCCCTATCTGTTGAAAATTTCGAAAGTTTTCGATTTCCCCAGCCCCCCCCTCTCCGGCGACCGGCTCTCCACGGCTGCGGCTACTCCGGCACCCCCCTCCTCCTCCTCGAGCTCTAGGTAATCTCTCTCTCTCTCTCTCTCTCTCTCTCATGTGACACTGACACAATTGATGACTGGACAGACACGACACACGCACACAGACACGACACACGCACACAGACACGACACATGCAGACAAACACTGACAGACACACACGACACACACACACAGACGCAGATACAAACACACACTCACACAGACACTGACATGGGACTGATTTACACAGGGAGTCGGGTTCTTTACTGTGTCTTCACTGTATGTGCACTGTGTTGGCACTGATACCTCAATGTATCAGTCAGTGGAGAGCTTGGGTTTCTTTGTATGGGTTTCTTTGTATGGGTAGTTCAGTAAAAGAGGAGTGAGGGTTAAGGTTTTTCTAAGTATTTAGCTAAGTTTTCAATCATGAGATATTTGGTGGTGTTGAATGTGGGTAGTGTTGTTTTACATGAAGGTAGGGCTATGTTGAGCTTAGTGTATCAGTGAGCTTAGTGTATCAGTGAGTTTAGTTTAGTGTATCAGTGAGTTTAGTGTATCAGTGAGTGAGTGAGTAAGTTCAGTGACTTTATATTTTTGTGTGAGGGAGGGAAAGCTCGGGCCGTAAAACTGTGCATCAGTATGCCAGTGTATCAGGGGGGAATCGGTTTCACTATGGTGTGCACAGTGTGCCTCGACCACACTGTGTATCAGTGTACTAGTGGTCGAGGGGGGATCGGGTTGGTTTAAGAGCTATGTATACTATGGTGTGCACTGTATCAGTATTCGTTTTCAGTTGCATTTAGTGAGCTATGTATACTAGTGTTAGTTAGCTTAGTGTCAAGGTATTGGTTAGTTGGTTTAAGATGGGTTAGCATGAGTTATTGGGTAGAAGTTAAGGGTATCAGTTTAGTATTAAATTAGTACATAGTTAGTGTAGTTAAATAGTTACTTACTGATATACTTGATTTTGTTAATAGTTAGCTAAGTAACTATATGTCCTAGTAAGCATTGTATACAGTAAAGAACCCAAGCTTTTACCAATAGTATAAAATATTAAAAAACTAAGAGACTTGGCCTCTTTTCAGTTGTTTTGAATATTGCTTATTTTAGACTTTGATAAATGAAAGTATGTATTATATCAGTTATGATTTTTATAGTACGGTTAAGTTATGAAGTTAGGTGATAAACCACTGTATGTAATGATTTATATGATACATACTGTCATTTTTGCAGAAATATCTAGAAATGGATATGAATTACTATCTGCGTCATCGTTCGTGGATGTACAACCGTCATCCTGATGACATGTGCGGTGTGCGGGATGAATTCATTGAGGGTGTACAGCAGTTCCTGCAATTCGCCAAGGCTTTCCCTCAGTACATGGACGGTACCAAAATTAAGTGTCCATGTGTGAGATGTCGCAACAGGAAATATCATCCAGAAGTGAAAGTTACATATCATTTATACTCGAAGGGCTTCATGCCGAATTACTATCAGTGGACCACGCACGGAGAACTTGTATCTCTAGCATCGGAGTCGGAGCCCTATGTGGAGCCGTATATGGATGTCCAAGACCACGATGCTTACGACGACGGGTTGGTGAACATGGTTTATGATGCGGCGGGGCCTAGTTTCAATCCGGACAATTATGATGCGGCGGGACCTAGTTTCAATCCGGACAATTATGATGCAGCTGAGGAGGCACCGAATGCCGATGCTGCAAAGTTTATGGAGTTGCTGGAGAATGCAAGGACTCCACTATATCCTGGTTGTGAGGATCATTCACCGTTGGAGGTGGTTACAAGATTATTGAGCATCAAGTCCGATTTTAACATGTCGCAAGAATGCTATAATCGACTGCTCGATTTGATTATAGAGATCTTGCTCGAGGGTGCAAAGTTGCCTAAAGACTTCTATCGATCTAAGAGGATGGTGAGATCGCTTTGGATGGGATACGAGAAAATTGATACATGTCGCAACGGGTGCATGTTGTACTACAAAGATGACAAGGATGAAGATGCGTGCAGATTCTGTGGTGCTGATCGCTACAAGGCCACTGTTAGAGGAAAGTCTGTCGGTGCAAGGAAGCCTACCGAGGTCGGATTGGTCCTATCAAGTCAGGCTCAGCTCGTGTACTTCACAACTTGTATCTCTAGCATCGGAGTCGGAGCCCTATGTGGAGCCGTATATGGATGTCCAAGACCACGATGCTTACGACGACGGGTTGGTGAACATGGTTTATGATGCGGCGGGGCCTAGTTTCAATCCGGACAATTATGATGCGGCGGGACCTAGTTTCAATCCGGACAATTATGATGCAGCTGAGGAGGCACCGAATGCCGATGCTGCAAAGTTTATGGAGTTGCTGGAGAATGCAAGGACTCCACTATATCCTGGTTGTGAGGATCATTCACCGTTGGAGGTGGTTACAAGATTATTGAGCATCAAGTCCGATTTTAACATGTCGCAAGAATGCTATAATCGACTGCTCGATTTGATTATAGAGATCTTGCTCGAGGGTGCAAAGTTGCCTAAAGACTTCTATCGATCTAAGAGGATGGTGAGATCGCTTTGGATGGGATACGAGAAAATTGATGCATGTCGCAATGGGTGCATGTTGTACTACAAAGATGACAAGGATGAAGATGCGTGCAGATTCTGTGGTGCTGATCGCTACAAGGCCACTGTTAGAGGAAAGTCTGTCGGTGCAAGGAAGCCTACCGAGGTCGGATTGGTCCTATCAAGTCAGGCTCAGCTCGTGTACTTCACAACTTATCCTAGACGGGGGACAGCGAGGTCGGATTGGTGGGCAGTATGCAAGACTAAAGCTAGAAATACCTTTGACATTGACGAAATAGCTTATCAGGAGGACGATCTACCTCTTGTAACAAATATTGTAGATGTGGACTCAACGGAAGTTACTCATTACACGAGTAATAATGTAGAAGATGTAGAATTATCCGAAGAGGACGACGAAGTAGATGAAAGTGAAGACAAGGAAGAGGAAGAGCAGGACGGCGAAGGCGAACAAGATGAATTTTCTGAAGATGATTGAAAATAAAAAATATTGCATGTAGAATGTAACTATATTTTGACTGTAGAATATAGATCAAGGTTAGAAAATTGACGAAGTAGATGTACCCATTAACGAATATATGTATTATATTTTGACTGTAGAATGCTTTGAGATATGCATCACATTTCGACTGTAGAATGTAGTATATATTTGTGTTTCTCTATATTCATCATATGTTGTTATCAGATATGACAGGACGACGCGGAGGATTCGGCAGGTCCCGAGGTAGACAGAGTGCCACTCCGGTACTGCCTACTGTTGGTTCCGGATCATCGTCGCCCAGTACTCCAGTATATCGATCACTCACATCTCCGACTGTTGGGACGAGTAGTTCCTGGCGTGATAGTACACCCTCGTCCAGCGTTCCTCCTGCTGACGGAACCATGGGGACATATGAGCATGTCGAGGAGGTCGTGCCCACGTTGTCCCAGCATCAGCAAGATCCTCCATGCGCACCTCCGGAGGAGACGAGGACAGAGATTTGGGCCGACGGTACAAAGTCAATTAGATGGTTTAGTATATATTTGTGTTTCTCTTTATTCATCGTATATTGACAGCATTCAGTAATCTAAATTATTACCTCTGTATAGATATCGTCCATCGTCGGTTCAAAGACGCCTGGGCCAATTTCTGAGGAACAACTACGGTGGCCCTTGGATCAACTACTCTGAGGCTCCGGAGGAGAGGAAGGCGTTCTGGTTTGCGCACTTCCAGGTAAAAGTATATTAAATAAATCCTCTAATTTATGCATATTATATAACTTATTCGTGATGCTAACTTAATGAATTATTTATTGTAGCAAACGTATTTTTATCCTCCGCACCGGGCCGAGTTGATCGAGCGGCTCTTTCCTACCGTTGCCGCCAAGCTTATCCGAGATGCTCTGGATGACCAGAAGGCTCGTGATCGTGCTGGAAAACCGATCCAAAGTTGGATCACGCCTGAGCAGTGGACTACGATGGGGGCTAGATTCGACGATCCGAGCTACAAGGAAAGGTCTAAGAAGGCCAAGGCGGCTAGGCAGAATGCTGCCAAGTGGTGGCTCGATTCCGATGACGGAACATTTCCGTCGTTTGGTATATTTTTTCTTTTAAAATATATTATTTTAATATAAGTACCATAAAATGATACTTGGAAAGAATATTTAAGTTTAGTAATAAATAATATATTTTTAACAGGTACAGAGGGGTGAGGATGCAAATATGGTGACCGTTTTCTTGGCCACCCATCGCAAGGACGGAAATCTCATTGATGAGAGGGCCTCACAGCCCTATGTAAGTATTACTTTACTTTGTGTTAATTTTAATATAACTTAGGCAATTATCGAGTTTCCAAACCTTTTCTAGGCCGAGTATCTTAGGCTGCGTGAGCGGGCGACTGCTAGTGCACCTACACCTGGAGAGGCTGGTACTTCGTCGCGGAATGAATTGAATATGAGTCATGAGATAAAGATAAAAATTATAGGGAAATTTGAAAGCCGAATTTTGGAATAAGTCAAATTTGAGACAAGATAAAAATTATAGTTGTTATGACATAAAGAATCGATTTTATATTGTGATTGCGAAAAAGAGTCATGAGATAAAGGCCCATGCAACTTTTGTATGAGTAATGTATATTATAAAAAATGGAAGGTGAGCGGAATGAATTGAATAATCGAATTGAGGCAACCAAAAGGAGTGAGGATTGAGGAAACCAAAAGGAGTGAGGATAGGGAATATAGAATAAAGGATGACTTCTTTGTTGGCGAAAAGTGTCTAAATTTTTTACTCTATAGTATAAAAAGTGAAAATAACCATTGAAGAACAAGGTTTTCTTCGAATGTTCTAGTTAAATATAGGGAAATTTTTTGAAAATTGACAAATTTGGGAATATGTTAAATTGTAGTTGGTGATGTGACATAAAGGACCGATTTTAGATTGTAAAGGTGAGAGAGCCATGGTCTAATAGTCCAAGCAAGCATTTGTATAAGCAATATATGTTATCAAAAATGGAAGGCAAGCGGGTTGAGCTAAATAATCGAAATGAGACGACCAAAAGGAACAGTGAGGGTAGGGAGTATGGAGTAATCAAATGCGAAGAGAATCGATTCAATATGAAAGGAATGACCATTCGTCAATTCAAGGATGACTTCTTTGTTGGCGAATGACGTCTAGTGTAAAACGTGAAGAAAGAACAAGTAAAGAAAAAGGTCTTCTTCGAATGTTCTAGTCATAAATATAGTAAAAAAAAATTGAAAATCGACAATTTTAGAAATAGGACAAATTTGGGATAAGGTAAAAATTGCAGTCGATATTGTGACAAAAATGATCGATTTCATATAGTGATAGCAAGAAAGGGACATGAGCTAAAATTCCATCCATCTTTTGTACAAGTATATTATAAAAAATAGAAGGCAAACGTATTGAGTTGAATAATCAAAGTGAGACGACCAATAGAAGTAGTAAGGATAGAGAGTAGGTAGTAATCAAATGGCTAAGAGAGGTGACTCGGTGGGGAAGGAATGGTCAAGGGTGACTTGTTAGCGAAAGGCCGAGTAAAATTGTAGTTGTTGCTGTAACAAAGCTATAGACTTCAGATTGTGATGGCGACAAAGAACAATGAGCTAAAAGTCCATGCAACTTTTGGCCGAGTAAAGTTTATTATCAAAAAAATGGAAGGGGATTGGAGTCAACAAAATAATCGAAGTGAGGCGGCCAATGTGAGTAGTGAAAATAGGGAGTAGGGAGTAATCGAATGGCGAAAATAGGCAGCTCGATAAGGAAGGAATGTTCAATTGTCAAGTCAATGATGTCTTCTTTATTGGTGAAAGGAGCCTTAGATTTTTAGTCCATATTATAAAACGTGAAAAAAGAACCACCGAAGAACAAGAATTTTTAAAAAAAATTCTAGTCATAAATATAGTGTGAAACATTTGAAAATCAGCAAGTTTGGAAATAGGTCAAATACAAGGGAAAATATTGTTGGTATTGTGAAAAAACGAGTAAGAGATAAATACAACTCTTACATAACTCTAGTTGGCGTTGTGACAAAAAGGATCAAAATGAGATTGTGAGACGACTACAAGCTAAAGGTCTATGCTCTTAATGTTAAAGTTGACATTCTAATTGGTACCTTCTTGTACAACCTAGCTCGTTTGTTTTCATGTGCATATAGCTATGGACTTAAAACCTTCTGTTCAAATCATTAAAGTTGCTTTTCAAAGTTTGTGAGACGACTACAAGCTAAAGGTCTATGCTACCTGGAAAGAAATGAAACTTTGAAAAGCAGCTTTAATGATTTGAACAGAAGGTTTTAAGTCCATAGTTATATGCACATGAAAACAAACGAGCTAGGTGGTACAAGAAGGTACCAATTAGAATGTCAACTTTAACATTAAGATCGTAATAACATATGGCTAGAACAAGGGTAGATGATGGGTTTTGTGGTTAATCTATATTATCAGAGTCTTATTCAAAGGCATCAACATGGGAAAATATTGTTGGTATTGTTAAAAAAACGAGTAAGAGATAAATACAGCTCTTACATAACTCTAGTTGGCGTTGTGACAAAAAGGATCAACATGAGATTGTGAGACGACTACAAGCTAAAGGTCAATGCTACCTGGAAAGAAATGAAACTTTGAAAAGCAGCTTTAATGATTTGAACAGAAGGTTTTATGTCCATAGTTATATGCACATGAAAACAAACGAGCTAGGTGGTACAAGAAGGTACCAATTAGAATGTCAACTTTAACATTAAGATCGTAATAACATATGGCTAGAACAAGGGTAGATGATGGGTTTTGTGGTTAATCTATATTATCAGTCTTATTCAAAGGCATCAACATGGGAAAATATTGTTGGTATTGTTAAAAAAACGAGTAAGAGATAAATACAGCTCTTACATAACTCTAGTTGGCGTTGTGACAAAAAGGATCAACATGACATTGTCATGTCGACTAGAAGCTAAAGGTCTATGCTACCTGGAAAGAAATGAAATTTTGAAAAGCAGCTTTAATGATTTGAACATAAGGTTTTAAGTCCATAGTTATATGCACATGAAAACAAACGAGCTAAGTGGTACAAGAAGGTACCAATAGAATGTCAACTTTAATATTAAGATATAAATAACATATGGCTAGAACAAGGGTAGATGATGGCTTTTGTGGTTAATCTATAGTATCACAGTCTTATTCAAAGGCATCAACTACTAAATAGAGAATAAAGAACACCTAGAACTATTGAAGAACAAGATTCTTTGAAAGTTCTAAGCCATAATTGTAGTGGAATTTTTTTGTAAATCGACGAATTTGAAAACATGTCAAATCTGGCACAAGGTAAAAATAGTTGTTGGTGTCGTGACAAAGGATCGACTTCAAATTGTGATACGACAAACAGCCAAGAGCTAAAAGTCCATACAACTCTTTTGTATTACTAAGTATGTTATCAAAAAAGGAAGGCACGAAGGAGGGCAATGAGAGCAGTGAGGTTAGGGAGTAGAGAGTACTCACATGGCAAAAAGAAACGGCTCAATAGAGAAGGAATGGTTAATCGTTAACTCAAGAATGAGCTAAGTGGTACAAGAAGGTACCAATAGAATGTCAACTTTAATATTAAGATATAAATAACATATGGCTAGAACAAGGGTAGATGATGGCTTTTGTAGTTAATCTATAGTATCACAGTCTTATTCAAAGGCATCAACTACTAAATAGAGAATAAAGAACACCTAGAACTGTTGATATGGTATGTTGGGTGTCATATTTAAGTATAGTATAAGCACATGGGAATATCCTGAGGACATATTTGGGATGCCAGAATATGTCACAGGATATTCCATTATGAGATTATTGTCATAATGATTGAGATCATTGTATTAATGACTGTAAGGCTATATAATGCCAATGAGACAATCAATAAAAACACAACTAATTTCAACATGGTATCAGAGCCAAGTTTTCACAAACCCTAGCCGTCACCAAGCTTCCACAAACCCACAGGAGGATTTCCTAGATCTCCTCCACCGAACTCTTCCACGCCCCCCCTTCTTCCCTTCTCTTCTCTTCTCCGCCCTTCGCAGGCCGCCCTTCGCTGTTGCTGCCCCGTCCCGCTACTGCTGCTGCTCCGACGACGACTGTGACATGCGTGCTGCCGCCTCCTCCGCACCAGCATGAGACAGCGCCTACTAGGGATGCCTAGATCTGAAAAAAAGGGGGGACATGTTCGGATCTAGGAGCGGACGACGAGGACGAGCGTGAGTCGTGGAGCGGACGTGACGTGATTGGATAGACGACGCATCGATGGAGGAGATCATCAAGAAGCTAGATTCTGAAGAGGTGGCGACGTTGATGAAGTTGTTGACGATGTCGGCTGGTGAGAACACGACACGAACGTCGCCGGAGTTGAAGCTTCCCTCCATCGATCTGAAATTAGATGGACCAGCCACCTATCTGAGTTGGTCACGGCGGGTGAGAAGAACCCTCGCAGGAAAAAATATGGAGGGGTTTCTGACGGGCGAGACAACAGAGCCGGACGAGGGCTCGACAGGACGCGATGAGTGGAAGTCCACTCATATGGTGATCTACATCTGGCTTCTCAACTCCTTAGTCCAGTCTATTGCCGCCACAGTAGACGATATTGAGATGGTGAAAGATATGTGGGAGAAGTTGAGAAGGACCTATGATGGTGTGGGGAACAACTTACGGGTCTTCCAGATAAAGGGGGAGATTGATGACACCGTACAGGGAGAGAAGACGGTGCAGGAGTATGCCACGGAGTTGGAGCGTCTGTGGTTGGATTATGATCACTCCTCAGATCGGGCGAGCTGCGAGGACCCTAAGTGTAAGGAGAGACAGGTGTGTCTGCAGGAGAGGACGATGAAGTTCCTCAAAGGGCTGACTGCAGCTTTCGCACAGAGGACGGCCCTACTTCTAGCCCAACCAAAGATCTCTAGCCTTGAGGAGGCTATCTCAGCCATGATCCAGGAGGAGACACGCATCAGGCTGCAAGCCGGGACAGGTGGTCCCCCCGAAGCAAAGTCAGCACTAGCGATCACCAGCTCAGGTAACACAGGATCTAAGGGAGAGCCCTGACAGCATAACCAGCAGTGCTACAACTGTGGGGAGATGGGTCATCATCGGTATGCTTGTACCAAACCACCTAGGGAGGGAGATTCAGGTGGTGGACGAGGACCGTTCGACGGACGAGGATATAATGGAGGACGTGGTCGTGGTCGAGGGGGTAGGCCGAGGAGGTTATCGGGCGAACCTCCTGATATCAGAAGGGAACGGAGAAGCTGATGGCACCTTTACTGTGGAGGACCAGGCACTGGAAGACATGAGGAGTAGAACAGAGGAGGCGTCCACCTCATTCTTTGTTAGGGGCAACGCTGCCATGTATGCCCATCCATTAGAAGACTGGATTATCGACTCGGGAGCATCTCGGCATGTGACGGGGAATGCTAGTGAGTTTTCTTCCTACACTCACCTAGCATCAGCAGACAACATTCAGACAGCTGATGGTACTTTCCAGCCAGTGGTCGGTAAGGGTACTGTTAATTGTACAGGTTCAGTAAGATTATCCAATGTTTTACATGCTCCATCCTTTCCAGTCAGTATCTTGTCTATTAGTTCTATAATCCTCCAACTTAAATGCATTGTTTCTTTTGATATTCCTAAGGTGACCTTCCAGGAGAAAGGGACAGGACGAAGACTTGGGACTGGCACTTGGCATGAGGGACTGTGGTACCTAGATCGAGAAGGACTGGACTCAGCATTGGTATCTATGGCAGAGAAGGCTGGCATGGAAGGACTGCAGCAGAGGACTGAGGATACCTTGATACTCCATCATCGGAGGATGGGACATTCTTCCTTTGATACTCTAAGTAAGTTGTATCCAGAGATTTATGCAAAAACAAATAAAGAGAAATTAGTATGTGATGCGTGCGAGTTAGGAAAACTTACTAGGAGCTCATATGTTGGCACGGGTCATAGGAGCACTTCTGCTTTTGAGGTAGTACATTCTGATGTCTGGGGTCCATGTGCTACTAACACTATGAATGGTTATAAGTACTTTGTTTCTTTCATTGAGTGTGCCTCTCGTGTTACCTGGTTATATTTGATGAAAAATAAGAATGATGGGAGGATGGGACATTCTTCCTTTGATACTCTAAGTAAGTTGTATCCAGAGATTTATGCAAAAACAAATAAAGAGAAATTAGTATGTGATGCGTGCGAGTTAGGAAAACTTACTAGGAGCTCATATGTTGGCACGGGTCATAGGAGCACTTCTGCTTTTGAGGTAGTACATTCTGATGTCTGGGGTCCATGTGCTACTAACACTATGAATGGTTATAAGTACTTTGTTTCTTTCATTGAGTGTGCCTCTCGTGTTACCTGGTTATATTTGATGAAAAATAAGAATGATGTACCTGCTTGTTTTCGGGATTTCCATAAGCATGTCCAGACTCAGTATAAAGCAGTTGTGAAGGTACTGAGGTCTGACAATGGAACGGAGTATACCAACAGGACGCTTGCAGAATACTTGTCAGCACACGGAATACAGCATCAGACCACCTGTGCATACACACCAGCACAAAATGGAGTTGCAGAAAGGAAAAACAGACACCTTCTGGAGGTCGCAAGAAGTATGATGATCGACATGAATGTCCCACAGAGTGTGTGGGGGCATGCAGTGTTGACAGCAGCTCAACTCATCAACAGGATGCCCTCGAAGGTCCTCGGATGGAAGTTCCCATGTGAGGTATTGCAAGGCAATAATAGTGGGATACTCCCACTGAAGGTGTTTGGGTGTGTGTGTTTTGTGAAGGACAACAGGCCATCAGTTGGGAAACTTGACCCTAGAGCGGTCAAATGCATCTTCGTAGGCTACTCGGCGACCCAAAAGGGGTATGTGTGCTGGAGTCCAGTAGAGAAGAAGAAGTTTGTCAGTATGGATGTCCACTTTCGGGAGCATGAGCCATACTACCGCCAGGACGGAACTTCACACAACACGCCTAATACTGCCAGTATTAGGCGAGAGGGGGAGATGGAGAACTTGGTGGTAACCGATTTAGAAGTTTGGCATGGAGGCACGGAGAAGGGACAAGAAGGTGAAGGTGTTAGGCCTACGGCTCAGGGAGAGTTACTTACCTACAGCAGAAGAGAAGCAAACTGCAGGACCAGTACCGACAGTGCCAGTGCCAAGTCCCTTGCCTGCGTTCGTCCCAACTCCTGAGGCACCGACACCAACCCCCCTTCAGGTGATACCCCCTCATTCACAAGATATCATTCCTCCTACTTCTACTCCTCCCACACCACTATCTGTACGGAGGACCACTCGCAGCAATGCAGAAAATCCTCCAAACAGATATGGTTGGGATATTGCTCAGTTTGTTTCTTATGACCATATCTCTTCTTCTCATGGAGCATTTATAGCATCTTTGGATAGTATTACTGTACCTAACAATTGGCAGGATGCCAAGAACGATCCGAAGTGGAAAGCGGCAATGCACGAGGAGTTGGGAGCTCTGGAGAAGAACCACACTTGGGAGCTTGTGAGACTGCCAGAGGGGAAGAGAGCAGTTGGATGCAAGTGGGTCTTTACCGTGAAGCAGAACCCAGATGGACAGGTTGAGCGCTACAAAGCTCGACTAGTAGCCAAAGGATACAGTCAGACGTACGGCATCGACTATGACGAGACCTTTGCACCAGTTGCAAAGATGAGCACTGTCAGGACTCTGATTTCTCTGGCAGCGAATGGTGGATGGAAGCTACACCAACTGGATGTGAAGAATGCGTTTCTTCACGGAGATCTAGTGGAGGAGGTGTACATGGAGATACCACCAGGATTTGGCACCAATCAGACAGTGGGCAAGGTCTGCAGGTTGAAGAAGTCCCTCTATGGACTGAAGCAGTCTCCTCGAGCGTGGTTTGACAGATTCAGAAGGGCGATGATAGGGATGGGATATCAGCAGATCAATGCTGATCATACTGTGTTCTTCCGTCGGAGTGGAGGCCACATCACCATGCTTGCGGTGTATGTGGACGATATGATTATCACAGGAGATGATGAGCAGGAGATCGCCCAACTCAAAGGAAAGCTTGGCAAGGAATTCGAGGGTGAAGGATCTCGGCCTTCTTCGGTACTTCCTTGGGATTGAGATTGCTCGAGAAGCAGAGGGGATTGTTCTCTCTCAAAGGAAGTATGCACTGGACCTTCTCACAGAAACTGGGATGTTGGGGTGCAAACCTGCAGCGACACCAATAGATCAGAGGTTCAAGATTGATGCTGAGGCTGGAGAACCAGTTGATCGGGACAGATACCAGAGACTGGTTGGCAAGTTGATCTATTTGAGCCACACACGTCCTGATATCTGCTTTGCAGTAAGTGTGGTGAGCCGCTACATGCATGACCCACGGAAGGGTCATATGGATGCAGTGTACCAGATTCTGAGGTACTTGAAAGGTGCTCCCGGGAAGGGACTAATATTCAGGAAGAACAATCACGTGAGCATCGAGGGCTACTGTGATTCTGACTGGGCTAGTTGTGCTGATGACAGGAGGTCTACCTCGGGATATTGCATATTTGTAGGAGGTAACTTGGTCTCCTGGAGGAGTAAGAAGCAGTCTGTGGTGGCCAGATCGACAGCTGAAGCAGAGTACAGAGCTATGGCCTTGGGAGTTGCAGAGATACTATGGTTGAAGAATATGCTGGTGGAGCTGAAGCTGGATCAAGGAGCCAAGATGAAGCTGTGGTGTGACAATCAGTCAGCTATTAGTATTGCCAACAATCCAGTACAGCATGACAGGACCAAACACATCGAGATTGATAGATTCTTCATCAAAGAGAAGTTGGATAGGGAATTACTGGAGCTTGGCCATGTTCCAACCAGGGATCAAGTAGCAGATGGACTAACCAAGGGACTCGCCTCAGTGAGCATGATTAGAGGATGTGACAAGATGGGCTTAGTGAATATCTTTCACCCATCTTGAGGGGGAGTGTTGATATGGTATGTTGGGTGTCATATTTAAGTATAGTATAAGCACATGGGAATATCCTGAGGACATATTTGGGATGCCAGAATATGTCACAGGATATTCCATTATGAGATTATTGTCATAATGATTGAGATCATTGTATTAATGACTGTAAGGCTATATAATGCCAATGAGACAATCAATAAAAACACAACTAATTTCAACAAGAACTATTGAAGAACAAGATTCTTTGAAAGTTCTAAGCCATAATTGTAGTGGAATTTTTTTGTAAATCGACAAATTTGAAAACATGTCAAATCTGGCACAAGGTAAAAATATTTGTTGGTGTCGTGACAAAGGATCGACTTCAAATTGTGATACGACAAACAACCAAGAGCTAAAAGTCCATACAACTCTTTTGTATTACTAAGTATGTTATCAAAAAAGGAAGGCATGAAGGAGGGCAATGAGAGCAGTGAGGTTCAGGGAGTAGAGAGTACTCAGATGGCAAAAAGAAACGGCTCAATAGAGAAGGAATGGTTAATCGTTAACTCAAGAATGACTTCTTTGTTGGCGAAAGGCGAGGCGCTTAAGCCTTTCAGTCCATAGTATAAAACATGAAAAAAGAACCACTAAAAACAATGTTTTATTTGAAAGATTGATTCATAAATATAGTGTAAAATTTTAAAATCAACAAATTTGGGAGTAAGTCAAATTTGGGACAAGGTAAAAACTGTACATATGGGGATCGACTTCATACTGTAATGGCGACCAAGAGCCATGACATGAGCTAAAAGTTCATGCAGGTTTTGCATGAATAATGTATGTTATCAAAAAATGGAAGGCGGGCGGAATGAGTTGAATAATCGAAGTGAGGAGACCAAAGGGAGTGGGAAAATTGAAAAGCGAATTAGAGGCAGCTCGATAGGGAAGGAATGACCAATCGTCAAGTTAAGGGTGAGTTCTTTGTTGGCGAAAGGCCTAAGGTTTTTGGTCCAGTGAAAAAAGATAAACTAAAGAACAAGATTTTGTCCGGAAGTTCTAGTGAGAAATTTAGTGGAAACTTTTTGAAAATCGACAAATTTTTGGAATAAATCAAATTTGGGACAAGATAAAAGTTGTAAAAGTTGTTATGATTTAAAGGATCGACATCATCTTATAATGGCGACAAAGAGCCATTAGCTAAATCTCCAAGCAACTTTTGTGCCAGTTATATATGTAATCAAAAATGAAAGACTAGCGAGTCAGCTAAATAATCTAAGGGAGGATACCAAAAGTAGTGAGGATAGGGAGAAGGGAATAATTGAATGGCGAAGAGAGTCTGCTCGATAGGGAAAGAGTGGTCAATCGTCAAGTCAATATGACTTCTTTTGTTAACGAAATGTGCCTATAATTTTCAGTCCATATAGTATAAAACGTTAAAAGACAACCACCGAAGAACATGGTTTTCTTCAAGAGTTTTAGTCATAAATATAGTAAAAAAAATTTGGAATCGACAAAATTAGAAATATGTCAAATATGGGAAAAGATAAACACTGTAGTTAGTATTGCAACATAAAAGATCTACATCATATTATGATGGCTACAAAAAAGACATAGCTAATAGTCTATAATAAAGTAAAGTATGTTATATAAAATGGAAGGCGTGTGGAACTATGTAATTGAAGTAAGGCGACCAGAGAGAACAATGAGGATAGGGAGTAGGAGTAATCGAATGACAAGAGAGGCGACTCGATAAGGAAGGAATGGTCAATCATCTCAAGAATGACTTCTTTGTTGGCGAAAGGCGTAAGATTTTGGAAATCGACTAATTTGGGAAGGCGTATGGAACTGTGTCCTTACAGCTTTTGTATGAGTAATATATATCTAAGGGATGTACTTGATATGGTGACATAAAGAATCGACTTCAGATTGGGATGAGAAGAACTAACAATGAGCTAAAAGTCCATACTGCTTTTGTATGAGTAATATATATGTTATCGAAAAGTGAAGGCTGTGTGCCGAATAATCCAAGTGAGGCAAAAAAAGGGAGCAATGAGAATAAGGAGTAATTGAATGGCGAAGAGAGGAAGCTCAGTAGGGAAGGAATGATGAATCATCAAGTTAAGGATGACTTCTTTGTTGGCGAAAGGCGAACAAAATTTGCAGTCTATAATATAAAATGTGAAAAAAAACTACTAAAGAAAAAGATTTTCTACAAAAAATTTAATCATAAATATAGTGGTAAGTTTTTGGAAACCGACTAATTTGGAAATAGGTCAAATTTGGGACATGATAAGAATTGTAGTGGGTAGGTATATAAAGGAAAATTCATCTTCCATTTTAAATAAAAAAGAGAGTCTACGACTGCCCTTCGGTCGTGATTTCATGCTCTTAATTCTCTTCCTTGTAGTCCACGAAGGCGGGTACAAAGAAGGCGACCAGAGGGAGGACCTCGATGTTGACTCATCCACATCTTAGGGGAAACCAGAGGACCTGCTTTTGATATTAGCTCACTCAGTTGACACTAGATAAAGAATACAAATAATGAATCAGAGCATCAACTTCAGATTGTGATGGAGACAGAGTAATAAGATAAAAGTCCAAGCAGCTTTGGTATGAGTAATGTTTGTTATCAAAAATAGGGACAAATGGAATGAGATGAATAATCAAAATGAAACGACCAAATGGTGCAGTAAGGATAGTGAGTAGAGAGTAATCGAATAGCGAAGAGACGTGGCTCAACAAGGAAGGATTAAGCAATCGTCAAGTTAAGGATAACTTCTTTGTTGGTGAAAGTGGCATAAGAACTACTAAAGAACAAGGTTCCAACTTTTTGA
Source organism: Iris macrosiphon (assembly GCA_036927795.1). Lineage (NCBI taxonomy): Eukaryota > Viridiplantae > Streptophyta > Magnoliopsida > Asparagales > Iridaceae > Iris > Iris macrosiphon. The sequence continues at coordinate 163,784,435 of JAYESA010000004.1, forward strand.
AAATCGACAAATTTGCTAATAAGTCAATTTTTGGACAAAATAAAAATCTTAGCCATTGTTATGATATAAAGAATCGACTTCAGATTATGATGGTAACAAAGAGAAATGAGATAAATGTCCATGCAGAATTTGTATGAGTATTGTATGTTATCAAAAATGAAAGACGAGCGGAGTAAGATGAATCATTAAAGTGAGACGACCAACAAGAGTAGTAGTAGTGAGGATAGGGGAGTCGGGAGAAATTAAATGGCGAAGAGAGTCGGCTCGATAGGGAATGACCAATCGTCAAGTACAAGAATGACTTCTTTGTTGGCAAAAGAGGCCGAAGGTTTTAGTCTACGGTATAAAACGCGACAAAAAGAATAATAGAATAACAAGGTTTTCTTCGAAAGATCAAGTCATCAATATAGTTGAACATTTCTGGAAATCAACGAATTTGGGAATATGTTAAATTTGATACAAGGTAAGAACTATAGTTGGTATTATGACATAAAAATCGACTTTAGATTGTGATAGCGATAAAGAACCATGAGCTAAAAGTCCAAGCAACTTTTATACGAATAATGTATGTTATAGAAAATGGAAGGCGAACGTAGTGAGCCGAATAAGCGAAGGCGACCAAATAGTATAAAACGTCAAAAAATAGTATAAAACGTCAAACATTAACAACTAAAGACCAAGGTTTTCTTTGAAAGTTCTAGTCATAAATATATTGAATGCTTTTTAAAAATTGACAAATTTGGAAATAAGTCAAATTTAGGACAACATAAAATTTGTAGTTGTTAAGACATAAAGAATCAACTTCAGATTGTAATGACAACAAAGATCCACGAGTTAAATGTTCATGCACCTTTTTGGAAGGCGGGCGAAGAGGGCTGAATAATTGAGGTGACCAAAAGGAGCAATGAAGATAGGGAGTATGGAGTAATTGAATAACGAAAAGAGTCGGCTCGATAGGGAAGGAATGGTCATTGTCAAGTCAAGGATGACTTCTTTGTTGCAAAAGACGCCTAAGGCTTTAAGTCTATACTATAAAACGTGAAAAAAGAACATGTTCTTCTACGAAAGTTCTAGGCATACATATAGTAGAAATCGACAAATTTGGATATAGGTAAAAATTGTAGTCGATGTTGTAACATAAAGGTTCGACTTTAGATAGTGATGGGCGACAAAAAGACATGAGCTAAACGACCATGCATATTTTGTACGAGTAAAATATGTTATAGAAAATAAAAGGCGATCGAATTGAGCTGAATAAGCTAAGGGAGGTGACCAAGGGGAGTAGTGTGGATCTCTGTAGTAATCGAACGACTAGAGAGTTAACTCGGTAGGGAAGGAATGATTAATCGTCAAGCCAAGGATGACATCTTTGTTGGCGAAAGGCACATAAGATTTTTAAGCCTATAGTATAAAACATGAAAAAAACCCACTAAATATCAAGGTTTCCGAAATTTCTAGTAAAAAATACAGCGAAGAACTTTTGTAAATAGACAAATTTTGTAATAGATCAAATTTGGTACAAGAATTGTAGTTGGTATTGTGACATAAAGGATCAACTTTAGATTGTGACGGTGACAAAGAGGAATGATCTAAAAGTTCATGCAACTTTTGTATGAGAAATGTATGTTCTAAAAATTAAAGGCAAACAAGTGAGCTAGATAATCAAAGTGAGGTGACCAAAGGGAGCAGTGGGGATAGAGAGTAGGGAATAATCGAATGGCGAAGAGGGGGGTACAGAAGGAATAATCAATCTTCAAAAGTTAAGATTGACGTCATTGTTGACGAAAGTGGCCAAATTTCAGTCCATAGTATATAACGAGGAGGAATAATCAATCTTTAAAAGTTAAGATTGACGTCATTGTTGACGAAAGTGGCCAAATTTCAGTCCATAGTATATAACGAGGAAAAAGATCCCCTAAAGAACAATGTTTTCTTCTAAAGTTCTAGTAAAAAATAGTGGGAAAAAATTGAAAATTTGGGACAAAGTTGCAAATAGAGCGACTTTAAATTGTAGTTTTTTTTTGATGACTTTAAATGATCGACTTCAAATTGTAATGGCAACAAAGTTGCAAATAGAGCGAAGTAAGCTTAATAATCGAAGTAAGGCAACCAAATGTAACAAAGAGGATAGGAGTAATCGAATGACGAAGAGAGAAAATTTGGGACAGTTGCAAATAGAGCGACTTTAAATTGTAGTTTTTTTTGATGACTTTTAATGATCGACTTCAAATTGTAATGGCAACAAAGTTGCAAATAGAGCGAAGTAAGCTTAATAATCGAAGTAAGGCAACCAAATGTAACAAAGAGGATAGGAGTAATCGAATGACGAAGAGAGAAAACTCAATAGGGAAAGAATGAAAAATCGTCAAGTCAATGATGACTTCTTTCTTGGAGAAAGACGCCTAAGATTTTCAGTCCAAAGTATAAATCGTTAAAAACGATCACTGAAATACAAGGGTTTCTTTGAAAGTTCTAGTAATAAATATAGTGAAAAGTTTTTGGAAATCGATAAATTCAGGGGATAGGTCAAATTTGCGAAGAATTACAGTTGGGATAGTGACATAAAGGATCGATTTTAGATTGTGGTGGAGACAAAGAGACATGAGTTAAAGTCCATGCAGCCTTTGTATGAGTAAAGTATATTATAAAAATTGAAGGCAAGCAGAGTGAGCTAAATAATCGAAATGAGGCAACCAAAGAGAACAGGGAAGATAGTGAGTAATCGAATAGCGAAGAGAGTCAGCTCGGTAGAGAAGTAATGGTCAATCGTCAAGTAAAGGATTACTACTTTGTTGGCGAAATGAACCTAAGAATTTCAGTCCATAGTATAAAACAACTGAATTACAAGTTTTTCTTCAAAAGTTCTAGTCATAAATATAGTCAAAAAAAAATTTAAAATTGACAAATTTAGGAATAAGTTAAATTTGGGACAAGATAATATTGTAGTTGGTATTGTGACATAAATGATCGACAGATTATGATGGCGACACAAATACATAAGCTAAAAGCCCATGCAGATTTTGTATGAATATTGTATGTTATCAAAATTTAAAGGAGTGAACTGAATGGCAAGGATAGGGAGTAATCGAAGTGAGATAACCAAAGGGAACAATGGATAGGGAGTAATTGAATGGCAAACAGAGGCCACTCGATAAGGAAGGAATACTCAATTGTCAAGTTAAGGATTTCTTTATTGGCAAAGGGCGCCCAAGAATTTCACTCCATAATTAAAAAGCAAAAAAAGAACCACTAAGCAAAAATGTATTCGTCGAAAGTTCTAGTCATAAATATAGTGGAAACTTTTTGGAGATCAACAAATTTGGGAATATAATAAATTTGGGACGAGATAAACTTTATATTTGGTATTGTGACATAAAGATTCGACATAAGATTATAATGGTGACAAAGCGTCATGAGTTAAAAGTCCATGCAAGTTTTGTATAAGTAATGTATGTTATCGAAAATGGAATGCTCTCAATGAACTGAATAATCGAAAGATGGCAATCAAAGGGAGCAGTGAGAATAGTGAGATTAGGGAGTAATATGAGTAAGGAGTAATCGAATGGCGAAGAGAGGCGGCTCGGTAGGGAAGGAATGCTCAATCATAAAGTTAATTATGAGTTTTTTGTTGGCAAAAGACGCCTAAAATTTCAGTCCATAGTTTAAATCGTTAAAAAAGAACCATCGAAGAAAAATTTGAAAATCGACAAATTTAGGAATATGTCAAATTTGGAACAAAATAAAAAATTGTAGTTAGTTTTGTGACAAAGGATCTATTTCATATTGTGATTAAGACAGAGACATGAATTAGAAGTCGATGCAACTTTTGAATATGTAAAGTATGTTATAGAAAATAGAAGTCGATGCAACTTTTGAATATGTAAAGTATGTTATAGAAAATGGAAGTCAAGCGTATAGTGCTAAATAATCGAAGCGAGACGACCAAAATGAGCAGAGAGGATAGGGAGTAGGGAGCAATTGAATGGCTAAGATTGGCAGTTCGTAGGGAAGGAATGGTCAATCGGTAAGTCAAGAATGACTTCTTTGTTGGCGAAATGTGCTATAAGTTTTCAGTCCATAGTATAAAACGTGAAAAAAAAGAATTCAGAAGTTCTAGTGAATACTTTTTGAAAATCGACATATTTGGGAACAATTCAAATTTGGGACAAAGATAAAAACTGTAGTTATTATTATTTAAAGGATCGATCTCAGATTGTAATGGCGCCAAAGAGCCATTAGCATTAGCTAAATGTCCATGCATCTTTTATACGAGTAAAGTATATAAAATAGAAGACGAGTGGAGAGAGTTGAATCATCAAAGTGAGACGACCAAAGAGAACAGTGAGGATAGAGTGTACAGAATAATCCAATGGTGAAAAGAGGCTACTTTAGAGAGAAGAAATGATGAATAGTCAAGTCAATGATGACTTCTTTGTTAACGAAAGGTGCCTAAGGTTGTCCATAGCATAAAATGTGAAAACACGTGAAAACAAAACACTACTGAATAACAAGGCTTTCTACGAAAGTTCTAATCATAATATACTAAAAAACTATTGGAAATCAACAAATTTAAAAATATGTCAAATTTGGGACAAGATAAGAATTGTAGTTGGTATTGTGACATAAATGATCGACTTCATATTATGATGGAGACGAAGAGCCATGAGTTAGAAGTTCATGCAGTTTACGTATGAGCAAAGTATGTTACAAAAATGAAAAACGGGTGGAGTAAGTGGAGAGAACTGAATAATCGAAGTGAGACAACCAAAAGTAATTGTGAGGATAGGCAGTAGTGACTAATCGAATGGCGAAGAGAGAAGACTCGGTAGGGAAGGAATGGTATCGCCAAGTCAAGGATGACTTCTTTATTGGCAAAAGGTGCCTAAGATTTTCAATTCATAATATAAAATGTTCAAAAAAAGAACTACCGAAGAAAAAGGTTTTCTTCGAAAGTTCTAGTCATAAATATATTGAAAAATTAATAGTCAAAGTTGGGAAGAATTGTAGTTGGTATTGTGACATAAAGGATCGACTTCATATTGTGATGGTGACAGAGACCCATGAGTGAAAAGTCCATTCAGCTTTTGTATGTGTAATATATGCTATCGAAAATGGAAGGCAAGCGAAGTGAGTGAAATAATCCAAGTAAGGCGACCAAAGGGATCAGTGAGAATAAGGAATAGGGAGGAATCGAATGGCAAAGAGGCACACTGGTACAAATGGAATGATTAATCACCCACTTAAGGATGACTTCTTCCTAGCGAAAGGTGCCTACGGTTTTCAATCCATGGTATAAAACATAAAAAAAAAAACCCACCAAAGAACATTAATGTTTTCTTCGAAAGTTCTAGTCATAAATATAGGGAGAATTTTTTGAAAACTGCATTTGGGAATAAGTCAAATTTAGGACAAATAAAAATTATAATTATTATGACATAAATGATCGACTTTATATTGTGATCGCTACAAATTGAGATAAATGACCAAGCAGCTTTTGTATGAGGAACGTATATATTATCAAAAATAGAAGGCGAGAGGAATAAGCTTAATGATCAAAGTAAGGCGACCAAAAGGAGCAGTGAGGAAAGGGAGTATGGAGTAATTGAGTAGCGAAGAGAGACGACTCGATAGGGAATCAAGTCAATGATGACTTCTTTGTTGGCAAAAGAAGCCTAAGTTTTTTAGTCCATGGTATAAAAAGTGAAATTACCACAGAAGAACAAGGTCTTCTTCGAAATTCTAGTCACAAATATAATGAATTTTTTTTTGAAAAATCAACAAATTTGGGAATAGGACAAATTAGGGATAACGTAAAATTGTAGTTGGTGTTATGACATAAAGGATCGACTTCAGATTCTGATGGCGACAAAGAATCATGAGGCAAATGTCCATGTAATTTTTGTATCGAGTAATGTATGTTATCAAAAATAGAATGCAAGCCTAGGGAGCTGAATAATTAAAGTGAGGCACCCAAAAGGAGTAAAGTACAGGGAGTATAGAGTAATCGAATGGCGAAAATAGTTGGCTCGATAGAGATGAAATGGCTAATCCCCAAGTCAAGGATGACTTCTTTGTGAGCGAAAGATGCCTAAGTTCATCGTATAAAACGTAAAAAAAGAAATTTTGAAAAACAAGATTTTCTTCGAAAGATCCAATCATAAATATATTGAAAAAAAAATTAGAAATTGACAAATTGTAAATAGATCAAATTTGGGACAAGATAAAAATTTAATTGGTACTGTGACATAAATAAAGAATTGATTTCAGATTATGATGGCGACAAAGAGTACGGGTAAAGTATGTTATCAAAATTAGAAGGCGAGCGAATTGAGATGAATAATCAAAGTGAGGCGACCAACAGGAGTAGTGAAAATACAGAGTAGGGAGTAATCAAATGGCTAAGAAAGACGACTCAGTAGGGAAGGAATAGTCCATTGTCAAGTCAATGATGACTTCTTTGTTGGCAAGACGCCTAAGATTTTTCAATCCATAACATATAACATGAAAAAAGAACCACTAAAAAAAAGGTCTTCTTCGAAAGTTCTAGTAACAAATATAGTAGAGAACTTTTAAAATTTGACAAATTTGTGAATATTTCAAATTTAGGACAAGGTAATAATTATAGTTGGTATTGTGCCATAAATGATCGGCTTCATATTGTGATGGTGACAAAGAGCCATGATCAAAAAGTCCATGCATACATTTCATGATAAAAGTATATTATCAAAAATGGAAGGCAGGTGGAATGAGTCGAATAATCGAAGTGAAGCAACCAAAGGGACTAGGAAATAATCGTATGGCGAAGAGAGGCGCCTAAGATTTTTCAATCCATAACATATAACATGAAAAAAGAACCACTAAAAAAAAGGTCTTCTTCGAAAGTTCTAGTAACAAATATAGTAGAGAACTTTTAAAATTTGACAAATTTGTGAATATTTCAAATTTAGGACAAGGTAATAATTATAGTTGGTATTGTGCCATAAATGATCGGCTTCATATTGTGATGGTGACAAAGAGCCATGATCAAAAAGTCCATGCATACATTTCATGATAAAAGTATATTATCAAAAATGGAAGGCAGGTGGAATGAGTCGAATAATCGAAGTGAAGCAACCAAAGGGACTAGGAAATAATCGTATGGCGAAGAGAGGCGGCTCGGTAGGAAAGGAATGATCAATCGTGGAGTTAATTATGACTTCCTTGTTGGCAAAAGTGGCCTAAGGTTTTCACTTTTCAGTCCATAATTTAAAACGTGAAAAAAAAACCACTAAAAACAAGGTCTTCTTCGAAAGTTCTAGTTATAAATATAGTAGAAACTTTTTGAAAATAGACAAATTTAGGAACAAGCCAAATTTGTGACGAGATCAAAATTGTAGTAATTGTTATGATTTAACGGATCGATCGATCTCATATTGTAATGGCAACAAAGAGCCATAGCTAAACGTCTGTGTAACTTAGCTTTTGTATGAGTTATGTATGATATCAAAAATGAAAGACGATCGGAGTTGAAGTGAGGAGACCAAAAGAAGTAGGATAGGGAGTAGGGAGTAATCAAATGGCGAAAAGAGTCGACTCGATAGGGAAGAAATGGTCAATCGTCAAGTCAATGATGACTTCCTTGTTGGCGAAAGACGCCTATGGTTTTTAGTCCATAGTATAAATCATTAAAAAAGAACCACTTGAGAAAAAGGTTTACTTCGAAAATTCTAGTCATAAATATAATGAATTTTTTTTGAAAATCGACAAATTTGGGACGATTAAAATTATTATTGGTAATGTGATATAAAAGACCGACTTTAAATGTGATGTCGACAAAGTCAGCCAAAGGGAGTAGGGAATAACCGTATGGCGAAGAGAGGCGGCTTGGTAGGAAAGGAATGATGCGTTAATTATGACTTCTTTGTTGGCAAAGGTTGCCTAAGGTTTTCACTTTTCAGTCCATAATTTAAAACGTGAAAAAATAACCACTAAAAACAAGGTGTTCTTCGAAAGTTCTAGTTAGAAATATAGTAGAAACTTTTTGAAAATAGACAAATTTAGGAACAAGTCAAATTTGTGACGATCAAAATTGTAGTAATTGTTATGATTTAACGGATCGATCGACCTCATATTGTAATGGCAACAAAGAGCCACGTCTGTACAGCTTAGCTTTTGTATGAGTTATGTATATCAAAAATGAAAGACGATCGGAGTCGAAGTGAGGAGACCAAAAGGAGCATGATAGGGAGTAGGGAGTAATCAAATGGCGAAGAGAGTTGACTCGATAGGGAAGAAATGGTCAATCGTCAAGTCAATGATGACTTCCTTTTAGTCCATAGTATAAATCATTAAAAAAAGAACCACTTGCGAAAAAGGTTTACTTCGAAAATTCTAGTCATAAATATAATAGAAATTTTTTAAAAATCGACAAATTTGGGACGATAAAAATTATTGTTGGTAGTGATATAAAAGACCGGCTTTAACTTGTGATGTCGACAAAGTCAACCAAAGGGAGTAGGGAATAATCGTATGGCGAAGAGAGGCGGCTCGGTAGGAAAGGAATGCTCAATCGTGGAGTTAATTATGACTTCTTTGTTGGCAAAAGTGGCCTAAGGTTTTCACTTTTCAGTCCATAATTAAAAACGTGAAAAAATAACCACTAAAAACAAGTTCTTCTTCGAAAGTTCTAGTTAGAAATATAGTAGAAAACTTTTTGAAAATAGACAAATTTAGGAACAAGTCAAATTTGTGACAAGATCAAAATTGTAGTAATTGTTATGATTTAACGGATCGATCAACCTCATATTGTAATGGCGACAAAGAACCATTAGCTAAACGTCTAGCTTTTGTATGAGTTATGTATAATATCAAAAATGAAAGACGATCGGAGTCGAAGTGAGGAGACCAAAAGGAGTAGGATAGGGAGTAGGGAGTAATCAAATGACGAAGAGAGTCGACTCTATAGGGAAGAAATGGTCAATCGCCAAGTCAATGATGACTTCCTTGTTGGTGAAAGACGCTTATGGTTTTTAGTCCATAGTGTATAAATCATTAAAAAAGAACAACTTAAGAAAAATGTTTACTTCGAAAATTCTAGTCATAAATATAATGAATTTTTTTTGAAAATCGACAAATTTGGGACAAGATAAAAATTATTGTTGGTAATGTGATATAAAAGACCAATTTTAACTTGTGATGTCGACAAAGAGCCATGAGTTAAAAGTCTATGCAGCTTTTGTATTAGTAAATATGTTATTCAAAATGGAAGGCAAGCTGAGTAAGCTGAATAACCGAAGTGAGGCGACCAAAATGAGCAGTGAGAGTAGGAATAATCGAATAGCGAAGAGAGGCGGTTCAGTAGGGTAAAATGGTCAATTGTCAAGTCAATGACTTCTTTTATGGAGAAAAGTTTTTTTGGAAATTTCTAGTCATAAATATAGTAAAAAAAATTTTGAAAATCGATAAATTCAATAGGTCAAATTTGGGAAAAATAAAATTGCAGTTGATGTTATGACATGAAGGATCGACATCAGATTGTGATGGCGACAAAGAGTCATGAACCAAATGTCCATACAGTTTTTGTATGAGTAATGTATGTTATCAAAAATGGAAGGCGAGCCTACGGAGCTGAATAATCGAAATGAAACGACCAAAAGGAGCAATGAGGATAGGGAGTATAGATTAATCGCATAGCGAAGATAGTCAGATCAATAGAGAAGAAATGGCTAATCGGACTTCTTTGTTTGGAGAAAGGAATCTTAGGTTTTTAGTCCATAGTATAAAACATGAAAAAACAACTAAAGAACAAGGTCTTCTTGGAAAATTACAATAATAAATATAGTGGAAATTTTTTAGAAATCGATAAATTTGGAAATAGGTCAAATTTAGGACAAGCTAAAAAATATAAGTTGGTCATATGATATAAAAGATCGACTTCAGATTGTGATAGCGACAAAGAGCCGTGAGCTAAAAGTCCATGCAATTTTTGTACGAGTAAAATATGTTTACCAAAATGGAAGGCAAGCGGAGTGAGCTTAATAATTGAAGTGAGGAGACCAAAATGAGCGTGTGAGTATATGGAGTAGGGAGTAATGGAATATGAAAGAATGGTCAATCGTCAAGTCAATGACAACTTCCTTGTTGGAGAAAGGCTCCTATGGTTTTCAATACATAGTATAAAACGTGAAAAAATAATTACTGAAGAATAAAGTTTTCTTCAAAAGTTCTAGTCATAAATATAGTGAAAAAAATTTGGAAATCGACCAATTTAGAAATAGGTCAAATTTGGGACAAGGTAAAATTGTAGTTGGTATTGTAGCAAAGCTATAGACTTCATATTATGATGGAGACAAAGTCAATGAGCTAAAAGTCCATGCAACTTTTGGCTGAGTAAACTTTGTTATAAAAAACGAAAGGGGATTAAAGTCAACTGAATAATCGAAATAAGGCAACCAAAGTGAGCAGTGAGGATAGGGAGTAGCTAAGGAGTAATCAAATGGCGAAGATAGGTAGCTTAGTAGGGAAGGAATGGTCAATCGTCAAGTCAAGGATAATTTCTTTGTTGGTGAAAGGTGTCGTAGGTTTTCAGTCCATAGTATAAAACATGAAAAAAGAACCACCAAAGAACAAGGTTTTTCGAAAGTTCTAGTCGTAAATTTAGTAGAAAATTTTGCAAATCAACATATTTGAAAATATGTCAAATTTTGTATAAGGTAAAATTGCAGTTGGTTTTGTGACAAAACGAGTAAGCAATAAATATGACTTCCATAACTCTAGTTGCATTGTGACATAAAAGATAAACATGAGGTGATGGCAACCACGAGCTAAAGGTCTATAGTACTTGGAAAAAAAAAAAATTTGAAGCAAAAAAAAAGCTTTAATGATTTGAACATAAGGTACCAATTAGAATGTCAACATTAACATTGACATACTACAACAGGGTAGATGTTGGCTTTTGGGATTAATCTAGTACCAAGGTTTAATTCAAAGGCATCAACTACTTAATAAAGAGAATATAGACACCAAGAACCACAGAAGAACAAGATTTCTTTGAAAGTTCTAGCCATAAATGTAGGGGGGAGGGAATTTGTAAATCGACAAATTTGGGAATAGGTCAAATCTGGCACAAGGTAAAAAAATAAATTTATTGGTAAGTTTATCAAAAATGGAAGGCGAGCTGAGTAAGATGAATAATCGAAGGAGAGCAATGGGAGCAGTGAGGTTAGGGAGTAGGGAGTACCCGAATGGCCAAAAAAAAGGCTCAGTATAGGACGAATGGTCAATCGTCAAGTTATAAAATGACTTCTTTGTTGGCAAAAGGCGCCTAAGTCTTTCAGTCCACAGTATAAAACGTGAGAAAGAACCAATGAAAAAACAAGATTTTATCCGAAAGTTCGAGTCATAAATATAGTGCAAAATTTTGAAATTCAATAAATTTGGGAGTAAGTCAAATTTTGGACAATGTAAAATTTGTAGTTGGTGTTCTGGCATAAAGGATCGGTTTCACATTGTGATGGCGACAAAGAGTCATGAGCTTAAAAGTCCATGCAGCATAATATAAAATGTGAAAAAGAACCAATAAAAAAACAAGATTTTAACCGAAAGTTCGAGTCCTAAATAGTGTAAAATTATGAAAATCAATAAATTTGGGAGTAAATCAAGTTTGGGACAACGTAAAAATTGTAGTTGGTGTTCTGACATAAAGGATCGGCCTCACATTGTGATGGCGACAAAGAGTCGTGAGCTTAAAAGTCCATGCAACTTTTGTATGAATAAAGTATGTTATCAAAAATGGAAAGCGAGCAAAGTGGGCTGAACTATCAAAGTGAGAATGGAATAGCAAAGAGAGGTAGGAAAGGAATGACCAATCGTCAAGTCAATGGTGACTTCTTTGTTGGCGAAAAGTGCCCAAGATTTTTAGTCCATAGTATAAAACGTGAAAAAACCACTAAAGAACAAGGTTTTGTACGTAACTTCTAGTTACTAATATAGTGAAAAAGATTAGAAAACGACAAAGGCGAGAATATGTCAAGTTTGGGACAATGTAGAAATTATAGTTGGGTGTTCTGACATACAAGATCGACTTTAAATTGTGACGGCGACAAAGAGCCATGAGCAAAAAGCCCGTACAACTTTTGTATGAATAAATTATGTTATAAAAAATGGAAGGCAGACGGAGTGAGCTAAATAATCCAAGCGAGCCGAACAAAGGTAGCAGAGTAGGGTAGTAGGGAGTAATGGAATGACGAAGAGAGACGGCTCGGTATGGAAGGAATAGTCAATCGTCAAGTCAAGAATGACTTCTTTTTTGTCTTAAGGCGCCTAAAATTTTCAGTCTATAGTATAAAACGTGAAAAAAAAGAACCACTGAAGAATAATGTTTTCTTCAAAATATCTAGTCATAAGTAGTGGAAAAAAATTGGATATCAACAAATTTAGGAATAAGTCAAATTTGGGACAAAGTAAAAATTGTAGTTGGTGTTGTGGCAAAACAAATAAGTGATAGATACGACTCTTCTATAAAAAAAAAGAGAAGGAAAGAAATGATTGAATTAAAATTTGGAAAACAGACTATTGGGTAATCGACTAGAAGCTGATTGAGGCATCAACATTTGATTGGAATTGGAGACTAAATGACATGATTAAGGTTCTCATGGAACTTACCAATACAGAAAAAATATTAGCATGAAAGAAATCTGGGAGTAGGTAAAAAAAAAAAAAAGGTAACACATTCAATCAGTGCTAAGATATAAAGAATAGCTACTTGAAAGTAGGACGGTGATAATGTTCCACAAGTAAGTTATCAGAAATACCAAAGACAGAGAGGGTCTACAGTATGAAATTGAGTTCGAAACAACAGATAAAGAGGTGGATAGGAATTTTGGTCAAATGTGGAACCTCAATGAACAGGTTTTCCATGGAAGTTATAATAGTATGGAAGAATTTTTGAGTCTACAAAATGCACAAAGAAAGAGTTCGGGAATGAGTGGTTCGATAGAGAAAATTAAAATATTCACCAGTACTAAGGAAAATACTAGAGATTGTGCAAGTTACAGACTTGGTAAGGACAAATTTTGCTGCGTTGATTCAGATCTTCAATAGAAAATGAAATTTTAGAAGAAGAAAATTTTTAGAAAATGAAATGAAATTTTAGAAGAAGAAAAATTTGTGGGATAGGATCAATACATGAGTAGTGGCCATACTTGATGCAATGACATCACCAATAGACTTGGAACTGGGATAGACTGAGATAGAGGCACAATATGCTACGAGTAAATGTAAATGTAGCTTAGCGATAAAAAATGAAATATCAGCAAAATAATCAATAAGAAAAAAAAAATTGTATTGGTTAGACGGAGATAGGATCTAAAGTGTCGATCATGACACAGAGATCGAGACAGTAAGATCAAAAAAGGTGGATAATGTTTTTCAATAAAAAGATGTTTTTGCAAGTAAACGAATTTGGTAATAGGTTAATATCATAGGTTGCATGGATTAACAGTATGCGTATATGTGTCATTTCTAGTACAGCCCGAACATGTTTAGGATCCAAGGTGGACAGAACATTGTTGAAAGTAGTTTTCCATGGTCGTGACCGTGCAAAAACATAATTGAGATATTATAAAGTACGGTTTCTTTTGAAATGGGCCATTTCTACAACTTCTTGGAACCTAGTTACCGTCTGAAATATATATATATATATATATATATATATATATATATATAATTTATCTTAATAATTATCTTATTTTGGGAAACGAATTAAGATTGGGTAATTATTGAATCATAGAGATTGTCCAAGTTCAAACAACACAACATTATCTACAGATCTTCCTAAAATATACCATAGACATAAACATCAATATAGCAGGGTAACCAATTTTTAATTACCCAATCTTAATTCGTTTCCCAAAATAAGATAATTATTAAGATAAATTATATATATATATATATATATATATATATATATATATATATATATAATGTTTCAGACGGTAACTAGGTTCCAAGAATAACAGTTAGCCACTAGAAGGGGCATAAAACGAGAAAATTAGTGAGGTAGGTGATGGTGCAAAATTATACATTATATATATCTACTTGGATTTGCTACGTTTATATATATATATATATATATATATATATATATATATATATATATATATATATAATGTTTCAGACGGTAACTAGGTTCCAAGAATAACAGTTAGCCACTAGAAGGGGCATAAAACGAGAAAATTAGTGAGGTAGGTGATGGTGCAAAATTATACATTATATATATCTACTTGGATTTGCTACGTTTATATATATATATATATATATATATATATATATATATATATATATATATATAATGTTTCAGACGGTAACTAGGTTCCAAGAATAACAGTTAGCCACTAGAAGGGGCATAAAACGAGAAAATTAGTGAGGTAGGTGATGGTGCAAAATTATACATTATATATATCTACTTGGATTTGCTACGTTTAGTGATAAAAGACACATGAAAATTGTCTTCGTAGATTATCCATAAAAAATAAGGCCTGAGAGAAAGACTTACTGAATGGTGTACTCTCAGTCCCAAAAGGTGGTGCCGCATTTAATGGCATGCAATCAGACAGTTGTGTGGATTGGAACACGCATCTTCTAGATCATCCAAGCCCATGAAGTCTCGTACACATATTGATTAGTTGATCCAAGTGGGGTGGTTGAGGCATTACTTATGCTTTCAGATGCATGTTGTGTTTGCTGAAATGATATTTCTGATAAGACATTTTTAATGTGGAATTGATCAGTTTGATTGTAAATAATTAAAAAGAAGTAAAAGAATTTTAAGAAACTAACAAAATATAGTCTACAGGAAAAAAGTAATTCTATTACAAAGAAGTCCCAATAGGTGATGCATGAAATGGGGCAGTTGAAGCTGTTTGAAGTGTGAGGAATGCTTGTTGCCATGAGCTTCCAGTTTGATGTGAACTCATTCCTACAAAAGGGCATGTGATTAAACCAAAAAAGCAAAGTAAGTATTCTAAAAAAATCTGTTTAGGAAATAAGTTTATTAAAAGTACTTTAAAGATAAAGGAGAAAAGGAGAAAAGGAGAAAATAGTACTGCCAGATTTTTCATGAATATTGATAAAGCTATATGGTGTGTAACATACATGATCAAAATGACAATAAAAATGCATTCCTTCATGCGAGATTTTGAAACTGATATTAGGTTAGCCTATCTTTCGGATACAGCTTCGTGATCCCATAAGAATTAATATGTACATGTGAATGTTCTAAAAAAAGATTAATTGGCGATTAACCTGGCACTTAATCCAATTAATCAGGAATCTAGAACTAAGCAAATCAACACAAAGGAATAAACAAAACCTTGAGGAAGTTGCAGTTCAACACTTCTGAACATATTTACAGGGTGTGCCGGAATTAACAGGTGTCGAGACACATAGTATGGATGGAGTTGGGATGTGTTAATCTAGATAGACACATAGTATGGATGGAGTTAGGAACCTAGACTAAATATCGGGTAGGATAATCATTAATCAGGTGTGTCAAATCAGCAAAGGGATATGTACCCTTATATGGCAAAATCCACCAAACATTTTCTACAACCAAACAAGAACAGGAACTTGTTTCTTGATTCCTTATACCCAAGACATTAGAAAAGATACCCAAAACAATCTGGAAATTAACATAGAAAACCATCTGGAAATTAACATAGAAACCTCTTGAGAGAGAGAAATCGCCTTTCTCAAACCCTAGAGAAACACTTAGGGGATTAATAATACAAACTAGTCCCTTCCACCACGAATAGTATGACATATGACCACCATCTCGTAAGCTATAATATAGTCTAATGTTCCTCTGTAAGACAGTAAACCCGCAAGACAAAAAGGGCAGGCTAAGGAGATAAATTAGGAAAAGTCCTCTATAAGCTAAATGTCAAAACCTTTAAAATGGCACCTTAAGGTGAGAAGTCAGAACAAAGTTGATGTACTTGGTTAAAGGTAGATAACACCAAGAGACCGAGGAAGTACATCACGATCATTAGGTACAAATTGGGACCGAGCGATTAGAAAATATTCAAAGCTCAAAGGATTACACATTATGCTAAAATATAGCACAGACATAACATAAACAGGGCCACCAATTAAAAGACATTCATTTATGTGATTCTCGTAAAGAATTGTGTTTAACTATACTGTCTTGAGTTCAGTGTGCATGGTCCTCATGAAAACCAAACCTATGAATATCATTCGAAAGAAAAACCACAAAAATTATTACACAAGCTGCACCTTTGTTCCCACTTTGATAGTTGAACCAGCTCATCTCTTCATGGCTTGTAATTTTGTAAAATGGCATTGCTAAGACTGACTGAAACACTGGAGTAGCTGGCATACAGAAAGTTTGACCAGCTTCAGTTGTTGGCATATACAACGTCATACTACTATGCCCTTGTGGGATGCCAAAGTGCAACTCTCCAATTGGCGAGCAACCAGATGTGGATGTCCTAGTCTGAGTACCTACAAAATATTAAACAAAGTAATAGTTAGCCAGAAAGGGCACATAAAACAAGAAATTTTGTAGCATAAGGTAGATGGTGATGGTACTGATGCAAAACTATTCATTATATCTACTTGGATTTGCTTTGTTATGGGGGAGCCCTCTTTTAGTATGCTTCTTAGTGACAAGAGCCAGATGAAAATTGTTGGATAATCAGATGAAAGCTCTCATCAGTATAAGAATAAAGGTTTAGAACCCATGTATAGATGTTGATAACAATTAAGATGTGTGTGTGAGAAGGAGAATCAAGGTGGGACTCTAGTATCGTGGTTGATGTCAAGAAGTTCAAGATACACAAGATCTGTAATTGTTAAATACGTTTATCTGAGTTGAAGGACGTGTTATTTCTCATGTTTTGGTTTACAAATCCTGTATCAGTTGAGTCAGTTACCATGATTAAGTCAAAAGACTATTTTCTACCGTTCACCAATTTTTGTGCATGATCAAATGGAAAGGAAAAGGAAAAAAAAACAATTTGAAGGTAGCAGCATATAAAAAATAAAGATAAAGGTAAGAGATGTAATTGGTTGGGTTTGTTACCATCATATAATACAGTGCTATCAAATGCAGGTGACGCATCATTCAAGTCCATGAAGTATTGTAGAGTTGTAGAAGAACTAAAATGGATGGCACTAGACGGGGTAGTCATGAAAGACTGCAAAGAATCTGCGCAACAGAACAACGCTGTCAGAGGAGGAACCTTCAAGAAAATTTGCTTCTTCAGTTCATAAACAAATTAAATATCACTTTCCAAGCGTTAAGGAACTAGTCAAAAAACTTTGGCGAAAATGAGAAATATAGAAGTTTACCGAGTTTCAATTAAAAAAATTGTCGAAAATTATACAGAAAGTTACAATATTTTGAGAAAATGTGGGTCTGATTTAGAAAATATATAGTTCATGTAAACTCTTTTGCTAGAAAAAGACTGTTATGATATATTTCACCAAGTTTGCACTTTGCAGGGGTCCACAGGCTACTAGTTTGGAGTTATTTTACTAGTCATTCCAATTTTTTCAACATAATGAGAAACATAGAAAATGTATTTAGAAACTGTCCCCGCGAAGAATACCAAAATACTGAAGATAGACGTAGAATCAGAATCGAGAAAAATAACTTGGGTAAAAATCAAGAAAGATATCAATCAGTTTCTTCTCTCTGTTACAATAAACAAAAGAAAAACTAGTCAACCTATAAACTAGTCTAGAGAAAAATATATATTCAAGAACATGAATGCAACTGGTTATGTCAAGAACATGTGATCTGAACTGAAGGTGAAATAAGACCTAAATGAAATTTCCAGACTCACCTTGGTCGGATCCCCTCCTCCGATCCGATTTTTCTTCACTCCAATGGCGTCTTCTCTGAACTACGTCCAGTCCTCTCCTCCAATGTAGAAACCGTAGAGAGAGAAAGAGAAGTAGAGAGACGCTTCGTGTAGTAGTAAGAAGTAATTCTCGACCTCGACAGAAGAGAGAGGAGAAGAAGAAACTATCCTCTACTTCTCTATCGCCCTCATCTCTTTTACCCCTCTCCATTCTCTCTCCTCTTCTTTCTTCTCTCTACTTTCCTTTTTTTTTTCTGGACTTGTAATATCTTTAGCATATAAGGGGTGGCACGAGATACATAACGGTCATTTCTTTGCTTCTTTTATTTTATTTTTTTTTTTTTTTTTTGAATTTGACCGTTATTTTCTTTCTTTTTCTAGATAGTATTCTTTTTCTTTTTCTTTTTTTCTATGACTTCATTTCATACACATAAATATACAATTATAATTTCATACACATAATGTAAAATAAGGCTTAAAATTAGTTAAATATTCATATATTAATAGAATTTTATATACGAAGCAAAGAACTTGTCTATCAATTATTTGTTATTTGGTGTGCTAAAACCTCAATTATAAGGTTTTCAAGGATAAAATTATTCTAAAATATATTCATAAATTTTTTATTTACATTGTCAAGTTTGTTGTATTACTAAATTATCCGACGCAATTGTCATTATGAATCTGACTAACTTAAATCTCACCCAAAACTAACATGTTCAATAGAAAACTCAATATGGCTCATAGGCTTGTTTGTTATCTTGACTGTGAGAGCTAGCGGGTTGGTCCAAGATGGCTCTCTAAATGTCCAAGTTTCAAATTTATCTCTTTATTACTGGAATTAATTGATTTGCTTTGTTTCTTCAAAAAATTTATGAGTTGCATACAAAATACGATAACATAATATATATAATGTTTAATTTGGTATTGAATTCATCTTTTCTCATCCTTAGCACATACATTGTAGACACAAAATTTGTTTTTCTTCTGGGTTAGAAAGGGGGGGGGGGGGGGGGGGGGGGGGTTGATTTGGATATAGGCGTTATATAATCGAGGATAAACCTAAATACCTAAAATATGTTATTCATGTAATATCTCAGATTTCTGGATTTGAGAATTTTTGGGGGTTGGAATTTTTGGTAGTTAGGTATTATTATTATTATTATTTATTATTATTATTATTACTACATTTTGCAAAATAATTATTTTTTTGGTATATTTTGCATTATGCAAATAACATACTACACAAATTCATCTCTTATAAATTCACCTAGACACCATGCATCAGCCTTTATCACCAATTTGGTATTTCCCTCCCTCCATAATCATTGTCCTTAAAAAAGGAATTTATTCAGGGAGAGAGAGAGAGGAGAGAGAGAGAGAGAGAACACATATCCTTCTCCTCTCCCTCCCATAACCCCCTTCTCTAGTGGCGTGCGGAGCTAGCCTCTAAAATTAGGGATGGCTGAACTTTAGACATAGCTTGAGCGACACGAGGACACTAGTATCGTACCGTCTAAAATATCAATTTTTAAAAAAAAAATATTTATCACTTAATTGTTTCATAATTCAAATCTAAAAAAAAATCCATAAATTTGGGCTGGGCTACAGTCTGACCGTGCCCATTGATAGCTCCGACCTCTGCTCTTCTCCCTCTCTTTCTCATTTCTTCTTCCTCTCTTTCCTCACCCTCCATCTTCCTCACATCCTAACCCACACCCATGTGCGACATCCTATTGGCCCGCACCTCCGTGTGGCAACCCTGTGCGGCCAGCACTGTCGGACCCTCCTCGCGCAGCAGCCTGCCTAGCCTCCCCTCCCTCCCCTCCGGTCACTACCCCTCTTCCCACTTCCGTCATCTTCTCCTCCACTTCCTTCTCTTCGCATCTTCTTCTCAATTTCCAAAACAACCATCTCTAATTTCTAGAGAGAGAGAGAGACGAAGTAGAGGATGATGAAGCATTAAAGAGGAAGGAGAAGGAAAGCCTAGGAAAAGAAGGAGAGAATTCAATCGGAGGGTTCCATGTTTTCCAAACAAATAAAAGAGTCAAGTTCCTTCCTTGTCATCTCCATTTTTATGTTTATATTTTTTGTTTTCTTGAGTAGGCCTATAACATGTTTGATAAAATCCGTCTTCTACTTGATCTATTGGGACTTCATGGTAATTTACTGTTGTGTAAGGAGTTCCTTTGAAGTAGTACACAGACCGTATATCATTAGCTATATTCCTAAAATACTCCCTTGCAAGGTAGTTTAGTTATATACATATATACTCATATGTGAAGTTTTTGTAGTATGTTATCTTGTGTGTACTTATAGTATAATTATGAAAGTGAATTTATGAAACTACACGACTCATGATGCATGTATTCTTTTGTGGTCAAATATTTTCTAAACTTGTTAAGTAGGGTATTAAGGTGTGCATGTTTTTTTTTTTTTTTACTTGCGGACATTTATATGTGTATTAGACTTGAAATAATACATTATATAAATTCTATTAACACAAAAAATGGTTATATTTTATAAGCAAAAGTAGAAGAAAATGTTTATTGTCTGATTTGGTTTTAGGCTTAATTAAGTCATATTAATCCACAAATAAGGTTATTCACATATAATTAAACTCATGGACCTACTAAGTAGCTTTTGGATAATTTTTGGGCGCGTTTGAGGTCGTATCGGATCTTTAAAGTGTGATTATATCCATTTTTTTAGTTTTATGTCCGATACCTATGTGTGCTACCTGTCACATCCCAAACTATGTACGACTAGGATGCGTGGTAATGACCAACTACGTATCAAGTGATCCCCAACCTAACTCGAATACGTATACGATGTCCAAAATTGGATCAAACCATCTGTAAGTCTCTACAAATTACATTTGTATCAATCTACAAGAAAACGAAATACATGTAATATAACCACGAGAGAATATGATGGAGGTATCAACTAAGAATAAATACATAAACAAACCCCAACAATCCATGATAGAAACTCATCAATAACGTAGAAGAAAACTATGTTCTCAAAGAGACATAGCAAGATATATAATATACATGCTGCAATGAAGTACAATTAATAGTATGCAAAGGAACAACATGTAACAGATGTACAACTATCCATAACCAATCTACGTGATAAAAATGATGACAATGTTCGCATGTATGTGGCTCTTCGAATCTGGTGTAACCGGACAACGGAGCTCATCCGAGTCATGAACTGCCAATATATATCCAAGTAATAGCAGCCCCCTTTTGTCTAGTAACCGTCCTCTCCGTCCAATGCTAATGTCCGAGTCGAATCTACGACACATCCAGTCTGACTTTAACAAGTAATAGGTTTAAATAATCATATACACAGCTCTATCGGGAATACAATATTTAAGCAAGTAACTATCATAAGTTGAGTACAATTGAGTCCTAATATGCATGCAATCATGAATCTCTGTATCACGTCTAATATGTGTTAACCTGAAATAACATGTAAATAAACAGAAAATGAAAGTTGAGTTACATATAATGAATATATCAAGAGATCAACTGATGAAATATATAAAGCATGTTGGTACTATAAATCAATTGGGTAAGGTATACTTGTCTGGATTCACCCAGAGCCTACTTAGTTTGTGGTTACCATGTTGTGGTCCAAGTCTAACCACGAGCTAATGAGCTGTGATCTACAAGAAATCTACCGAAGCCCAAAACCAACAAACAAGAATTACACAATTATATATATATTATATTAGTATATATATATATATATATATATATATATATATATATATATATATATATATTAGACAAGTTTCTTATTAGGTATGTTGGATCGGTCCTAGGCTGCCTAGTAACTAGGTTAACTAAACTATTTATTGGCCATGACACCTAGATCTAGGTTATTATGGTCCTTTATAATCAAATTTATTCAATTATAATCTAATTTATAAGTTTTTACTTTAAAATTGACAAGGTTTTGCATCTTGTAATTCGTACAACAAAATTACAACATGCAAATCGAGACAAAATGGTCAACCGTAAAGTCAACAATCTTCTTTCGGAGATCCGT
>JAYESA010000004.1:163806457-164046457 GCA_036927795.1 Iris macrosiphon
AATAATATGGGTGCTCCCCATGGTAAAACACTGGGCCAAATAAACCCTTCTTTAGAAGATCATCAACTTGCTTATTCAATTCTACTAACTCCTTTGGTGCTAGCCGTTACACTGATAAAGTGATAGGACCTGCTCCTGGAGTCAAGTCTATGGTAAATTCTACTTCCTGATCAGGTGGTAAGCCTAGAAGATCATCGAAAAATATATCCACAAATTCTGATACCACCTTTAGGTACTCGGGCTCCCCTTCTACAAAGAGTGCCTTAAGTATAGGTTGAACACCTTGCTCTTTGGCTCCCCGAAGAAACTCAAACTCCGGATGACCAGGCGGTCTAAATATAACATATCCACGCCGACAATCTAGAGTCACATGGTACTGACTCATCCAGTCTATACCAAGTACAATATCATAATTCAGCATAAAAAAGATCAAGAATTGAGCTCGCACAGAGGAATCAAGGCAGGATACAAGTCAAGAAATTATTTTGAATACGATATAGAGGTCAAGAACAGGTCAAGTGGATGAGATCCTATAATTTATTCTATCCTAATTTGCAGGCTTGCTCGATTCTGTAATTGGAATCCGAAGCAATATATTTGTTGACCTGCATGAGCCACCACAAAAACTATGTCACGCCTAGTCCCAAAATACCAAGGGGCTAGCCACGTAGCAATGGCCAGCGGCACAGATCCAATGGACAAATCTAATTTAATGGACCCGTTATAGTGTACTTAAGCTGTAATAAGTATAAATATAAGTCTACATCATTTATCTCAGTATAATTCTAATCTCATCCACAGAGAACAATCACAATACAATATGATAGACCAGTCAAGATACTAGATAACAGAAAGTAGTCAATCATCAAGTTCAAATAAGTAGTGTCTCGGGGAATAACCCGTCATAATAAAGAAAAGAGAAATAATACCAAATACATATGTCCAGAAGTCCAAATATAAAATAACACTAAGCATGAATAAACTAAATAGATAACTGAGTACTCATGAGAAGTCCTCTGGCACAACCTCATCCTCTAGTGCAAGTACCGCTCCAACGTCCACTCCTGTCCCGTAAACCTTGGGGTAACTCTCCTCAGTTACACCTGAAAACATAATCTGGATCCAGGTCCTCAGGGGACATAGCAAGGTACAATAAACACTCAAGCTAGATAAAGTACAGTAAGTAAAAATAGATCCTCAGGACAAGCTATGTAACCAGCTAAGTGAAATACAAATGGAAACATCACTAATACTCAGGATGAGACCACTAAAGGCTCTGTGTCAGGGAGCCCATAGCAGCAAGTAGTATCTCATAGGGCCAGTAAATGTGCCAAGCTTTGATACAGAGACTAAAGCACCTCTAGTAACATAGTATATATATAAACATAATCAGACTGTAGCATGTGGGTCTCTCCCCACCCAATGTAATCTCACGTCTTATATCCACAACGTCTCATGTCCATAACACGCAAGATCATGACCTCTAGCTAGTACAACGAGTCATAATGATATCTCTATATATGCAGGTCTCATATCAAGAATTCTGTAAACCTATACAGAATCACCATGAATAACTCAAAAAAAGATTATGTCACATGAAATAGTGTCAAGCTTACTACAGTCTGACATACTTGGTATAGCAAGCACAAAAAATAGGATCGTGGAATCAACTCTCTAAGTGACGTTACACAACTCCGCATACGGTGTTGGCACCCGAATCTTGTTCAGACGCAAAGCAACGTCTCACGGTTCTAGGTTGAACATGTACATCATAAGAGTATATATATATATATATGGAAGAAACACAAGCAGATAATATGACAGAATCTACTGCAAGTTTGGCAAGGTACACTTGCATGGGTTCTAAACTCCGTCAACTACTCATGGAAAAGTAGAATCTGTAATTTCATCTCCGGATGCTGAAACAAAAATCACCAATATTTTCAGAATACATGAAATAGCTAGGATTGACTACCCATAAGTCAAATTTGGATATAATGGCAGAATTGACAGTTTTTGGTCAAAGCGGGATTCCACATGTGGTCCACTTTGCACCAAAAATATGTCAAAGTAAAATTACTCTAAATTTTTCAAACTTAGTATCTACGAATCCAAAATGGTAATACGAACCCAATAGAACATTCAGAACTGAATTTCGATGAGCCAATCACGAAATCGCTCATCATGTAGAACTGTGGGACCCACAAAATGGTGTTTCGTCAACGTTCTCAGATTCGAAACAAACTTGGGTCACTGGACCAACGTGATGTTGTGAATCCAATGGCATAAGTTTTGTTGTGAACCGACGAGTACACACAAAGTTATGGCGAGGTGTCAGAATATGCCGATACGGTATTTTTTGACGGATATGCGTTGATTTCGGCGTGCACACACCTCCGAATCAAGTTCCGCGAAAACTCACACATCCGTGTTTATATTAAGAACCATTTAATGAAATCCGTATGCGACGATATGACCTCGTTTGGTGGGACGCACCCTATTTCAAGAATTTTAGATTTTTCTAAATCAAGATTTTTTGACAGTTTTCTATCCTAAATTAATCACAGAACGACACCTAATAAAATAAAGTATTTAAAGGGTTTAAAACTTGGTTAGGTTATTTTCACACAGGAAAAAGAATCACCCAATTTTCTATCACAGTTCGGGAGTTATTGATCTCGAAACATGGGCATTTGGGCTATTTTGAAACTGTCGCGAAGTCAATTTTTTGCCCAACTTTCGGGTCAACTTTCTCCGATTATAAATTACTGGGGTTTGAGTTTCTTCATATTGTGAATGTATATGGACCAGAAACTCATAAAATAATCGAGCTAGGATGTCATGCTCATACCTCGAAGTGTGCCTCACGAAACGCTGCTGTTGCCCGTGCGCATGGTGGCTCCGGTGGTAGCTGTGGCTCTGGTGGTCGCGGTGGATCCGTTGAGGTCGTGGTGGCTCCGTTGAGGTAGATAAAGGGATTACCAGGTGGGGAAAGAAAGAGAGAGATGGAGGTTCGGTTGGGTTGGAATTGGCCGAATGGGGGTTACACCTCCTTAGGAGTATAATAGTTATAGGTAGTAATGAATGGGAGGGGAGGTGAAAGGTTTAGGGTTTTTAAAAAAAAACAATGGTCAAATGTAACTCCCCCTAGAACCCAATCCCTCTACCTTGGTTGCGGTAGGTCCCCCCCTCCCTTTCCATTTGAGTGTACACATGATACAAGTTTGTTAAGATGGTCAAAGGGTTATGATATTAATAGGTTTATGCTGAAATTAAAATAAAAGTAGATAAAAAGTGAGATTTGGTGTGAGAAAATGGTGTTTGGTGAGTAGGAAGGTGGGTGATGGGTGTATGGCGTTGTGCATGAGTTAGCCATGTTGGTTTGAGTGTTCAAGTTGGGGTTTCGGGCTCGGTCAGGTGCAATTAATTAAAATGGTCATTTTTGACTAATTAAAATGTACGGTACTTCTATATTAATTTTTTAGAGCCTATGGGGACTCAAATAAATGTGACACCAATGACATGTGCATTTTTGGTCTTATTAGGCTAGGGGTTATAAAAGTCAGTGTCAAAATTTGGGTTCATGTTGCTCGTCTAAATTGACCGCAACAGAAAAGTGTCCAAGTGTCATATTTTTGAGTCAGTCAAAAAGCGTCGCGGTTGTTGTGCGATCAAAATGAAGTGTAGGTTTATAAAATTATGTAAGACATACATGCCTTAAGCCTAATTTTGCTCAGCTAAGCCTATTATGCAAAGTTGGTTGGAAAGAAAAAGCTAGTATTGTATTCTTGGCATTAAGACTACACTAAAGGGTTTCTAAATTCTAGAAATTATTTTAATGATTATAATTATAATAATATTACTAAAATAACCTTATCTAAATTTTAGGGGGTTTATACAACCACGTCTTGCAAAATACTGAAGTAAGCCGTAATGTGTCATGGTTGTCAAGAAGACAAATGGGTGGACTCTAACATGCTATAACGTCAGTCCTAAGGCCGATAAATCCTAGTATCTCAATCTATTAACAACAATTTCAAGAGTATATCATACATGAATGTAAAGAGGCATCCCAAAATATTTACTACATATGATCATGGAGCTAGTGAATACAAAATGTTGCACTAGCAGAGTATAAATATACATGATCAAATATATCAGTCATGGTCTAATATATATATCATGTTGACCGTAGTCTCAAAAATATAAGGATCTAACTCTGCCCCCTTGATGACACCATAAATCGAGAAATCAAAACGAGGGGTGGAAGAAGAAAACCCACTCGCGAGCTTCGGTCGCAGTCCTACTAATGCAAACAATCTTGCTGGAAGTAGGAGGATCCTGGTTCTCTTCGGATAAATTTGGCCATACAAAACCAGTGGGGTCAGAATCCCAAGCAACAAGTACCACAAAGAGGCTCAAGATGGTAGACAAAACACATCATAACATTAGCAGAAAAGAGACCTATATAAAAAAATACGGGTCGAGATTTGTACAGTAACAATGTTCTTGTCTCGATAAAATAACTATAAGAACTGGTGCACTGATAACAAACTAACTATAAAGAAAGATAAGACGACGAGCGAGAAAAGGGAATAAGAACTACTCTAGATCAGGACCACAACCCTTAAACCAAATAAGGACCGGGGTTGCAGACTTTCACCCGAGCAAAACTTTGCACTCTAACCACGCGGCGAAAGAAAATAGAATATAACAGGGCGAGTTTGTCAGACAAGGCAAACAACATATCACGGCCAAACATACGTACGACTTGCTATAATTAACTAACTAGGGTTATCATAAACCTAGTTATTAATAAAAATATATTTTGAAGAATATTGCTACCACCGGCACTACAGTCAACCCGGATGGCCAAGGATATGCTTATAATAGAACTGGTCACATTACACAAACATAACTTGTAACTTGTCACAGATAAACATAAACTTGAACTTAAATCATAATTTTAGCTAATGTCATAAAATTGAATGTAAACTTATAATATAACAGAACATTGATATAAACTTGTATTGTGAACATAAACTTATATAAAAAAATGTTTTGTAAGTGACGTAGCACATCACAGATCTTGTAACCACATTATGCAATAAATCATATGACTACCATGGTATATCACAAAGTCTTGTATGTACCGTGGCATGCATAAACTTGGTAGGTCATGGGGCCCTTACCTAGCAGGGTTGGTCTATGCCTCATGGGGCCCTTGGAGATCGGGTAGCCAGTAGCGCAATATTCTTCCCTCATAATGATCTAGTCAAATTTTATCTCGTTTAATCATTATTTTAAGTTCTTGAGTTGTGGACACTCAAGAACTTCCTAGAATGATGAGTTACGAGTATGAGCTATTTACGAGTTATCACTTGCGAACTTATCGTATCCGTGATACGTGATCCATTAGGCATTACTCACACTCGATTGTCCGATGTCAAATACAATAGGTTTGTCATACACAATAATTTCTACAGTATCTTGAGGGTCAGAATATGTGTTAAATTGTAAGAGCACAATATCCAACTATATAATACACAAAGAAATATCTCAAGTAAAAATGGAAGGAACGCATGATAAAACCAGGCGTACAAACTCATAGAAACAAGGTAGGCGCACAAACTCACATAAACAAGGTTGGTGCACTTTCACAAGAAAGTACGCAAGCTATAAAGGGATCATACACTTTTTCAAGTTAACCAACACGGCACAATTAACAAAAATATGCGAGCAAGAATAAGGCATGCTTTCAAAGAAAGTATGCGGGCAAACTAGCTAAAAGATAAAACACACAATCCGAGGTCAAAGCTCGATAGTCGAAAAACTCGTCAGTCGGGGAGCGCACAAATCAATAATACAAAAATCGAGAAACCAACCAAACCTTCGTCCCGAAGGAAACGAAGAGGAAAAAAAGTGCGCGAGCAAACCAAACGTAAGAAAAGTGCGTCGGTTGACGAAACATAGAAAAAGTGTGCCATATTGCCAAACGCGAAGAAAGTGCGCTGACTGATCGTGGTGCACTTTCTCTTGGTTTTCCAAGGAGAACTTTGATTGAATACGTACCAAAGCGCACCAACTGGGTTTTCTCTCGAAAGTGTGCCACTGACTCAAAGAGTGTGACTGGCGTACTTTTGCTAGTAGACTGAGTGCAGTATGATTAGTAAGCACGAAGAGTTAGGACAGCTCATCAATGCGCCCAAAGTAAAACATAAGTATTTCTACGTCAAAGGGGTTCTTTTGCATACTCTTCACAGACCAGTGTTCTTCTTTTCCAGTCAGCCATTTTGGTATACGTATTGTATCTAGTTTCAGCACTGAACTTACCTGGACTCGAAATCAAGCACGGCCAAAAGCAAAATTACATAAAATATGGTGTTCTACACTACGAGCTAATTAGTTTTATAAAATACAAAGTTTTGGGAGATCAAACCTCAGGAAAATAAAAGTGAATATATAGACCCAAACTCAGGTCCATGCAATTCCAACCAAGAAAATCAAGAACAACAAGTATTAAAGATGAATGGGTGCTCGGTCCCAACAATAAGATCTAGAAGTAAGCATGAAATATTAAGAACTAAAAGCATGCATAAATCCATAATTTTTCTCTTGTGCAAGATTTACTTGCCTTAATTGGCTTCTTAGCCTCTACCTCTCACTGTCCAAGTCACAGCAACTTCTCCGTAGGGTTAGGATTTGGTCTTGAAGGAAAGGAGAAAAGGAAGGAGAAAGAATAAAGAAAGTATAAATGAAGAAGAATGAGGGAGGAGAGAGAAAACTCGAATGTATATACTAAGAAGAAAAGGGAGATGGATTAGTCATAGGTTCAGCCAAAATAAATTGAACCAAGTGTCCATTCTACATACGGGTCCTAAATTGGGTCTATGACAATGCCAATGAGTATTCTACTGGTCTCGTATAGACTCTTCAGACAACAGAAAAAATATAAATGACATGAACCACCATGCAAATACAGCAGAAATACAATATCAGGAAAATTAAATTTTAAAAATTTAAGAAATACTAAATCGGGAAAGGGGTGTGACACAATCTTAAGTATTCTAGCAATAGAGGCCACAACAGTATGCGCAGACCCAAGCTCAAGTACAGGCCAGGCAAGGAGGTCCACAGTAGAGAGGACCAGCACCGAGAGGGTGAGGTCAGGCGATGGCACTCACTATGGAAGAGCAGTTAGCTTAAGGTGATATGGTAGAAGGTACCATCATCGTCAACTCTCATTCAGCTTTAGTATTGTTTGATTCTGGTGTATCACATTCTTTTATGTCTGCACGATTTGCGATACGAGTTGGATTAGAACCTGAATCATTATCAGTAAGACTTAATATACTTACTGGTAATGGTATCGTAGGAGTCGATAGAGTTTATGTCTCGTATCGAGTCGTAGTGTGTGGACGAGAGTTTTTTGCTAGATTAGTAGAATTTTCTATGGAAGATTATAACGTCATCTTGGGCATGGATTGGTTGAGTGCACGATACGCGATAACAGATTGCCATAATTGTAAGGTTATCTTTCATATCCCTGGTGAAAAAGAATTCTCATTTTCTAGAGGCGAGACGGAGTCTTCATTAGCGATCATGAGAAAGCAGTAACAGAGGAAGTACAATTCCCCAGAGTTGTTAATGAATTCACAGATGTATTCCCAGAAGAACTTCCAGGCATGCCAGTAGAAAGGGATATCGAGTTTACTATTGATCTACTTCCAAGAACAACATCAGTGTCAGAGAGAGTCTACAGGATGGCGCCTTCAGAGTTAGAAGACTTGTACCAGATGATAGAGGAATTGAGAGCCAAGGGATTCATTCATGCTAGTGAATCGCCTTGGGGAGTCCCAATGCTACTTGTAAACAACAAGGATGGAATGTCACAATTATATGTGTATTATCGTACCCTCAATGCGGTAACCATCAAGAACAAGTATCCCTTGCCAAGGATCGATGACTTGTTCGATCAGCTTAGTAGAGCAGTGGTGTTTTTCAAAAATAATTTGTGGTGGATATCACCAGATCAAAGTCTGGGAGCAGGATATACCCAAGATGATGTTCATATCGAGATATGGACATTGGAAGTTTTTAGTAATGCCCTTTGGAGAAACTAATGCGCCAGCAGTGTTTATGGATCTCATGAATCATATTTTCATGCCATACTTGGACAAGTTCGTGATAGTGTTCATTGACAACATCTTTGTGTATAGTCGAAGTGAATTAAAGCACGAGCAATATCTTCGTGTAGTTCTTTAAGTCCTTAGAAAATATAAGTTATATGCCAAGTTCAGTAAGTGCGAGTTCTTGCATGATCATATTTCATACTTAGGGCATATTATTGCTAAAGGAGGAGTTGAAGTGGATCCCCAGAAGATAAACCGTTGAGACGTGATTAGTTCCCCGGACAGTTGTAGAAGTTCATAGTTTCCTGGTGTTAACTGGATATTATCGAAGATTTGTGTCATATTTTTCTAGAATTTATGCATCCTTGACGCAGTTAACATAAAAATATGTGCACTTTGATTGGACATATGAATGTCAAACCTCTTTCGAGAAGCTCAAGCAGAAGTTGACCACGGCACTTATTTTGACTATTCGAGATAGGTCAGGTTGGTTCACTATATATTATGATACGTCAGGCAGAGGATTAGGGTGTGTTCTTATGTAGCATGGCAAGGTTATAGCTTATCCGTCTTGGCAGCTTCAAGACCATGAGAAGAATTATCCAACGTACTACTTTGAGTTAGCAGCATCATATTTGCACTCAAACTTTGGAGATATTACCTCTGTGGAGATCAAGTAAAGATTTATACTGATCACAGGAGTTTGAAGTATGTCTTTAATCAGAAGGATCTCAACATAAGGTAGAGATGATGGCTAGAATTGATGACGAACTATAACCTTGACCTTCCGTATCACCCTGGGAAGGCCAATATCATAGCAGATGTCTTGAACAGGAGAGCAGGAACTTATTTCTTTACATTACAACGAGAAATTTTAGAAGAACTTTATGAGATAGGCATAGAAGTAGTATTGCCTGGCAACACAGGATTGATGGCTGGCCTACAAGTTCAGTCCAGTATAGTGGAAGGAATCAAGGTAGCATAACCAACAAATGTCAAGCTTCAGCGTCTCAGAGCAGAGTGTGAGACAGAACGTAGACCAGAACTAAGCATTCACAGTGATGGAACTCTCCATTTTGGGAATCGACTTTATGTACCAAGTGGAGATCTTCTTCGCAAGATTATGGCAGAAGCTTATAGTTTACAGTATACAGTGCAACCCGGAGGAACAAAGATGTACAGAGATATTCAGTAGTATTTTTGGTAGAATAAAATAAAGATAGATCGGTTTGTCTCTCGATGTTTAGTCTGTCAACAATTTAAAGCTGAGCATCATAGACCTGGAGGACTTCTTCAACCTTTACCAATTTCGGAATGGAATTCGGAGCATATCACCATGTATTTCATATCAGGACTTCCCATTGTAAACCCCCTCACCCAAAATATGGTATCTTGTGTGTATTTTGTATTTCCTGCATTTATTTTAGACTTTCTTTTAATCAATTAAAATCCAATAATTTTATTAGGATACTTCATCGTGGTTTGGACATTAATGATATAGGATGGCCCGATAATCTGTATCTCCCTTCTTAGGAAGTAGCATACACAAGAGATACTACCTGTATGATCTTATTGTGGCACAAATATTTGACCCCTTGGCATTAGTATGACATTAGTGTAACGACTATAGATTCTGTGTTAAATATTTAGATAATATATATATAAATTAATTGTATTTATTTTTCAATCCCAACTTCCTGCAATTAGCATTCCATAATTTTTCGTGCCAAGTTAGGCATTTTTCCTTTTTATAGATTAGCATAATATTTTCTATTACCGGTTTTGTGGATAACCATTTAATTAATTACTTAGTTAATTAGATAATATAATTATTTGATTTATTATAACTAAATAAATTTCTAATTATTATTTATAAAATATTGCATAAAATATTATGAGTGTAGTATTTTTATTAAAACTTTACAAAGTAATTTTTTAGAATTTATATTGTGTGCAAATATTATTTTTAGATTTTTATAACCTCATTTATAAATGTAAATATATATATGTTAATATATATAGTTAATAATAATAATAATGATAATAATAATAATGGTATTAATAGTTATAATAATAATAATAATAATAATAATAATAATAATAATGTTAGTGATAATAATAATAAAGAAAAAAAAGAAAAGAAATAAAAAAAAGAAAAATAAAGAAAAAATAAATTAATAATAAAAACCTAATAAATCCTAACTAACAAAACCACTAAATGACTAATCCTATCTACCCAACAAAGGAACCCCCAGCAAACTTTATTCCTAATTCCCACCCCCCTTATGCGCTGACCCCCCGGACCATCTCTTCCTCTCTACATATGTATATATATACAAATAAAACCAAACTAAACCCTAACCCTAAACCTATTCCCTCCGTGACCTGCGCTGACGCTGACCCAGCGCCACCCCGACCACCGGAGCAACCGTACAGCCACCGGAGTCAGTGCCATCCGAGACCGCACGACCGAGCAGCGTCCGAGCAGATTCGCAGCAATGACCCTCGCTTCCCGCGCTGTTTTCTTCCTCATCGCTCGACCGAATTCCAATCCATCTTTACCAATATGTTCACGACCTATCCCCCTTCAAACTCGGTAAATTAGTTTCCATCGAACAACGCTAAACCCTAGGTAGAAATCGATGCTAAGTTGGAGAAAAATCATAATTTTTAAACTACAGAAACTGTTGTGACTACCTATGTTTAAGGACTGATATCTTCCTCCACAGACATCCACACTTAGATCTACTTTTTGCTATTTTAAGACCATATAACCGAGATTATTTTTTGTTAATTAGATTATTTTATTTTGTGTTATATGCAGAGATAAAGTGGGTTAAAAATCAGGAAAAACTTGTTTCTTAAACTTCAAAAATTGTGATACGAGGCGTGCCCCATCAAACGGACAATCCCGTCATGTACCAATTGCACCGAAAGGGGCGTATGGTATGTCCTGACGTGTGGGCTTTCGCGGAGACTGATTTGGACGTGTGTGCGCGTCAGAATCAACCCGTATCCGTAAAAAATCCCCGTATCGTGACTTTTGCAAAACACCGCACCATTTTGTGTACGTTCGTCGGAATGCGACAAAATATGCGCTATTAGATTCGTGGTATCATGCTGGTCCTGTGACCCAAGTTTCACGCAATTTCGAGATAGTTGACCAAGCCGCCTATTTGCGGGCCCTACGGTTGACTTTAAGGGGGAATTTGTGATTGGCTCACCGGAATCCAAATTTGGACATACCGTTGAGTTCGTATTGACGTTTAAAATTTGTTTGACCTATAATTTGTCCTATTTAGAGACCTTTATCTCTGGCACGCTTTTCAGTGCAAAGTGACCCACAAGTGGACCCGCTATGACCCAAAATTATCGTTTTGCCCCTATGTCCAAATTGGATGAAAGGGTAGGCTTTTCTGACTATCTCGCTTATTCTGGGAATGTTGGTGATATTTATTTTAGCATTCGGAGACGTTCATTAGGAGGCCATAGTTTCTGATCATCTGTACTTGACACCTGGATGTTTATACTATGCAGCTTTCTTGCCAGACAAGTATATCTTGCCATTAAACTGTGATTTATATTTCATATGATGTATGTATTTTATTTCTGTCCATTTAGTTCATATATTTTTAACTGCTATGTAAACTGCGCGTCCAAGGATAACTTGGGTGCAACGACGGTGACGTCGTATTTTATCTTTATTATATATTATGCATGTCGACCTAGTTTTACGAGACCACCAGATGATCATGAGGCATTCTTATGTTTCCTTAGCCATGACACAGTTGTTACACGAGTGTGAGTCTCATGTAGGACACGAACTTGCATACTCGACTAATCACTGGTACGTTTGAGACGTGTGATGGATAGGGATAACTACTATTAGAAATTGCATGCTAGGAGACTTGACAGTTATTAGAGGTATTATCGTGTCATGGATATGACATGCTTAGAACATGGGGTGAAAAGAACAACAAGTAAGACGTTTGGGCTCCTTTGCACTTTCCATGTGTAACCTGTACGATCCGCCGGAGATGCGCGGTCATGATGACCCATATATATTACCGGCGGCCTCTGAGGTTCAAAAGACGTCATGCTTTGTAGGCTCCTGAATCTCCGAGAGAATCATGCCAATTCCATTTGGGCCAGATCGCCCACTTGTTGGAAAGTTGTTCTCAACGTGCATTCACATAGACGGTTAGGTGACCCATTGGATGTTTATTTTTAGTACTTTATTGGCATATTTCTATGTATCTTGTTATGTCCCTCTAAGGACCTGGTCCCTTTCCAGGTATAGACGTGCAGGATTATCCCCAGGAGTACGGACCCGGACCTGATGATTCATACCAGATTGAGGAGGTCTTATCTTCAGAGTACCTTTGATCCATCGTAGCTGATGGATATTCTAGTTGCTATTTCCTTTATTGACATATATCTTATATTAGAGTTTGATCTCTTCTCTCATTTAGTAGTTTTAGTATAGTCGATTTGCAGTGGATTTGTTTCCACCCGACTATCATTCTTTGAGACATCATATTTGAGATTCAGTTATTTATTTCATATTTCTTTATTTGTGTTATAGATGAGATATAGATTGCGTGTGACTTGTGTTGACAGTATATTACCACTTGTGGATTTGATATTCATATATAGCGTACGTGTGTGTTACGATCTTCCAACACATTGGAGTTTCGTATACATACGGCTGACGTGTTACGTATTCCTAGTCCTATGTATTTTGGGACTTGGGCGTGACATATTTTTAGTGGTGGCCCATGCAGGTCAAGAGTATATTGTCTCGATTACGTTACTGTACCAAGCAAGCATGCACCTAGGATTAGAGTATAGGATCTCATCCATAATTGACTATGACTCACCTTCCTTCCAATCTGTTCTATTTAAATAATTATATCCTGCTTGATTCATGTACTTTCCTAATAGTTCCTTGAGTATAGCCTCTGCTAGAATATAGGAATCTCGGTTGTTAGGATAATAATTAGGGTAACTTTCCTATTAAGAAAACAACTAGTATATTGACACATCAGTAAGTTTACAATACCTAATGAACCCTAGCATCCCTTACATATAGATTAATTGACCATTATCCCTTGATATATTTATGAAGGACTTGAGAGTAGTATAGACACTACTAGGGTTAGTTAGAAATTTGACCATATTGTTTGACCCTAGTATTGTGGAACCTATAGAAATCCAAGGTTGAATATTATGACTAAACCTAACTTTCATAGTGAGATAATATTAGAACAATAAATTTAGATTCTTGTCTTGGTATTAGCAGAACAGTACCTTAGGAAGCCAGGAAGAATGAATAGAATATTTTTCTTTATCTTTTCATTCGTGCCACATAACCCTTCTGATTGTAGGCCAAGTGATTTCTTTATGTTAAGATATATAGTTTGCTAGGATTATAGTTGTAATCTTGAATTTTGAAATTATGTGCTTAGTAGTTAGAACTTGATAGTTTGAGTTGTTTATTTAGATTATGGTTTTATGATCATCCTTTAGTTTTAAATCGCGTAATTTGTACCCATATCTCAATACAGGTTATATCATATTTCACTCGAGAGCCAATAACTTCTCCATTCTTAATATTAACCCTTTTGTTCTATGAACACTATGATTAAGACTTAAGATGACCATTACCTATATAATGCAATAGGATACCCTAATAGGTACCAAGATCTTTTCCTCGTGTACCCCAATAAGAGTTTCTACTTTATTTACAAGGGCAAGGTTATTTCGTAGAATCCCTTTAAGACAGTTACAATATTAGTTAATTCTTTTAAGTTGGGTAGTGTATCTCACAACATAGTATCACATAGTCCTCTTCACTCATTAATGAAGTGTAATTGAATGACAGCAACTATATACTAGCATAAGATAATAGTGTTTATCCAAATTATAGAACTAAGAGGCCCATACCCCATTCGATCTACTAGAGACTTAGACAAGGAGTTAGTATGAGAACTGTAGGGGCACAACATCGGACGAGTCTTATCTTCTTTATGAACTTGAATTATTTTGTACCTTCTTTTATCATAATCCAGCGTATTTATATTTTCTGTACTATCTTGACTTATGTTGCTATTTTATAGCCTAGTTTTGCAAGCTTATTCTTTTATCGAGCTTGTTCATGACATATGTATTATTGGGGGCCCACACTAATATATTATCTAAATCAGAATCAGTGTATTATGGTCTAGCTAACCATAGTGCGCTTGGTTTACTCTTCGCATGAGTACCTTACGTAGATTGAGATATATAGTTGACTCAACTTTTTAGACGAATATACTTGCCCTCTAGACAGGCTAGAACATATCATGTCAGGTACATAACTGTTCTGATATGAACATGCGAATAGAAATTTACCAAAATAGGATTTTAATCCACAACCGCCATTGACAACTCCCTTTTGAATTCTTTAATCGCCTTGAACCCCATACTTGCATTCTATCACCTCCTTCTTGAATTCTTTATTATTGTTTTTTGTCTTCCCCTATTTCGGAAAGACAAAATCTCGTGCTTGGTATAAGTTTGATACACGAAGAGTACTAGATATACCCCATAGGCCAATCATATTACCTTGTGACTATCTTTTGTAATTAAGGGCATAAAATATGTAAGATATTTTGTGTTTGAGGATTGAATAACAAGATTAAATAATTTGAGAAAGTTCTTCTTAAATGTATAAGCCTTGTGTGATAGATGGGTAAATTCTAAGTTGGGTAGAAGTCGTATTGTCAACTTGAGGTAATTTGTTTTTAGATTGTGATCAAGTAAGACTAGATTGAGAGGTTTAAGTCATTTTAATTTTGAGAATTTTTAGAAAAATATTTAAGATGATGAGGGTTTAATGAATTTTGAAATCTTGATATTGCGGACCAAATATTTATACCTTGAGCACACGATTTAAATTTTAAATATTGAAGGTTGAGTCATCGATTTAAATTTTGAGGATAAATATAGAATCTTAGACTTGAACAATTGGTGAATTAAATTTAAAATTTTATAATTTGATGATTTGAATTAAAAGTTAAATTTTGATTGTTTGATCACCTATTTAAAATATTGAGGATGTAAATTAAATTTAAAATTTTGAAGAGTACAAAATTCTTAAGTTGAAAATAGGAATAAGATTTAATTAGAATTATTTATTATTTAAAATCTAGAGAAAATTATGATAGTTGGAGATGGTGATGTAAAATTTGATATTGGTTATTTAAATTTTGAAGATGTTATATGGATTTGACTTAAAAAAAATTTGGAGGTTGATGATTTGAAAATCGAGAAGAGATTACGATTTGTTAAATTTTTATTTGAACAGTGTTATTTAAATTTTGGAAGAGATTGCGATTGACTTGATTTACATACGAATGTGAAGGATGTAGCAAATCATGCCTTATTTTTAATTTTGAGGACAAAATTCTTTTAAATTGGGTAGATTGTAAACTCCCTCACCCAAAATATGGTATCTTGTGTGTATTTTGTATTTCCTGTATTTGTTTTAGACTTTCTTTTAATCAATTAAAATCCAATGATTTTATTAGGACACTTCACCGTGGTTTGGACATTAATGATATAGGATGGCCCAAAAATCTGTATCTCCCTTCATAGGAAGTTGTCACGCCCCAGTCCCAAAATACCGAGGAACTAGACACGTGGCAATGACCAGCAGTACGCACCGATAGACAAACCCAATTTAATGGATCCATCAGGGCACACTTAAGCTGTAAAACAAGTCTACGACAATCATGGCACAACTAATCTCATCCACACAAGATATAAAATATGATCCACAGATTATAAGGAATGTAAATCATCAGATAGTCTCACAAAGTGCTTCGGGGAACAACCAGATAAATATCTGATACAATGGTTCAACAGACCAGAATATAAATGACTGAAATAAATAAATAATACTGAGCATGAAACATGGATGCTCAGGCAAAGTCTTCAGCTAACACCTCGTCCTCGGATGGCGGTACAGCTCCTAGATCAGCTCCTGCTCCGGTCCCGTATACCTCGGGATAGATCTCGTCCTCAAATCCTGGGGACATAATCCGGATCCAGGTCCTCAGGGGACATAGCAAGGTACAAGAAAGCTCATGCCAAAATAAATACAGTGCAGAAAATAAATGGAATAAATAGGGCAAGTAAGTAACCATCTAAGTAAAAATGCAAGTGAGAGTAATACGAGTACTCAGGCTGAGCCACTACAAGCTCTGTGTCGGGGAGCCGGTAGCGGTAATAACCGGTAGTGGGTCTAGCTCTGCTCCGAGAGTCTACGACCTCTCAATAATAGAAGATATATATATAAAACAGCCTGTAGCCTGTGTGTCTCTCCCCACCCAATGTAACCACATATATCATGACCATAATATCTCATGTCCATGTCAAGCGGGATCATAGCTAATGCAACCAGTCATACTATATCTAAGAATATAATGTCCAAGTCCTGTATCCTATACAGAATCACCACGAATATCTCGGGAAAATCCTGTCTCATGAATAGTGTCAAGTGTCCTGAGTCAAAGCGTACTTGGTAAGACAAGTACGAGAATATATAGTGTCACGAATGTCCATCTCTAGATGACCGTACCCAACACCGCGTACAGTGTTGGCACCCGACTAATAATCGGACGCTAAGTACGTCACACGGTCCTAGGTTAAGTATGCACAGCAATATAATAAAGCAAGGAAAATATATAACAATACTGCAGAGTTTGGCAAGGTACACTTGCCTGATGTTTGAATATCAAAAGTTGTCCCTGTATCAGTGGATCCTGTAGGTACTCCTCCAAAAACTGTTATAAACATCACCAACAGTCTCAGAAGATGTCAAATAGCTAGAAACGCCTGTCCTTAAGTTCAATTTGGACACAAGGGCAAAAAGGACATTTTCGGGCCAAAGTGGGGTCCACATGTGGGCCACTTTGTACCGAAAAGCGTGCCAGGGTCAAAGGTCTCCAAATTCCTCAAACTCAGTGTTTACAAGTCTGGAACGATGATACGAACCCAATGGAACTTCCATAATTGGATTCCGATGAGCCGATCACAAAATCGCCCGTCAAGTGGAGCCTGTGGGGCCCACGATACGCAATTCTGTCAACGTTCTCAGAATCGGACCAAACTTGGGTTACAGGACCCGCGTATTGCTACGAGTCCGATGGCGCAAGTTTTGTCTCGATTCGAGGTGTGTACACAAAGTTACAGCGTGTTCCAGAAAAGACAGATACGGGGTGTCGTCGGCGGATACGCGTTGATTCCGGTGCGCACGCACACCCGAATCGACTTCTGCGAAATCCCACACGACCGTATCAACGACGCGCATATTTCGGTAAAGACCGCGTGCGACCAAGTCATCCCGTTTGGCGGGGCGCAATCAGTTCCGGGGTGAAACAAGGAGTTATTTTTCCTGTTTTTGGATCGCGGTGTGCGATCACCACAGGACGCGATGCACCGAGCGGATTGCACGGGCACCGAGAGGGTTATACAGTCTACGCGTAGCAACTGACGAAAACTAAAACGGAGTTACGGGGTGAGAGTAAACGGTACCTGAACAGAGCTCCGTAAATGCTGAATTCCACGTGTGCGAGTCGAGTCTACCGTGTCCTGAATACTGTGTCCAAGCCGTGTCCTCCCTAGGGTTCGTCGCTGGGGAACCGTCGGCGAGTAGCTGCTCTGGTCGGCGGGGCGGCTCGTCGGACTGTGCGGAGGGGACTCAGCCGGAGCGGTTGAACACCGGGGAGTCGGGGTTGGCGGCGCTCGAGTCGGCTAGGTCGGGCTGTGCACAGCCGGAGCGGGTTCACGCAGGCCGGAGGCTCGGCGGTGGGACGAGCGGCTGGGTGGATGAGGGAGGCTGCCGTCGAGGGGTTCTGGGGTTGCTCGAGGCGGGGAGTCAGGCTCCGTCGGCGGAGATCGGGCGGTGGAGAGAGAACTGGGCGGAGATGGGGTCGAGCGACGGATGCGGGCGGCGCTCGCAGGAGAGGGGAGAGTCGACGGCGAGAAGAGGAGGATGGAGAGGTCTGGCGGCGGGGTCGACACGGACGTCGAGGCGGTGCTTAAATAGCCTGAACAGTGTTCACGGCTAGGGTTTGCAAACGGGTCAGGTTCTCAGCGGGTCGGGTCTGACCCGGATCCGACCCGCTACGGTGGGTTTGGTCTGGGTTGGTTCAAGTTTGGTTTGGTTTGGTTCGGTTTAATAAGCCAATCGTTTTTAAGGCTTAAAACGCTACTCTGGAGTCCAATAAATTCACCGAAAAATACCACATGTCTGGATTTCCATTTTGCTCCATAAAATATTATTTCCATAATATTTTAACACCAATAAACTGTATTTTAAAAATCTTTAACTCACAATCACCTTGGTTCTTCCTCCAGAAAAATACCAAAAAATCCTGGAAAAATTGTATTTAAAATTACTCTAAAAATTAGGGTGTTTACAATCTACCCCCCTTAATAGGATTGCATCCTCGCAATCAAAGAATAAGCTACTAAAGAAAGAACTATAAAAATACAAGGTTGCTCAGGTACTAACTGCCTCCGCGAATAAGTGGGGGTAAAGCTGGCGCATACTATCTTCTCGTTCCCAGGTTGATTCGCCAGGAGAATGATGTTTTCATGCTACACGAACCAGTCTGATTGTCTGTCCCCG
This sequence comes from Iris macrosiphon, assembly GCA_036927795.1. Lineage (NCBI taxonomy): Eukaryota > Viridiplantae > Streptophyta > Magnoliopsida > Asparagales > Iridaceae > Iris > Iris macrosiphon. The sequence goes on from JAYESA010000004.1 coordinate 163,825,268, forward strand.
CAATGTCTTCTCACTGACATCGAGGATGCCAACTGGTTGTTCTTCATATCTCAAGCTTGGGCCCACTGCGATCTCGGAATGGTCGACTACGTGACTTGGGTCGGTCACGTACCTTCGCAACTGTGAGACATGGAATACGTCATACACTCCCTCTAAGGATGGAGGTAATGCAAGACGATAAGCTACCTCACCAATGCGCTCTAGTATATCAAATGACCCAATATACCTTGGGCTCAACTTGCCTCTGCTCCCAAATCTGATAGTACCTCGAGTGGGTGAAATTCTCAAGAATACGTGCTCTCCTTCTTTGAACTCTAGGGGACGTCTGTGCGTATCTACCCAATGCTTCTGTCTGTCTTGAGCTGCTCGAAGATGATTCTGGATCTGTTTCACCTTTTCCACTATCTGCGTTACCAATTCTGGAACCAGTATTTGACGTTCACTAACGTCACTCCAACATATAGGCGATCTGCATTTCCTTCCGTATAATGCCTCGAATGGTGCCATCTGAATGCTGGCCTGATAACTGTTGTTGTAGGAGAACTCTACTAAGTGCAAATGATCTTCCTAAGATCCTCCAAAGTCTAACATACATGATCGCAATATATCCTCCAGGATCTGAATGGTGCGCTCTGATTGGCCATCTGCTTGTGGGTGGTAAGCGGTGCTGAATTTTAGTCTGGTGCCCAGGCTCTCTTGCATGCTTCTCCAGAAATGAGATATAAATCTCGAATCTCGATCCGATACAATACTAACCGGCACTCCATGTAATCTGACGATTTATCGCATATACATGTCGGCTAGTACCTCTGTGGACTGTCCAACTCTAAATGGCAAGAAGTGTGCCAATTTAGTGAGTCGATCCACGATAACCCATACTGCATCTCTGCAGCTGGGGCTCCTCGGAAATCCTGTGACAAAATCTATTGTGATATGTTCCCACTTCCATTCTGGTATAGGAAGTGGCTGTAACATACCTGCAGTCCTCTGATGCTCGGCCTTTACTTGCTGGCAGACTAAGCATTTGGCCACAAATCTTGTAATCTCCCTTTTTATTCCATGCCACCAGTAATACTATCTCAAGTCTCGGTACATCTTGGTTCCTCCTGGGTGAACAGAGTACATGGAGCTATGTGCTTCCGTCATTAACTCATGTCTCAATTCTCCATTTGGAACATACAGGCGATTTCCAAACCTCAATGTCCCGTCTTCGTGTATGTGAAGTCCTGTCTGCATACCTGCTTCTGTCCTTTCTTTCAGTCTTCGAAATCTAGCATCGGTGGGCAATGCCTCTTTAATCTTCTCCATGAGTGACGACTTAACTTCGAGATTAGCTAGCAAGCCACTCTGTCCTGGTAAAATAACCTCTATCTGAATCTCCTGTAGATCTCTCAATAATTCGGGCTGCATCGTCAAGAAATAAGCCGTAGGCTTCCTGCTGAGTGCGTCTGCTACGACATTAGCCTTTCCCGGATGGTACTGCAGATCTATGTCAAAATCTACCATCAATTCAAGCCAATGTCTCTGCCTCATATTAAGCTCCTTCTGAGTATATACATACTTCAGACTCTTATGATCTGTAAAGATTTCTACCCTCTCCCCATAAAGGTAGTGCCTCCAAATCTTCAAAGCAAATATAACTGCTGCTAACTCTAGATCATGTGTTGGGTAGTTCTTCTCGTGGACCTTCAACTGTCTCGATGCATAAGCAATAACTTTGCCATGTTGCATTAAAATACATCCTAATCCACTACCTGATGCATCACTGTAAACAACAAAACCTCCTGACCCTGAAGGAAGAGTCAAGACAGGTGTTGTTGTCAATCTTCTCTTTAATTCTTCGAAGGCCTTCTGGCAGTCTTCTGTCCATATAAACTCCTGGTCTTTACGTGTCAGCTTCGTCATCGGTTCTGCAATCCTTGAGAAATTTTCTACAAACCTTCTGTAATATCTCGCAAGTCCGAGAAAACTTCTCACTTCTGCCACTGATGTGGGTTTAGGCTAAGTCTCTATTGCCGCAACTTTCTCTGGATCAACTGAAAGTCCTTCTCCTGAGATGATATGTCCCAAGAAAGGCACTTTGTCCATACAAAACTCACACTTACTGAGTTTGGCATACAACTTCTCCTGTCTCAAGGTCTCTAACACGATTCTGAGATGCTCCTCGTGCTCTTCGTGGTTCTTGGAATATATAAGAATGTCGTCAATGAACACAACCACAAATTTATCCAAGAACTGATGAAAGACTCTGTTCATTAAACTCATAAACACTGCTGGCACGTTGGTTAAACCAAATGGCATTACCAAGAACTCATAATGTCCATACTTGGTCCTGAAAGCTGTCTTTGGTATATCCTCCTTCCTTACTTTGATCTGATGATAGCCGGATCTCAGGTCAATCTTCGAGAATACCCTTGCACCACTCAATTAATCGAATAGATCATCAATGCGTGGTAAGGGATACCTGTTCTTGATGGTCACAGCATTTAGTGTCTTGTAGTCAATGCATAACCGTACTGTTCCATCCTTCTTCGGCACAAATAATATGGGTGCTCCCCAAGGTGAAACACTGGGCCGAATAAAACCCTTCTCTAAAAGATCATCAACCTGTTCCTTCAACTCCACTAACTCCTTAGGTGCTAGCCGATAAACTGATGAAGTGATAGGCTCTGCTCCTGGAGTTAAGTCTATTGTGAATTCTATTTCCCGATCAGGTGGTAAACCTGAAAGATCATCAGGAAATACATCCACAAACTGATATAACTCTTGGGTAACCTGTCTCCCCTTCTACAGATAGTACCCTAAGAGTAGGCTGAACTCCTTGCTCTACTGCTCCTCGAAGAAACTCAAATTCTGGATGTCCAGGCGGTCTAAATATAACCCGCCCAAGTCGGCAATCAAGAGTCGCATGGTACTGACTTAACCAGTCCATACCAAGTATGACATCATAATCCGGCATAGAAAATATCAAAAATTGAGCTCACATCTCTCTTCCACAAACTACTATAGAACATGATCTACAGACGTCACTAACCGAAATAATTCAACCTCCCGTAAGAATTCTCTTCATCTTCGGAAGGGGTGCGGTAGCTACTCTATGGGTGGCTACAAAGCTAGCTGCTATAAATGAATGCGATGCTCCAGAATCAAATAAAACTACAGCTGGTAATAAAGCTACTAAAATAGTACCTGCGATGACCTCGCCCGCAGTAGCTTCCTCCTCAACAGCTAATGTGAATGCCTGTCCTCGTCCCTGAGCTGGACCTCTCTGCTGCTGCTGAGTCTGCTGAAATAAAGCTGCCTGCGGTACCAGGGGTGGTCTCTGCCGATTCCCTCCTGGGGCTGGTGGCCTGACGCCTCCAACTCCTGCCTGCTGTGCTCCTACTGCTGGATAAGCTGGTCGTGGTGCAGGTAAAGCTAGTCTCGGTGCTTCCTCTCTGCGCTCGGTGCAGTCCCTGGAAATATGCTGGTTGGATCCGCAGCTCAGACATAGTCCCAACTTACGCCTGCATTCCTTCTCAATGTGTCCTACCTTGCCGCAGTGGTGACAAGTAGGAAGAGGTCTGTCCCTATGTGTTGTCCTCTCTGGCATACTCCTGTGGGTCCGTTTTGCTGAATCCCCATGTGATGTCCTGGATAGAGTTGATGTGATTGGCCTCTTCAGATTCGACTCCCTTCTAGTGACGCGCTCCAGGCGTCGTGCTGCTGCAAGGACGTCGGTATAAGATGTAGGTGCGATCGAGCCAATCAACCGCTGGAACTCGAACTTCAGTCCGTCAAAGAACTTCTCAGCTTTCTCTTCCTCTGTCGAGATCAAGGTTGGGGCAAAGCGACTTAGGCGAATAAATTCCGCGTTATATTCTTCCACTGTCATGTTGCCTTGGATAAGGCGGTTGAACTTGTCTCTGAGCTCTGACCGTGCAACTGCTGGAATGTATATCTCTTGGAAGAATCTGGAGAACTCTTCCCATGTGACTCGGTCCTGTCCGAGCCTCCTCTCTTCTGCTAACCACCTGTGATGTGCATTTTTAGTTAACTGCATTCTGACTGCAGTCATCCATTTCTCTCTCGGAAGTTCAGCAGCTTCCAACTGATGCTGAATGTTTGTGAGCCATTCATGAACTTCGGTTGGCCTCTCTTTTCCAGAAAATATGCGAGGCTTGAGATGACGAAAATCGGTGATAGATCCCATCGCTGTTTGCCTCGTTGGTGGATTTGCCTGCTCCAATGCGGATACCAGGCTGGTCCTCAGATACTCTGCCTCCTGGCGATGGGCCTCTTGCTGAATCTGCTGCTGGGCTTGCATCATGGCATACATCATCTAGAATATCTGTTGCCCGTCTATGGCTTGCCCTGGCGGAAAAACTGGCATCTGCGGTGTGAACTATGGTGGAGGTGGGATATCATCTCTCCGGAACCTTGGATTAGGCTGACCGGTTTGATCGCTCTGCGATGCTTGTCCTCCATTTCCTGGAGTTACTCCGTCTATATAAGTAACCACAGCGTCGTGTGGTGTATCCAAAGGAATCTCGTCTCCGTTCCTGGGATCCATTTCTCTGCAACCAAAAGATAAACTGTAAGAACGCTCAGAGGAATCAATACAGGATGCAGTTTAAGTAATAATTTCGAGTTCGATATAGAGTTCAATAGTAGTTTAAATGATGGATGAGATCCTATAACTTATCCTATCCTTGGGGCAGGCTGGTTCGTTCCCTAAGTTGAAACCGAACAATTTAGTCATTGACCTGTATGGGCCACCACAAAAATCAAGTCACGCCCCAGTCCCAAAATACCGAGGGACTAGACACGTGGCAATGGCCAGCAGTACGCACCGATGGACAAACCCAATTTAATGGATCCATCAGGGCACACTTAAGCTGTAAAACAAGTCTACGACAATCATGGCACAAATAATCTCATCCACATAAGATATAAAATATGATCCACAGATTATAAGGAATGTAAATCATCAGATAGTCTCATAAAGTGCTTCGGGGAACAACCCGATAAATATCTGATACAATGGTTCAACAGACCAGAATATAAATGACTGAAATAAATAAATAATACTGAGCATGAAACATGGATGCTCAGGCAAAGTCTTCAGCTAACACCTATCCTCGGATGGCGGTACAGCTCCTAGATCAGCTCCTGCTCCGGTCCCGTATACCTCGGGATAGATCTCGTCCTCAAATCCTGGGACATAATCCGGATCCAGGTCCTCAGGGGACATAGCAAGGTACAAGAAAGCTCATGCCAAAATAAATACAGTGCAGAAAATAAATGGAATAAATAGGGCAAGTAAGTAACCATCTAAGTAAAAATGCAAGTGAGAGCAACACGAGTACTCAGGCTGAGCCACTACAAGCTCTGTGTCGGGGAGCCGGTAGCGGTAATAACCGGTAGTGGGTCTAGCTCTGCTCCGAGAGTCTACGACCTCTCAATAATAGAAGATATATATATAAAACAGCCTGTAGCCTGTGTGTCTCTCCCCACCCAATGTAACCACGCATATCATGACCATAACGTCTCATGTCCATGTCAAGCGGGATCATAGCTAATGCAACCAGTCATACAATATCTAAGAATATAATGTCCAAGTCCTGTATCCTATACAGAATCACCACGAATATCTCGAGAAAATCCTGTCTCATGAATAGTGTCAAGTGTCCTGAGTTTAAGCGTACTTGGTAAGACAAGTACGAGAATATATAGTGTCACGAATGTCCATCTCTAGATGACCGTACCCAACACCGCGTACAGTATTGGCACCCGACTAATAATCGGACGCTAAGTACGTCATACGGTCCTAGGTTAAGCATGCACAGCAATATAATGAAGCAAGGAAAATATATAACAATACTGCAGAGTTTGGCAAGGTACACTTGTCTGATGTTTGAATATCAAAAGCTGTCCCTGTATTAGTGGATCCTGTAGGTACTCCTCCAAAAGCTGTTATAAACATCACCAACAGTCTCAGAAGATGTCAAATAGCTAGAAACGCCTGTCCTTAAGTCCAATTTGGACACAAGGGCAAAAAGGACATTTCCAGGCCAAAGCGGGGTCCACATGTGGGCCACTTTGTACCGAAAAGCGTGCCAGGGTCAAAGGTCTCCAAATTCCTCAAACTCAGTGTCTACAAGTCAGAAACGATGATACGAACCCAATGGAACTTCCAGAATTGGATTCCGATGAGCCGATCACAAAATCGCCCGTCAAGTGGAGCCTGTGGGGCCCACGATACGCGATTCTGTCAACGTTCTCAGAATTGGACCAAACTTGGGTTATAGGACCAGCGTATTGCTACGAGTCCGATGGCGCAAGTATCGTCTCGATTCGACATGTGCACACAAAGTTACAGCGTATTCCAGAAAGGACGGATACGGGGTGTCGTCGGAGGATACGCGTTGATTCCGGTGTGCACGCACACCCGAATCGACTTCTGCGAAATCCCACACGACAGTATCAACGACGCGCACATTTTGGTAAAGACCGCATGCGACCAAGTCGTCCCGTTTGGCGGGGCGCACTCAGTTCCAGGGTGAAACAAGGCATTATTTTTCCTGTTTTTGGATCGCGGTGTGCGATCACCACAGGACGCGATGCACCGAGCGGATTGCACGGGCACCGAGAGGGTTATACAGTCTACGCGTAGCAACTGACAAAAACTAAAACGGAGTTACGGGGTGAGAGTAAACGGTACCTGAACAGAGCTCCATAAATGCTGAATTCCACGTGTGCGAGTCGAGTCTACCGTGTCCTGGACACTGTGTCCAAGCCGTGTCCTCCCTAGGGTTCATCGCTGGGGAACCGTCGGCGAGTAGCTGCTCTGATCGGCGGGGCGGCTCGTCAGACTGTGCGGAGGGGACTCAGCCGAAGCGGTTGAACACCGGGGAGTCGGGGTCGGCGGCGCTCGAGTCGGCTAGGTCGGGCTGTGCACAGCCGGAGCGGGTTCACGCAGGCCGGAGGCTCGGCGGTAGGACGAGCGGCTGGGTGGATGAGGGAGGCTGCCGTCGAGGGGTTCTGGGGTTGCTCGAGGCGGGGAGTCGGGCTGCGTCGGCGAAGATCGGGCGGTGGAGAGAGAACTGGGCGGAGATGGGGTCGAGCAACGGATGCGGGCGGCGCTCGCAGGAGAGGGGAGAGTCGACGGCGAGAAGAGGAGGATGGAGAGGTCTGGCGGCGGGGTCGACACGGACGTCGAGGCGGTGCTTAAATAGCCTGAACAGTGTTCACAGCTAGGGTTTGCAAACGGGTCGGGTTCTGAGCGGGTCGGGTCTGACCCGGATTCGACCCGCTACGGTGGGTTTGGTCTGGGTTGGTTCAAGTTTGGTTTGGTTTGGTTCGGTTTAATAAGCCAATCATTTTTAAGGCTTAAAATGCTACTCCGGAGTCCAATAAATTCACCGAAAAATACCACATGTCCGGATTTCCATTTTGCTCCATAAATTATTATTTCCATAATATTTTAACACAAATAAACTGTATTTTAAAAAACTTTAACTCACAATCACCTTGGTTCTTCCTCCAGAAAAATACCAAAAAATCCGGGAAAAATTGTATTTAAAATTACTCTGAAAATTGGGGTGTTTACAGAAGTAGCCTACACAAGAGACACTACCTGTAGGATCTTATCATGGCACAAATATTCGACCCCTTGGCATTAGTATGACATTATTATAACGATCATAGATTCTGTGTTAAATATTTAGATAATATATATATATATATATATATATATAAATTAATTATGGTTATTTTTAATTCCAACTTCCTGCAATTAGCATCCCATAATTTTTCGTGCCAAGTTAGGCATTTTTTCTTTTTATAGATTAGCATAATATTTTCTATTACCTGTTTTGTGGATAACCATTTAATTAATTACTTAGTTAATTATATAATATAAATATTTAATTTATTATAACTAAATAAATTATTAATTATTAATTATAAAATATTGCATAAAATATTGTGAGTGTAGTATTTTTATTATAACTTTACAAAGTAATTTCCTAGAATGTATATTGTGTGCAAATATTATTTTAGATTTTTTTAACCTCATTTATAAATGTAAATATATATTATGTTAATATATATATAGTTAATAATAATAATAATAATGATAGTAATAATAATGGTAATAATAGTTATAATAATAATAATAATAATAATAATAATAATAATAATAATAATAATAATAATAATCATCATCATGTTAGTGATAATAATAATAAAGAAAAGAAAAAGAAAAGAAAAGAAAGGAAAACAATAAAAACCTAATAAATCCTATCTAACAAAACCACTAAATGACTAATCCTATCTACCCAACAAAGGAACCCCCAGCAAACCTTATTCTTAATTCCCACCCCCTTACGCGCAGCCCCCCCGGACCATCTCTTCCTCTCTTCCTCTCTATATATGTATATGTATATGTATATATATATATATATAACCAAACTAAACCCTAACTCTAACATATTCCTTCCGTGACCTGCGGCGACGCTGACCCAGCGTCGCCCCGACCATCGGAGCAACCGCACAGCCACCGGAGTCAGTGCCGTCCGAGACCGCGCGATCGAGCAGCGTCTACGCAGATTCGCAGCGACGACCCTCGCTTCCCGTGCTGTTTTCTGCCTCGTCGCTCGATCGAATTCTAATCCATCTTCACCGGTATGTTCACGACCTATCCCCCTTCCAACTCTATAAATTAGTTTTCATCGAACAGCGCTAAACCCTAGGTAGAAATCGAGGCCAAATTGGAGAAAAACCATAATTTTTAAACTGCAGAAACTGTTACGACCACCTATGTTTAAGGAATGATATCTTCCTCCACAGACATCTAAACTTAGATCTACTTTTTGCTATGTGAAGACCAAATAATCGAGATTATTTTTTGTTAATTAGATTATTTTATTTTGTGTTATATGCAGAGATAAACTGGGTTAAAAATCAAGAAAAGCTTGTTTCGTAAACTTCAAAAATTACGATTCGGAGCTAGCCTCGTCAAACGGGACCTCCCCATCGCGTACCAATTACACCAAAATGTGCGTATGGTATGTCCTGACGTGTGAGCTTTTGTGGAGACTGATTTAGACATGTGTGCGCGTCGAAATTAACCTGTATCCGTAAAAAATTCCTGTATCGCAACTTTTGCAAAATATCGTACCATTTTGTGTACGCTCGTCGGAATGCCACGAAACTTGTGCCATTGGATTCGTGGTATCACGCTGGTCCTGTGACCAAAGTTTCATGCTATTCCGAGACAGTTGACCAAGCTGCTTATTTGCGGGTCCCACGGTTAACTTTAAGGGCAAATTTGTGATCGGCTCACCGAAATCCAAATTTGGATATACCGTTGAGTTTGTATTGACATTTAGAATTTTTTTGACCTATAATTTATCCTATTTAGAGATCTTTACCTCTGGCATACTTTTCGGTGCAAAGTGGCCCACATGTGGACCCGTTTTGACCCAAAATTACCGTTTTGCCCCTGTATCCAAATTGGACGAAAGGGTAGGCTTTTTTGACTATCTCGCTTATTCTGGGAACGTTGGTGATATTTATTTCAGCATCCGTAGACGTTCATTCGGAGGCCATAGTTTCTGATCATTTGTACTTGACACCTGGATGTTTATACTATGCAGCTTTCTTGCCAGGCAAGTATACCTTGCCATTGTACTGTGATTTATATTTCATATGATGCATGTATTTTATTTGTATCCATTTAGTTCATATATTTTTAACTATTATGTAAACTGCGCGTCCAAGGATAACTTGGGTGCAATGACGGTGATGTATTTTATCTTTATTATATATTATGCATGTCGACCTAGTTTTATGAGACTACCACATGATCATGAGGCATTCTTATGTTTCCTTAACTGTGACACAGTTATTACACGAGTGTGAGTCTCATGTAGGATACGAACTTGCGTACTCGGCTGATCAATGGTACGTATGGGACGTGCGACGGATAGGGATAACTGCTGTTAGAAATTGGATGCTAGAAGACTTGGCAGTTATTAGAGGTATTATCGTGTCATGGATATGACATGCTTAAAGCATGGGGTGGAAAGAACAACAAGTAAGGTGTTCAGGCTCCTTTTTACTTTCTTTGTGCAACCCGTACGCTCCACCGGAGATGCGCGGTCATGATGACCCCTATATATTACCTGGCGGCCTCTGAGGTTCAAAAGACGTCATGCTTTGTAGGCCCCTGAATCTCTGAGAGAATCATGCCAATCCTATTTTGTCCAGATAGCCCACTTGTTGGAAAGTTGTTCTCAACATGCATTCACATAGACGGTTAGGCGACCAATTGGATGTTTATTTTCAGTACTTTATTGGCATATTTCTTTGTATCTTGTTATGTTCCTCTGACGACCTGGTCCTTTTTCAGGTATAGACGTGCAGGATTATCCCCAGGAGTACGGACCCGGACCTGATGCTTCATACCAGATTGAGGAGGTCTTATCTTCAGAGTTCCTTTGATCCATCGCAGCTGATGGATATTCTAGTTGTTATTTTCTTTATTGACATTTATCTTATATTAGAGTTTGATCTCTTCTCTCATTTAGTAGTTTTAGTATAGTCGATTTGCAGATGATTTGTTTTCACCCGACTAACATTCTTTGAGACATCATATTTGAGATTCAGTTATTTATTTCCTATTTCTTTATTTGTGCTGTGCATGAGATATAGATTGCGTGTGACTTGTGTTGACAGTATATTACCACTTGTGGATTTTATATTCATGTAAAGCGTACGTATGTATTACGATCCTCCAACACATTAGAGTTTCGTATACATACGGCTGGCGTGTTACGTATTCCTAGTCCTACATATTTTGGGACTGGGGCGTGACACCCATATCCCCAGTCAGCAGAGATGTTATTTGGGTAATAGTGGATCGTCTCACGAAAGATGCTTATTTTCTTTCTTTTAGAATTGGACAGTCCATAGAACAGTTAGCTGAGATGTACATGAGACATATTGTCAGAGTACATGGTGTGCCAGTTAGCATATTCTTGAATAGAGATTCCAGATTTACTTCTTATTTTGGACAAAGTCTTCATGAGAGCTTAGGTACCCGTCTAAAGTTCAATACAGCCTACCACCCGCAAACAGATGGTCAGTCAGAGCGTACCATCAAGACTATAATAGATATGCTTCATTCATGTACCCTTGACTTTGGTGGTCCGTGGAAAGATTATTTGTACTTGGTCAAATTCTCCTACAATAACAGTTTCTAAGCAAGTATCTAAATGGCACCGTTCGAGGCATTATATGGCCGAAAGTGCAGATCTCCTATAGCTTGGGATAATATTGGCGAGTGATAATTGCTTGGTCCTAAAATGATAACTTATACAGTTAAAGCAGTAAAGCAAGTCCGGAAATATATCAAAGTAGCCCACAATCGTCAGCGTCATTGGGCCGATTCGCATTGGCGACCTCTTGAGTTTTCTGTCGGCGACCATGTATTCCTTCAGATTTTGCCTACTCGAGGAGTCATCAGATTCGGTGTGCAGGGAAAGCTTAGTCCTCAGTACATAGGTCAGTTAGATATTCTCAAGCAAGTAGGAGATATTTCCTATCGTCTTGCTATTCCGTCGTCACTTAGTAAGATATATAATATTTTCCATGTATTCTAGTTATGACAGTATATACCGGATACGAGTCATGTCCTGGATCATTCAGAATTGGTTGTTGGTACCGACCTTTCGTATGAGGAAAGACATATATCCATTTTGTACCGGAGAGAGAAGAATCTCAAGAATCGGGCCATTCGTTTAGTCCGAGTTGCTTGGGGGCATCACTCACCGGACGAGTCAACTTGGGAGCGCGATGATGATATCCGAGCTAGATACCTGTATTAGTTTGACTCATAAGGTATATTTGTTCGTATATCTCGTACCTTGATCTTGTCTTGTGCATGCTTATATTGTTCTAACTAGTTCATAACATGTGATTGATATTCGTATGGTCTTGCTTATTTTATTACCTGCCTGATCTCTAGAGATACCTTGATAGACCCGGTGCCTTATTAAAATTTTGAGGACAAAATTTTTAAGGAGGTGAGAGTTGTGAGATCTGTCTCACTATTTCAGTATTATTATATTTTATCTGGTATATTTGTGTTATAGCTGTGAAATTGCTTTTCGTGTAATTATGGATTTTTTTAGCTGCTTTCATGTAATTTTTAGATTTGTGCTTGGTGACTCTCCCTTACTATATATAGCCTTTCATTTCTCTCTCCTCCTCATTCTTCTTTATTTTCTTCTCTTTCTTCTTCTTCTTCCTCTTTCCTCTCATCTTCCTAGCCGAGAGCAGCCTGAGGCCCGCCTCCCCATTCCCTTTGGTGGTGGTGGTGGTGGTGGTGGTGGTGGTGGTGGTGGTGGTAGTGGTGGTGGTGGTGGTGGTGGTAGTGGTGGTAGTAGTAGTAGTAGGTTTACGCAAGTACATCTTGCCAATGAGGAAGAACTTGCACTTTTAGCCACTATTGCATCTTATTAGTCTATATTATATTTTATGAACTGCTCTTCATGTTTACTTCTTGTTTGAAGTACCTCCGGATGCTGTTGCTTGTTATTTTTGATTTTGATGCATTGGTTGAAGTAGATCTAAGTTTCAAGTTTAGAGTTTCCATGAGTTTACTTTGTTTTAATATTTTAAAACTTAATATTTTCCAAAACTAGTAGTTCCATGTTGATGAGCACTTAATTTCATGCGATTTTGAACTTTACTTTGCTGGTGTTTGATGATAAACAAAAAAATAAAACTAGGTTTATACGAAATCTTTTCTTTGTTTACAAACAAGAAAAAGAGTACAATTAATCCTATACGAGGATGTTAAGTACAAAAAAATAATTCTAGAGAAAAATTGCTATAGAAGTCTGATCTGCGGTCGATCACTTTGTCCCTTGGACCACACGATGATGAAGAAGTGTTGTAGAAGAAGAAGAAGCTTCAAAGGTTGCAAGTGGGATTGAACTCTCGTTGCCAAAGTTGTCAATCAACACTCTCTGTCTGTACTCTCTCTCTGATTCTTTCTCTCTGCCTGCCCTTTTTTCTCCTCTCGATTCTATGACCAGGAGTCTCTATATATAGAGATCAGTCATAATAACTGTCCAGTTGGCGTAGAAGCCAAACTGTAGAGAAGGTGGCATCTTTTACTTGGCGGTTATAATAACTGCTACCCACGTTTGAATGATCCTCAGAATCTGCGTATGACACGTGTTCCATTATACGGTAATGCGTATAACTGCTTCTCAAAGATCATGGCATGCAAGCCACGTAGATAACTGCCCCTCGCGTAAAGATAGTTGGCATAAAAGCCAAATAACAGTCTTGTTGGCGTAGAAACCAAATAGCTGTCTTGTTGGCGTAGAAGCCAAATAGCTGTCTTGTTGGCGTAGAAGCCAAATAGCTGTCTTGTTGGCGTAAAAGCCAAATAACTGTCTTGTTGGCGTAAAAGCCAAATAACTACCTTGTTGGCGTAGAAGCCAAATAGCTGTCTTATTAGCGTAAAAGCCAAAATGTGAAGAACTTGAGGATGCATGAGTAATAGATAACCAGCGTAAAATAGCCAATTATCCATCATGGCTGAGATCTTGAGCGTATTCTGGGCCAAATAGCCTTATCACGTACCTTTGCAAATATAGCCTGAGTTGGCGTATTTTGAGGAGATAGCATACGGCGTACTCCTATAGTTGAAAATAGCCTGGTTGGCGTAAAATATAAGGATGGTGATGTGAGCGTATTAGTCGCATTCTTAGCTTCCCTAGTCATGACAAAATTATAAAGAATAGAATCAAATCTCGTGCATTTAATGCAGAGATATGCCTCAATCTCGTGCATTAAATGTCGAGATATGCCTCGAGCTCTGTACGAGAAACAGCTTTTGACGTGGCATCTGGTTTCGTCTCATCTTGAGCGTAAAAGCTCATTTCTGCCCATATAGAATAGGCAGCGTATTCCTTGAATGCGTAAAAGCGACTTGTATCAAGAATATGTCACTAAACGACAGTCTGGGCCTCTGTGCAAAATCATCATCACAGTCGTCCTCTCGATCATCGTGTAGTACTTTTTGTCAGGAGTCAGGTTTACTGTTCTGTCTGACAGATTCATGCGAGGAATACGAAGAGTTCCTCGTACAACTTTATGCTGCATTAAAAACAAACGTATTTCAAACTTTGCGCAGGGGGGTATAGCAACCTTTTTACGCCAAAATAGTCTTGAAGCGCTGCTTTATGCGGGCTGTTCTGAAGCCATATTTTACACCACACAGCGCTGAAGCTCTGTTTTACGCGAACTTCATGTATATTGGGGATTTTACGCGTATAACTCCCCAGCGTATTTTATGCTTCTACAAGACCCCCTTCAAAGTTTTAAAATTCCTCGTAATTTGAAATACTTTGAATGAAGCATGAAAAGGTCAAATTTGACTCGTCCTTCGAGGCTGATTTTTTGACAATATTTAAGAAGTTGTTGGGGTTTGGTACGTTCTTTTCTGCCTATATAAAGGCAAGCGAGTGAACCTGTTTTTCCATACTTCCTTCACCACAAAGATGGCTGCCGAGATTCATTGGGCTAAACTGAGGAAGAAGAAGATTATGCTCTTCCAGCATGTAAGGAGCCGTAAAAAGAGGCATCTTCGAGCAAATATCCTCTGCAACGATGGATCATGGAAGGATATCATAGCTTCCTTTGCTCGGGATAATCAGTAATTCTATATGGCGATTCGTCCAGGAGAGAGGAGGGGTCTCATCGGACCATACAGCTTGCTAGTTGTATTTTCCCCTATTATGAAGCTGGACCCTGGTGGACAGCTTGGCTTGCTTCTTCCAGTATTGTGTTGGGTCTGAATCCCTAATACAAATCTGAGCATGGCCGCCAATGACGTATGGAGGGGGGCTTGAATAATTTAAACAAGCCTAGTTCTGTATCCTCCTGCCATTCACCATTTTCTTGTTCATCGGCCGAAGGAGCCGATGAAGTGCCGTAGAAGAAGAACTGAAGATCTCCATCAGACAAGAACCTAGCGTAATTGATTCCCATCATGATCTTGAATATTAATAAAAATCCTTTGTAAAGTGGATTTCCATCATATGTAATCATGATCCTGAATATTAATGAAAAATCCTTTGTAAAGTGGATTTCTATCATATGTAATCATGATTAATAAACTTGTCTTCTTTTACGCATCATTGATTTGCCATATTTGCTGTGAAAAAGTCTGATAATACGCAGCTTCAGCATGCTTGAGTCAATTTTTTTTTTACGCCGATTCTGACAAATATGCTTCCCGTCACACTCCGATATTTACGCATCGAGGAAGATGCGTAAAACTCTTCAGCATTAAATTGTCTTGGAAATCCAATGGTCATGCTGTTTTTGGACGAGGAGTCACATAGAATTCTGAACTGTCACTTCTCTGATACGAAGAATTTATGTTCAGAATATCATCTTCAAAAATGGCTTCCCGAAAGTTTCTCGAAACAGGACAAGAAATGTCCGCTGAATCAGGCCATACTTGAACTTAGATGTAAAGGATTCTGGCTAGACTTCGAATGAACTTCCAATGGCCCAAGAAGAAGAGTCGTCTTCAACGCTGACATCTGTGTGTTTCAGGCACTTGCAATATTTTATAACCAAAAAGGGATATTTTCTTTGTAACCCTTGTAATTTGGCCTCCTCTAGTATAAGACCCAAATTATCAAGATATACGCGTATCCTGTCCTGCATAATTTTAAGATATGCAAAAAGTTATAGACCCGTAGCATCTGTAGTTTTTGAGCGTAAAATCGTATATCTGTAGCTTCTGAGCGTAAAAGCTTTTGAGCGTAAATCATATATCTGTAGCTTCTGAGCGTAAAATCATAGATTTGTAGCTTCTGAGCGTAAAATCGTAGATTTGTAGCTTCTGAGCATAAAAGCTTCTGAGCGTAAAATCATAGATTTGTAGCTTCTGAGCGTAAAATCGTAGATTTGTAGCTTCTGAGCGTAAAAGCTTCTGAGCGTAAAATCATAGATCTGTTGCTCTGCGCGTAAAATCTGGATCCGTTACGCAGTAAGACTATCCGTCTTCCTTTTCAAATGATAGGCTGACGTGGTCCCAAATCATAACCGACTATTAAAAATCGGATTTGGTTAAGGATTCGAAGAGTCATCTGAACTCTATAAATAGTCCCAGGTCGTGAGAGAGAAAAATCCTTCATCTGTCTTTTGCAAAAAAACCTTCGTCTTTTTCTGAGAACTCTTTATCTTCGTCTCTTTTCTGAGAACTATAAGTTTTGCCATGGCACCAAAACAGGCCTCCGTCGCTAAGGGAAAGAAAGCCGCTTCTTCATCTCGCTCCACTGCTCAAGCATGAGCGACCCCTACTAGGCTAAGCTAGCCTCGTTCTGAACGAAGTGCTCCGCCGTCTAGCTGTGCACCGGGCATCACAGGTAAAGACTTCAAGAAAAATAGAGAATCCTTCGCACACGTTGTACGTGTATGCGCAAATATGCCCATATTCCTAATGTGTCAGCGTAAAACTCCATATTTTTGCAGTCTAGCGTAAAAACTCAGACTGTCAAATTTTTGGCGTATACTGCAAACTTTGACTTTTACGTACTGGATGTAAATTTCAGCGTAAAACTCAAATTCTGGTAGTCTGGCGTAAAAACTCAGACTGATAGGTTTTGGCGTATACTGTCAACCTTGAGTTTTTCGCACTGGGAATAGATTCCAGCATAAGACTCAAGTTTTTGCAGTCTGACGTAAAACTCAGACTGTCAAGTTTTGGCGTATACTGCAAGAGTGTAACGTCTAGCATAAAACTGACTTGTTTTCTTGTTTTTTGTAGTGGACCTACAGATCCCCCCTCTGGCTGAAGTGATGGGCTCTGCTGCTGGAATGCTGAATTCCAACTATTTGAAGGACTTATCCCATGTGACATTCCCCATCTCTGGAAACGAGTATCCTCAAGAAAGGGGAACTCTGATCTCGACCCAAGGAGAACGAATGTTGCTGAGTATGATCAGTGGGGAGCCCCTGACATACATAAATGGGACTGAGTATAAGAAACCAGCTTTCTTATTTGGGGACGTTATTGATAAGCAGTCCCAGACCAATCCCAAGAAAGAAGATTGGGTGTTTTCTGCTGAGGGCATGGTCATGTATCTGCCAAAGATGCCCAGAGATTACCCTATCTTTGTGTTCTTCCATGCCACACATCCCAGGAAGATGTCATGGACTCTGACTCCTGATCTTCATGGCCAGCCGGGGAAGATCTTTTATAGGAAAGGATTAAACCGAGGGGCCTATGTAAGCAGTCCCTCAGGCCCTGTCATGCCTTTCAGAGGGTTACTGCCGGGCAGCGTCCCGAGTGAAGACACTTCACTGATCCAGCCACGTCAAATAGCGACTTTCTGCAATGACTTTATGGGGCAGGGAGGAGTATACCCCAGGGCTAACCCTCGAACCAGTGGATGGCTTAGCCCTCAGAATCTTCGATGGGCCAGTTTAACTACATGGGTCCTGAAGCACTTTCAGACGGAGCTGAAAAGTATTGGCTTGTTTGCGACTGTGAGTGCTACTAGTGTTGGGCTGCCTCTCAACCCCAACTTGTTCTTAGCTTTGATGGAGTAGTATAACTCGCTCACTGGGACTTTCGCCACTCTGATAGGTGAGTTGGGCCTAGCCCTTCATGAGATAGCAGATATCTTAAGGCTGCCAATGGGAGACACTCCTTATGAATAGTACGTTCCCATAAATAAGGAGCTGATGGATACCGACCCTCGGGTAGTGGCAGTATATCAAGAGTTGATAAGCCACTATCTTGCATGCACCACCTTCTATGGGGAGCCCTCTGATTTAGCCCATATCAACAAATGGGTATCATACCTCTTCTTCCATCAGGCCAGAAATGCCAAGCATGACAAGGTTGTAGATAGTAGAGATAAACCTTTGAACCCCTTGAGCATTCTCAATGCCAACACGATCGACGATCTCATCGGAGATGCGGGAGCCCAAGATTGTGTTCTCAATGAAGAGATAGGGGGTTATCCTGCAGGCACTAAAGCCTACAGTTATATGAGGCATTGTTGCAAGCCTCTGCCAAGGGAAGCTCAACTGGTTGGCTTCCTCTCTATCTGTCTACGCCGATGGGTAGTGCCTGGCATCGTATCTGCGGATCACATTCATCGTAATATCTTATGGCCCGCAGTGCGTTTGGTGTTTGGAGCCAGAATGGGCCTGCTTCCTGCCATGGTATGCAGGATACAAGCTGGCCTGAGGGCTATTACTGATGGGCTGGTGGCTGATACTACGCAGCGTAAAGGATATCCCATAGTGGAATTACCATTCCTATATCTGATGGGATGGTTAATCCTTCACAACACCAGAGTAATGTCTCCCGGATCTTCCAGTGGTTCGGGAAATAACTTCTTGTTGAATTACAAGAATTTTCTCTGGAATGTGGCTAGCGTCATAGATTGTCGACTAGCCCTTAATTTTGCCCATAGTTGGAAACTCTTCTACACCGTCCCCTCCGTGCATATCAACCAACAGGGGACTAAACTTCAGGATGCAGGTCAGGGGAAGACTATTCTTTCTCCTGAAGCCTTTTACTGGTTGGTCTGCATTAGACCTTCCCACCTGCTATACAGAAGTGAGGATCACTGCTACTTGGAGCCTTATTTGCCTAGCCGTTTCGCCAGGCAATTTGGGTACGACCAGTTGCACGTGGGGAATCCTATCACCAGCTTCAAGTTCAAAGGTGGACTTATTGATGGAGCTAGAGGATGGCGGTATTTCATCATGGGTTGTACTGGAGCAACCTTTACTGTGCCCTCGACTTCTCTCTCCATGGAGTTGCACATTCTTCATTCGTACGCGCAGTTTTATGCATCCATCAATACCTTCCATCGTAATTTCGATGTACATGGCAGTTTTAGAATGCCCTCTCATAGGTCCACGGGAAGAGAGAAGATACCATATGTCTCCTCTGATGAAGGTGATGAAACCACCGGTGCAGATGACTATTTGGGGATTTTATCGAGAGGCGTAATAGCTCCGCCAGCAGAGCCTCTCGTAATTTCCCATAAACGGAAGGCTTCTACTCTGAAAAAGCCTTCCCCTCGCAAGAAGAAGCATACTACCGGAGGTCCTAAAAAGACTTCCACCAAGGGGGCCTCTTCCAGTAGTGAGCCTATTATTTCCCATGTTGGGGGTGATTCTTTGATTATGGGTCCTTCGCCTTTTAGAGAGGGAACCTCCACAATTCCAGTTGCCAGTGCTGGAGATTCTTTGCCCGCGACTGCTGCCGCTACCACCGTTACTAGTAGTGCTTCTGGATCGCTTTCAGGGCCGAGCATAATAAGGGTCAGAATACCTTTACCAAGACAAATAATGGGATTAGCCCCTCCTTCGTCTACAAGTATTCCAAGCGAGATTCCACCCGATGAACCTCGAGTAGATCTGGGTGATGACTGGGATGACTACCCGCTGGCGTCAGTTGGTGTACCCTCTTCTCCAGGTATGATAGCTTGTTTAGCATCATTGAGAAATAATTTAGCTATACAGGCTGCAAACGCAACATACATACCATCGGCCATGGATAAATATTGTCTTCACGCTTTTTTTAGGAAAATTAACATCAAATTGATATTAATTTTCTCTTATCTTATTTTTAGGCGAAGACATCTCGGGGGAGGGCGGAGTTGACACAACTTCTGACTTTGTTGCGGATCCAGCTAATGAAACGGCGGTGCCCGACGTTGAAGAAGTATATTTTGAAGCTACTGATCTTTCATCTGCAATATTCTCGGGTGTCATCCCGCCAATAACAGTTCAATTAACATCAGAGGAGGATGAGCCTACCATCTCGACTGTGCCTCCTTCGTCGAGCATGCCAGCAACTTCAACCGTTGTTGGCGTCTCTTCTTTTATCGTGCTATCTGTTGAAGCAACGACTGTGGCAACATCCTCTACAGTCATTCCGGAAAGGAGACTTATCGATATTGCGGCAACTCCCAGCGTCCATTTGAGCTTTGCTATGCTAGTGGATCAATACACTAGCATATTCTACCTCGCTTTGAAAGAGTTGATATCCATGGTGCTGGAGAAGAATCTGGGCTTTGATGCTCTGAAGATGTCCTCCAATCTCACTATAGCGCAGATTAGAAATTGCAATGAGCTGAAAGAGCTAATGGGCTAGAGAAAATAGTTAATGGTTTAGAATAACCCATTAACGAATATTTGCAACTATCCCGAGGCGGCATCGATGACCTGGTTCAGGCTGAGTACGACTCACTAACTGTGGGACTTGCTCAATGGACGGAATCTTTAAACAAATCCATCCAGCAACGTCAATAAGAGATGGAGAAAGAGCATGCAGTATTAGTGGAGAGTATTCCTCAGCTGGCTCAGTGCCGTACAGAATGCAAGGGATACGAAGTGAGGGTTCTAGATTTGGAGGCTGAGCTTGCTCAATCAAGGGATAAGCTTCTCAAAGCATCGCTAGTTCGCGATGTATTGGATGGCCAAGTGAAGACAGCTCAGCAGAACTTGGCACATGTAGGTGTCATCCACACGAGTTTGGTTGATACTCTGTCCGAACTATCTCTTTTGAGCAATGACGAGGCAAGGCTGGAACGGGCTCGTACTAACATTTTAAACCCCATGAATGAGAGGATGGCTGCTTTGGCGCAACAGATTCACGATTTAACTGCTCCTCCCCAATGATGTACTTTTTACTTTTTTGCTCCTTATTTTCTCAGAGATAATAAAGATACACTTTCTGACTTTGTGGACCCATCACTTTAAAATATAAATGATAGGCTAAGATGAAAGTGATATCAGAGGTAATATGAACATGATATACTTTCGGTAAGGCTTAGCTAAATGTAAAACTATTTAGGGGTAATATGAACCTGATAGAATATAACCCAACTAAATTTGTATACAAAACACTATCATAGGTAATATGAACATGATAGGTTTACAAATTAGTTAAGCATATCTAGAGGTCATACGAACCTGATAGAATATGATTCAGTTAACCTTTGTAAATATTATCGTCAGAATGAAATCTTCATCATACTCTATTGAGCAAAGGAGATCAAGCATAGTACTTCTTCAGGAATTTGCCGTTTGATAGGAGTCATTATCAGATCTTCAATAGGTTTGGCTAATCTGTAAGCGCCATTTGAGAATGTTGTTTTAATCACATAAGGGCCCTCCATTTCTTTGTGATTGTTTGTGTGGACTTCGGATATCATACCAGAGGTAATATGGACGTAGTACAATCCCGTGTTTATTGAGGCCATCCCACTGGGGGATCTTTGGTGGACCTATTATTTGTTGCGTACGTTGAGTGCAAATAATAAGTTTGAAACAAGCCCTATCAGAGGTAATCTAGACGTGATAGGTTTTGCGGCTAGTAAAGACATCCTGCTGGGGGTTTTTTATGGACCCATTACTTTTATGCGCACGTTAGTGCAAGTAATGAGTTTAAGACAAGTCCAGACAGAGGTAAAATAGATGCTTGTAAAATATGACTCTGTGGGGATAGTGGAGAGATGTAGTCCAGAGGTAAGATGGACGTGAACTGATTTTCTCTCTGCTGGGGAATATGAAAATAGTTCAGAGGTAATGTGGACTTGAACTATTCGTTTCTATTGTGGGCATCCCCCCGGGGATTTTTTTTTTTTTTGGACCTATTACTTCTTGTGCAAAAGAGTGCAAGTAATAAGTTTGAAACAAACCCTGCCAGAGGTAATATGGACATAGCAATTTTTGTGGACTTAACACCACTAGCGTACTTAGAGTTAAGTACGGGTGCTAAGTTGATATGACAACCGATATCAGAGGTAATATGGACATGATAATCGATAGCCAAAACTCGGAAGGTTTGCTCAGAGGTAATATGGACATGACAAACTCAGCCGGAGAGAAACATTATGACAGCAATTCAGAGGTAATATGGACGTGAACTAATGTCCGAAAAACTCATAGCGGAGTTATTCGTTGAGTATGGTCTATCCGAACATGAAGATAGACCAAAGGATCGCTCCGCTGAGGAGATTGATGGGACGATAGCTCAGAGACAATATGAGCATGGCTAGCATCTGACGAGATTGGTTTGAATAGTCTCTGCGGGAGTGTGCAAGTAGACCTAAGGATTGCTCCGCTGGGGAGATTTTGAGGATCCATCATCCATTGCGTATCCGAGACTCTTGGATACGGATGATGGCTTTTTTACAAGAATTTGTAACGGAGAAGAAAATATTGCACATAGGCACTTGCTGGGGATAAAGATCCAAGAGTTGATTTGTACCTCTGGGTTATCCCACTGGGTATGAGGGGAGTACAAGTCTAGTATAGACATAGTACTTCTTTTTAGGAATTTGCCGTTGATGGGCAATAATGTTTGTTCAGAGGTGATATGGACATGACAAACTCTTGAGTTGTGACCCTACTGGGGATGGTGGTATATATCTGCTCAGAGGCAGAATATAACCTGACTAGAACTCTGCGAAAGAATCTTAGTGGACTTATCATCATGGACATGCTTAAAATTAAGTATGGATGACAAGTTGAAATGACTGACACCATCAAGGGCAGTAGAAAGTCGATGGGCAAGAATGTTTG
The DNA here is from genome assembly GCA_036927795.1 of Iris macrosiphon. Lineage (NCBI taxonomy): Eukaryota > Viridiplantae > Streptophyta > Magnoliopsida > Asparagales > Iridaceae > Iris > Iris macrosiphon. The sequence continues at coordinate 163,847,903 of JAYESA010000004.1, forward strand.
CTCAGAGGTAAGATGGACATGGCAAACTTTTGAGTTGTGGACTTATTACCCATGGCGTACCTTAAGTACAGATAATACGCTAAAACGACTAGCACTATCAGGGGTTATGAGAACGTGATAGTAGAAAGTAGAAGAGAAGAACTTTACTCAGAGTGGATATGGACATGGAAAAGTTCTGAAGATATCTTACTCAGAGGTAATGTGGAAGTGGTAAGATATGACTTTGTGGGGATAAAGAAAAACAGGACAGAGGAAGTGACCATTTTTGTGGTGTTAGATCTACTCTGCCGGAGAAAGTAGAAAGACGTAGTTCAGAGGTAATATGGACGTGAACTGATCGATAACAACACCCTGGGAGGTTTTGCTCAGAGGTCACTTGGACATGGCAAACTTAGCTGGGGAAATTTTATTTGGACAACAGTTCAGAGGAAATATGGATGTGAACTCATGTCCACAAAATTCACTGGAGAGTGATTTGCTGAGTGGGGATAGACCTGAAGGTTGCTCCGCTGGGGAGATTTTATGGACTCGTCATCTGGTACTCCTTGAGGGGAAAATTGCCAGATTGGAGTGAGGCCCATATGCAGTGACCGTCGTCTTGTTATAAATGCAAAGTGATGACTTTGGCATCGATCAACTCCTGGATTTTTTTTTTCAGTACGTAGCATGCCCTTGTGGGGTGATGAACGTACCGATGAAAGAGACAATATTCTGGGTCATCGACCCTGCCAGCACTTTTAGGGTACCTGATGTTGGGTAGACGAAGCTTGTTTTCCTTCATCAATATATTGAAGATTTCAATGATGTCATCATCATTGAAGGAGAAAGTTCCCTTTGGCTTTCGGGCTGCCAATACCTGAGTCGTACGGTCTTCAGGAAAGATGGTCATAGTTGCATCATCTTCGGATTCAGAGGGAATTCTACCCCCAGCTTTGGATGTTGCTCTATTTTGTCAAGGGAGACTACCCCCAGACATGTCGTTGTCTGGTTCTTCTTTGTCCACAGAAGTTGATTTAGAAGGACCTGCCTCTGGTATTACAGGATCAGACTCTGGAGGTTTGGAGTTTGCAAGAGATACGGTATACCCTAACCCGAAACGAGTTCGTTGATAGTAAGGATCACCATACAACGGTATTTGTCTGCCTTTTCCATAATTGAAGCCTTGCTTCAACTTCAAATCATAACCCATGTTTTGCATGATCTTTAAAGCTTGTGGGCTATATCTGTGGATTTGAATCTTCCCAACATCAGACTCGTGAGAATCTTCTTATACAATTGGTCTATTCCGCATTAGACCAAAGATTATTTGATGCTGATCGTTGTGAGAAGGCGGAACAATAAAGATAGATTCTTTATGTGGTCTATATGTCGTGACAATATTAGAAGTTGACGCTGCTTCGCACATGATCTCCCCACGCTTGGTAGTTAGGGGCACTAAATCTTGATTTTGACCCCTGTCTTTGCGTTTCTGGATCAAGAAATCACACAAATTACCAGAAGAAGAAGAAGGCTTATTCTGCCTTTTTACATCAATAGGCCAGTGGAGATTAGGAACCATAACTCTTTCTCTGCCATAAGAATACAGCAGTTCACACATATGGGTTGCATATGATCCCTCATATGTCTGAGGAGCGTATTTTCCCGTGAAACGGGTCTTCTTTACACGGACAGATTTATCCTGGCGTAATTTGGAGTTCTGCACAGGTTCGCGTAAAGCAGGGAAGTCCTAAAACGGCCTCCAGCGTCACGCATAATCTGAAGAGTGGATAATTTCTTCTCTTGTGTGCGTACAAGCCTGGAGGTTGAGAGATTCGCCACTCGTTGTCCTTTGATGTGATCGAAGGGTCCATTTGTCTCCTGATAGACGGGAGATACAATTTTCTGCGCGGGGCGCGTTTGAAATTTCTGAATTGGCACTGAGGCCTTGTCAGAAATTTTATCTGTCACGTCACAGACGGGAGACGAAGTTTTACGCGTAGGGCACGAGTTAGACTTCTGGATTGGCACTAAGGCATTGCCAAAAGTTTTGTCTGCCATGTCACAGACGGGAGACGGAGTTTTATGTGCAGGGCACGTGTTAGACTTCTGGATTGGCACTGAGGTATTGCCAGAAGTTTTGTCTGCCACGTCACAGATGAGAGATGGAGTTTTACGTGCAAGGCGTATAGGCTGTGTTGTTACAACCTTGTTGATCAAAGAAGGAGAGTTTGCAGGAAGGGTAGAGGATGTCTTGGGCATCCATACTTTACGCAGCTTCCTGTTATTTTGGACAGAGGAGGAATGAGAGCTATCCCCTGCATGAAGCATGTCTTTATAAGCAGATTGGTCGAACTGGATGACCAAAGTCTTCTTCGTCGATCCAATGGATACAGCATCGTGTTGAGCAATTGCTTTCTCGTCAGATGAGAAAGTTCTCCCCAACAGAGTCGCCATCTTGTGTTTGATGATAAACAAAAAAATGAAACTAGGTTTATATGAAACCCTTTCTTTGTTTACAAACAAGAAGTACAATTAATCATATACGAGGATGTTAAGTACAAAAAAATAATTCTAGAGAAAAATTGCTATAGGAGTCTGATCTACGGTCGATCACTTTGTCCCTTGGACCACGCAATGATGAAGAAGTGCTGTAGAAGAAGAAGAAGCTTCAAAGGTTGCAAGTGGGATTGAACTCTCGTTGCCAAAGTTGTCAATCAACACTCTCTGTCTGTACTCTCTCTCTCTGATTCTTTCTCTCTGCTTGCCCTTTTTTCTCCTCTCGATTCTGTGACCAGGAGTATCTATATATAGAGATCAGTCATAATAACTGTCCAGTTGGCATAGAAGCCAAACTGTAGAGAAGGTGGCATCTTTTACGCGGCGGTTATAATAACTGCTACCCACGTTTGAATGATCCTCAGAATCTGCGTATGACACGTATCCCATTATAAGGTAACGCATATAACTACTTCTCGAAGATCATGGCATGCAAGCCACGTAGATAACTGCCCCTCGCGTAAAGATAGTTGGCATAAAAGCCAAATAACAGTCTTGTTGGCGTAGAAACCAAATAGCTGTCTTGTTGGCGTATAAGCCAAATAGCTGTCTTGTTGGCATAGAAGCCAAATAGCTGTCTTGTTGGCATAAAAGCCAAATAGCTGTCTTATTGGCGTAAAAGCCAAATAACTACCTTGTTGGCATAGAAGCCAAATAGCTGTCTTGTTGGCGTAAAACCCAAAATGTGAAGAACTTGAGGATGCATGAGTAATAGATAACCAGCGTAAAATAGCCAATTATCCATCATGACTGAGATCTTGAGCGTATTCTGGGCCAAATAGCCTTATCATGTACCTTTGCAAATATAGCCTGAGTTGGCGTATTTCGAGGAGATTGCATACGGCGTACCCCTATAGTTGAAAATAGCCTGGTTAGCGTAAAATACAAGGATGGTGATGTGAGCGTATTAGTCGCAATCTTAGCTTCCCTAGTCATGACAAAATTATAAAGAATAGAATCAAATCTCGTGCATTTAATGCAGAGATATGCCTCAATCTCGTGCATTAAATACCGAGATATACCTCGAGCTCTGTACGAGAAACAGCTTTTGACGTGGCGTCTGGTTTCGTCTCATCTTGAGCGTAAAAGCTCATTTATGCCCATGTAGAATAGGCAGCGTATTCCTTGAATGCGTAAAAGCGACTTGTATGAAGAATATGTCACTAAATGACAGTCTGGGTCTCTGTGCAAAATCATCATCACAGCCGTCCTCTCGATCGTCGTGCAGTACTTTTTGTCAGGAGTCAGGTTCACTGTTTTGTCTGACAGATTCATGCGAGGAATACGAAGAGTTCCTCGTATAACTTTATGATGCATTAAAAACAAACGTATTTCAAACTTTATACAGGGGGATATAGCAACCTTTTTACCCCAAAACAGTCTTGAAGCGCTGCTTTACGCGGGCTGTTCTGAAGCCATATTTTATGCCACACAGTGCTGAAGCTCTGTTTTACGCGGACTTCATATATGTTGGGGATTTTACGCGTACAACTCTCCAGCGTATTTCATGCTTCTACAGCTGGATTCGTACTTGAAATGAGAATTTCATGGAGAAGAAAAATTTTCAGAGTTGGAGCATTTTTACAGATGAAACTTGTTCTTTTGGGACGAATGAGTTTCATGCGGCCCGCTTGGCAGGCGACCTAGACTTCTCGCTCCAAGTTAGCATGCGGCCATCTTGTTGGACGCATGACTGAATCTGCACATGTGCCCCTTGGCCAAATAAATGGAACTTGAACGAATAAAAGTTCTCTAAGTTCAAAAGATTTTATGCCGCCTAGTATATATGCGGCCAAAAGGAGTATGTAGCTGAGTCGTCCATGCGGCCCGGAGCTATGCGTTCCTCTTTCTTTCGAACGTATGACTCAGCACTGCCTTGGTACGACTTTCTATGATTTTGTCTTTTCCTTCTGACTCTCTTTCTTGACCAGTCACATCGGTCACTTTTCTGACCCGGCCAGTCACACGAGCCACTTTCCTGATTTTGCATTTATTGTATGTCACTCACCTTGTCCCGAGGAGTGCACTTTCCATCTTCCATGTGACTAGTGTGCTGCATGCAGCCAGCTTATCCAATGCGCCTACGATACTTGTAGTAGCTTAACTTCTTATAATTTGTTCTCTTATGGTTTAACTATTTCCATTGTTTAGCCTATTATGTTTAATTGTTACGAATGCAAGTTTTATGTAATTGCTTATAACCCGATTTGCGACAACATGCCAGAACCTAAAATTTTTTGAACATGGATTGTATTGACACTGATAATCTTGAACTTCCGACACCAGACTTGTACTGATATTCCTGACAATAGCTTGTCGTATCGAGTTAACCTGACATGTACCGATATTCTTGATAGTGGCTCGACGAAGCGCACTCCTAACATGCTAGAATTTTCTGAACTGAAATGCTTGAACTGATAAGATAAATTTATGTGGTTGATTTGCTTACTCATGTCCTGAATGTACTTGTCAAGGTACTATCATGTCCCGTCCTGCATCATGTCTAAGAAAAATTTCTGACCACCACGGTTAGGAATTCTTAATAACTTGTCCAGGATAACAACTAGAATAATGAATTAGAATCATCTAGAGAGATTTTCTGGCTACATGCAATTCCGGTATCCCAGCGACACCTGATGGATTTGGAGCTCTCCGTGGTGAGGGGCACACTTCCAACACGTCGTCGAGTGTTGTATTTACCTGTAAATTACTATACTTGATATAATCTATTCTATGTATCCTTACGCCTGGATAACCTGGATAGTCTGCAGGGCATATGGCTATATAGAATCTCAAACTACATGTGTTAGTAACTAGGACTGTGATAACCCTAGTTACCTAATGATAGCAAGCCGTAGAGCATGATTGGTCGTGATTGCTTGATTTCCAGTCTAGTCTAGTCATGTTCTGATTTATTTAACCAACTGGTCCAGAAACTGTAACCTGATTATTGATTTTCAGATATCCTTGCTTAAATACTCCAGAACTGTTTAACTGTTATTTTACCTGCTGCACTTATTTAACTGTTCTTTGTGCTATTTCTTACTGATTTGTCTGTATGCTGGTTTAAGTTCCTAAGTTGGCTCTCTTGTAGTACTTACTATTTTGGGGTCTGATTCCACTGATTTTGTATGGCCAGATTTTGGAGCAGGACCACATAATCTCCCGTACTTCCTGCCTCAAGGTGGTGAATACCAGGAGCACCCGAGGACATAAGTGGGTTTCTTCTTCATCACCCATTTGATCTTGCACTTATACTTTTGAGGCATTGTAAAAACCCTAATTTTTAGAAAAAAAATTATAATTTTAATTATTGGTATTATGAATTACTGAGTTTAAGGAAAAAAATTCTGTAATTTTTTAGCCATTTATAATATATAATATTCATGGATTTATAATTATGTGTATTTAATTAATTATTAATATAGTGCAAAAAATATATTTTTAGGTGTAAAACTATTAATAGAGTATTGTATAATTTTTCTGGAATTTATTGAGGTCCAATACTATTTTTAGATGGCATATATATATATATATATATATATATATATATATATATATATATATATATATATATATATATATATATATATATTGGTTATTTATTTTAACCAAACCAACCTAAACCAAACCAACCCCAACCGAACCCCATATCCGAATCCACTAACCCACTACCTGAGAACCTGTACCCACTAACCCAGCTACAGTAACTGGCTGAAACCCCCGCACCCCTTCACTTTCCCTCCCCGAAATCGACGACCCATCCCCTTCCTCTCCTTGTAACCTCCCCCTTCACCCTATATAAATTCCCACTTAGCCGACCACTACCACCATTATCTCCTCTTCCATTTTCGACGAGCCACCGCCGCCGACAACTACCGGACCGCCGCCTCAAGCCGCCGCAAGCCGCCGAAAGAAGGCCGTCCGACTTCATAATCAATAGCACCCAACGAGGTACGCAACTTCTTGCCCTTGTATCTCCCTGCACAATAATCCAATTAGCGACCCGTCGAGTCCTATGCGAATACCACATGCACCCCCTTGAACCCTGTGTAATTAGTTTAGTGTATCGTGTCCTGTGTCGATCGCAAATCGTGACACAAAATAGGAAAAAATAACTTGTTTTTTAAACATAAACTGTTCCAAGTACGCGTGTTTGAGTCACATTATTTTCATAACGGCACGCGATACTGAAATTCTGCTTGAACAGTAATTTAGACAACATAAATAAGTTTTAATCTCTTCAATTAGTTTATTTAATTGTTGATTATGTTGTGATTTAATTGGTATTGAAATATGTCAAAAACTTGATTTCTTAAACCCAAATTTTCTCGAAACGGGGTGCGTTCCGCTAAACGAGGTGACTTTATCGTGTGTGAATTGCACCGAAAGGGGTGTATCGTCAACGCAGATGTGTAGGATTTTACGAAAGTTAATTTGGATGTGTGTGCACACCGAAATTATCGCGTATCCGTCGAAAAGCCCCGTATCGGCCTATTCTGACACACATCATAATTTTGTGTGTGCTTGTCGTTTCATAATGAAACTTAAGCCCTCGGATTCGCAGCGTTACGCTGGTCCTGTGAACCAAGTTTGGTTCGATTCTGAATACTGTTTCGCGGGCCCCACGGTTCCACTTGACGGGTAATTTTGTGACCGGCTCATTGAAATCCAATTCTGGACGTTTCGTTGGGTCCGTATCATTGTTATGGACTCGTAGATACTAAGTTTAATGAATTTGAAGAACTTTATCTTTGGCATATTTTTTGGTGCGAAGTGGGCCACATGTGGATCCTGCTTTGACCAGAAACTGTTAATTCTGCTCATGTGTCCAAATTGAACCTATGGATAGTCAATCCTAGATATTTTAAGTATTCTGAGAGTAATGGTGATATTTATTTTAGCATCTGGAGACGTACCTGGAGATTCCACTATTACAGGAGCAATTGACGGAGCTCAGAACCCAAGCAAGTATACCTTGCCAACTTGTAGTAGATCCTATGATATTAATTGCTTGTGTTCTTTCTTTTTACTTATGTGATGTACCTGTTCAACCTAGTACAGTGAGATGTTGCTTATTGTCCGAACAAGATTCGGGTGTGGACACCGTACGCGGAGTTGTGTAACGTCACTTGGAGAGTTGATTACGCGATCCTATTCTTTGTGTGCTTGCTTTACCAAGTACGTCATACCATAGGACACTTGATACTATTCATGTGACAGAAAATTTTCTGAGTTATGCATGGTGATTCTGTATAGGCTTACAGGATTCGTGACATGAGACTTGCATATATAGAGATATCATTATGACTCGTTGTACTAGCTAGAGGTCATGATCTTGCGTGTTATGGACATGAAATATGAGGTTACATTGGGTGGAGAGAGAGACACATGCTACAGGCTTATTTTGGTTATATATATACTTATGTTACTGGAGAGTGCCTTAGTTTCTGTACCAGAGCTTTGGCACATGTACTGGCCCTTTGAGATACTACTTGCCGCTATGGGTTCCCCGACACAGAGCCTGTAGTGGTCTCAGCCAGAGTACTAGTGATGCTCTCATTTGCATTTCACATAGCTGGTTACATAGCTTGCCCTAAGGATCTATTTTTTATATACTGCATTTTATTTGGCTTGAGTGTTTATTGTACCTTGCTATGTCCCCTGAGGACCTAGATTCGGATTATGTTCCCAGGTATAGCAGAGGAGGATTATCCTGAGGTTTACGAGATAGGAGCTGATGTTGGAGCAGTACTGGCACCTGAGGACAAGGTTGTGTCGGAGGATTTCTTTTGACTATTTCAGTTTCATACTTAGTTATTTATGCTCATTGTTATTTTATATCTGGACATATGTATTGGTGATATTCTCTTTCCTTTATTGTGTCGGGTTGTTCCCCGAGATACTATTTACAGAGACTTCTTGATGGATTATTTTCTTTATCTATTATCTTGACTGGTTTATCATATTGACTTGTGTTTACTTTCTGTGGATGAGATTAGAATTATACTGTGATAGATGGTGTAGACTGCATGTATATTACAGCTTAAGTGCACTCTAACGGGTCCATTAAATTGGGTTTGCCTATTGGAGTTGTGCTGCTGACCATTGCTACGTGGTTAGTCCCTCGGTATTTTGGGACTGGGGCATGACATAATTTTTGTGGTGGCCCATGCAGGTCTACGACTATATTGCTTCGGTTTCAACTAAGGAACCGAGCAAGTCTGCAATTAGGATATGATAAATTATAGGATCCCATCCACATATTGGCACGTTCTTGACATCTATATCGACTTCAAAATAATTTTTTGACTTGCATCATGCCTTGATTCCTCTATGCGCCTCTTATAGTTTACTTTGTATGCAGAGTAATTGATCCACGAGCCAGCAACGAGAATCCCGCGGGTACACCATGACGAGAATCTACGCAATGATGCAAGCCCAACAGCAGGTTCATCAAGAGGCTCAGCGTCACGAGGCAGAGAACCTAAGAAACAGTATAGTGACCACACTGGAGCAGGCGAACCCACCAGCTAGACGGCCATCGACAAGATCAATCACTGATTTCCGCCAGCTGAAGTCCCATACCTTTTCAGGCAAAGAGGAGCCCACTGAAGTTCATGAGTGGCTCACAAACACTCAACACCAATTAGAAGCAGCTGAGCTTTGTAAATTGTTTGGTGACCATACATCTTGTAACTTGTTGCTTGCTTGAGATTGAGACACCTAGGACTCTTGATCCAAAAATGACTATTGGATTGTAGAGTAAATTCCACCTTGAGTACTCTGGTGTACGTAGTTGGCTCTGTCCGTCCCCGCTCTCCAGTATTCTGGTTCTGGGACATGACAAGACAACTCTTGATTCAATCCATTTTTTGTCTCAATCAAACCACTCATGATTCCTTCTACTACTTTTTTTGCTTGCTTTTGTCAAATCATGTCTTTATGCTTACAAGAGGCTCCCATAAAATTCATCAAGATAGAAATTATATTAAAAAAGTCTACAATATCAATATGTTTTCTAGCCACATCAATAAGAATTAATTAAAGTTGATATGCAAAACAATAAACATAATACGCTGACTCGTTTTTATTCATAATCAAAATTTTCAACCCACTGAATTCACTCTTCATGTTACTTGTCATGTCATAGCTTTGATCCCGAACTCAGACCATGACGAGCAAACAAATTATTAATTGCAGATTTTAGAGCTGACCACTGATAGAGCACAAAACTTGAGATATAATCATTGGGTTGAGTAGTAACCAACTCATACTTTTTCCTGTAGATAACTCTGTGCATGTTGCATCTCAACTTTTTCCACATTCGCTGAGTAGTCTGATTATTTATATGTACCTCCAGTCACCGTCACAAGAGGGGTTTCGTCACCGTGGTAATCTCGCCGATGCTTTTATCTGGTTATGGCGCAGGCAACCCCAAAATGTTTTGACTAATTATTCCTCGTGGTGTTTGTTAAAATGTCTCAATAGTTGAAAATGATTGGGTCATGATAGCCACAATATAAGGAATAAACTCACATACAATTTCTGACAGACTTCAACTTTATAGTAGATTGCCTCAGTAATTAGAGTCATAGACTCAATTTCTGATAACGGCATTGGCCTATATATCTAAAATAGATTAAATTTCTGATAACGTCATGAGAAACAATAGATTATTATATTATTCACAGTAGGGGATTGGAGTAGCAGGCTTCTGGTGGATATTCTATGCATTTCTGTGGACCCAATTTAGTGCACGTATACTGCACCTCTGCCGCACGTGCTGTTGTGCTCCTGCAGAGCACACTGCCGCACTTCAATGCAGTTCTGCATGTGCAGAAACTACTACAGCTCCTGTTGGCTTTATTGCTGCTGCTGCTGGCAAGCTTGCTGCCAAGCACTGTCTGCACAGTATGCTGCTGCACATTCTGCCAAGCACTGCTTGCAAGCTCCTACAAAAAACTGCAGAGCACACCCTCCAATCCTACACTACTTACACACATGCACTCTCAACCTACATGCACATAAGCTACAAGTATATGTACACCACTCTCATACCAGTTGGTATCCATGATACACAAACCATATGAACAAATAGGATACCAATTCTAGGATACCAAGTACCAATTGATACACAACAGCTACACATGATATCAACTCACAAATATGTCATACCTAGCTGTAGGATGCCAATATCAATCATTGATACACAAGTCTCGACACCAGCACATCACATAGGCACACATACCTCTCCTCATGACACAATCAAGTATCAAACACAAATAGAATCCCAAAGCTCCATTGATACTCAAACACGAATCTATGATACTCAATAGGATACCAAATCTAGGAGTACCAGGCTTCTTATGTGATGCTTATATTATTAGAAGTTTTTGAGATATATTATTTGTGCTCATACTAACTGTTCCCTTTTGTTTTTTATATTATTATGAGTTTTCCTTTTATTTCTTATTAGGTACTATGGAGAGTGGTTCTTCCACTAGGCAAGGTAGAAGGCCCACCAAGCCATGGAAAGATTGGAATAACGGAGTAAAAAAAAAATCATAGAGTGGGATGAAGATTGTCAACCGGTTGGAGAAAATGCACATAATTTGATGTCTCATCTCGGTAACCTTGCACGAAATGGAGAACTGTTCCCGTTAACAATGCACATAATTTGATGGCTCAAGGTAGATAAGGATAATCTCAAAATGATCGGGTCATCGGTGAAGGTAACTCTGTCTCTTTGTCTCTCAGTCACACACACGAGCGATAACATCAACGAAGTTGTGTATAGAACAAGTATATCCATGGATAAAGCCTGAGAATGCTTCTTTGGATGGATCACTAACGGATTTAAGCATTATTGCTACAGTGTTTTCTTATTGTTCCAATATTCAATTTTATTTTGTGGATCACTGATACCATGTTTTTACTATTATTTTTCTTTGAAAAACACAAATGCTCCTGATGGCTTTAAAGATATTTGTTTTACAAAAATAGAAATTTCTTGAAAGGCCTTCAAGCACCACGTGAAGAAGGATTTTTATAAAAAAAAAAAGCAAGACAGATGCAGAGTGTTTAGCAAATGTGCCACCCCGGGTAGAGCCCCACCAATGGCCAACGCTAGTAACATATTGGAGTTTGGGTGACACAAAGGTATGACTTAACTAACAAATAGCTTTATCCATATTTATACTAGTGGTGAACCGCTGATTTCTATTTAGTTATAAAGTTCAACTGATTTTTAGAAAGTTTCAGAGATAAACCAAGATAATCGAGGAAAACTTTGTGTCCTCCCTAGAATAGGAAGAAGTTCATTTCCAGAGATAAAGAGAGAGGTTTGTATTATGTTTTCTTTTATAAACAAATATCTTTCTAGTTGATAGTGTATAATTTTTACTTTTATATTTGGAACATGTACAAACACATTAGAGGAGGTTGGAAAACAAGCATGTCGACCTTGTCAACATGTGGAGAGCTACTAGAGGAAAAGGTGGCAGTTATAATGAAGAAGATGGAGCGGCTGGTACAGAGGTATTAAAATATATGTTATACTACATATTAAATAAATGTCAATTATAAATTAGCGAAAAGTAACACAAAATCTCCTTGCATGTTATAGAAAATGTTAGAAAGTCAAATTGAAGAGCTACCCGTGGAAGAACGAGATAATGAAGAGCAACTGAATAAGGTTTACAAGGAAGCGGTTGGACAAGATGGAAACAGCCGATTTTTAGGCCGAGGAGTAGGTATAAGACAATGTGGTAAATGTTCAACATCCTCAATGTCCAGACAGAAGTTGAAAAATAACAAATGCTGAAATTGAACAATTATGAAAAGATACGGAGAAGTTACGAGAAGAGACTGAGGCGTTAAGAAGAGAGTGTGATGAGCAAGAGGCTCGACATGCGAAAGAGCTTGAGATGGTGAAGAATAATCTTAAAACTGAGTGTGATGAGCAAGAGGCTCGACATAAGAAAGAGCTTGAGAAGGTGAAGAGTGAGCTAGCACTGAGATCAAAGTGCAAGTTGCAACCATGTTCGTGAATGCTCTCCTCCTTCCTCAAACACCCAATACATCAGCCTCAATCATTTTTGGGTAATTTTTTAACTCTAACTTCTTGTCACTCCCCAATATCAGAATACAGAGACGTACATGACCAGATATCCCGAACAAGGTATAGAACGTCGTACGGCGATCACAATTGTAACTAGACAATGGGGTGCATGCTACAATCAAGTCTCCTATGATCTCAGAACATCTGTCTCAATCATTCAAGCAAGTAACATTAAGCATAGAACACGTAAGATAAAGTAGTAAGACGTCCCAAACGCTCCATCAAATGCTCTAGGGATATAGCCATGCAAAATATTAAGCTAATAGAGTATCAAAAGTTACATCACTGAGATCAGCTGCAGTTTGATTAATTACAGTCATGTAGAAAAACTAGTGTCCAGACGTCGGCTAACAAGTATTGGTGGCTAAATGTCCAAAAAAATTTAATATACAAGATAAGCAGTGATGAAGAAAACTCGCTCACGTCCCTCGGCGGTCAAGCAGTTCTACGACTTGCTAGATGAAATCTGGGTTATCCCAATAATGTATAATAAGTATCCTCAGATCTTGCTATGTTCGAGCAGGGCTAGCCGAGCCATTATTAATATACAAGCACGTACAAATGCACCAGTTTTCCTTAGGGCCACTGCCCTAAACTTGTCAGTAGCGGTTCCAGCTTTCCTATAGGGAAAGAGCTGGCTCAGTTATATAATAGTAACCGGATATGGCACTCTACTAGCGTAGATAATATACAGTATCCGTGGTAGCCAATCTTGCACGCCTCCATAATTATCAAAAGGGCAGCTCATCATGCACGATCTCGGGATACCGTTTCCAACCCATGCTTTACAAGTTTTAGTTGCCTAATTAACCCTATGGTTAATTAAAATCTCATGCCATGGCCACATGATTATTCTTCTTGTATGTCGTACAAAGTACGAGCACACTAGGTACAAATCCATATTGGTACTCAAGAGTTCAATCTAGATTCACCCGAGCGTGTATGCAACAATCAAGCAAACAATACCCTAGCCGCGCTATGGTTGCTGACCAATTATTATGTCCGTGCCAAAGTAAACAAGAACACGTAGTATGTAACAATCAAGCAAGATCATGTCGTACCTCAATGCACATATAGGCTATTGTCACACACTTAGTATGCATTGGAGCCAAGTAGCACGTTCAAGCAAGAAGGTGTATCAGCATGGATACAATAAATCAGGTCAGGATACCAGGCCTATCAGTCGTTCACATGAATCATCTTGCCTCATCAAGTTACTAGCATGATTAGGTCAATTCAAGGTTTGTTGTATCTATGCCCAAGTTATCACACAGTCATGTTCATATAGTCAGGTCAAGCACATAGTCAAGTCAAGCACGTAGTCAAGTCATGAGAATCTGGGTCATGTAAATCATCAAGCTCATTGGTTATGGCAAGTTACTAGAGTCAAGTCATGATTCTCAAGAAATCAAGAGGAATCACAATTCCTAACAAGTTAACAGTATACGCCTAGGGTTAAGACAATGCACACAAAACAACCAAGCAAGGCCACGTACATTCGGCCAAGAAAATAGGCCGCGCATATATTTTTATGCAAGGGTACTCCCCTTGGAAAAGTACACGTGCAACACTAGAAAATAAGTTAGGCATATAAATAGCTAAAACAAGGCAGGCGTATTAAATAGCATGACATAACAAGAATGGCATACTTTGGAGAAAGTACGCGAGCAAACAAGTGTAGGCTAAAAGACTAAATACGAATTCCGGAATGATACGATAGTCGAGGACACGACAGTCGAGAACACGACAGTCGAGAACATGACAGTCGAGAACACACAAATCGAGAACACACAAATCGAGAAGCCGAAGTTAATGCTATCCACAAAAGTGGAGGGCTGAAAGAAGTGCGCCATCGAGAGAAAGTGCGCTAACAGCAAAAAGTGCGCCAAAGGGGAAAGTGCGCCAAAACAAGATGGGCGTACTTTTCCTTGATGGAGGGAAACTCAGAGAGAGTACGCACCAAAAGTGTGTCAAGGGTTTTCCTTCCAATAGTACGCCTAACAATAACTCCTAGAGTCAGTGGCGTGCTTTTGCAAGAAAAAATGATGTTATACAAAATTACGCATAGAAAGTGGGTTAGCACGAAGTGCGCCCAAGGGTCTGTGAACGTATTTCTATGCCAGTAAATGTTCTCAGGCGTACTTTTGTAACACTTCTTCTTCTTCGGTCAACGCTTTGGCTGAGCGTACAAATTCGAGTTTTGGATGCACTGAACTCAAATGAACTCCAAAGCTAGAGAAACCAAAACCAAAGTAAAGCAAAATCAAATACTCTACAACTAGAGCCAACTAGCTTTGAAAAATACTAAGTTTTGGAAGATCATTCCTTAAGAAAATCCAAGTAAACCCATAGAAAATAAACTTAGATCTACACAAGTCCGGCCATCAAAACCGAAAACACCAAGAACTACAACTGTAGAGAAACACCACACGCACATAATAGACTAATAACAAACAAGGAAAACAAGCAATGGAAATATGCATGATCATGTTTCTCCATGTGTACAAGATGTACTTTTCTGTGAAGAAAGAGAAAGAAAGTGAACGAATGAATAAGAAGAGAGAAAGAGATGAATATATATAGGGTTAGGGTTTAGGTGCAAGCCGTTGGATCGGTCATGATCTATCCTAGCTGCACAACACAAATCCTAACCGAACCCAACCCAACCAAACAAGGAACCATGGTCGGGTCTATACCACTCGGGTCAAGCCAACCGAACCAAATGCCCATGAGAAGTGTGCCGGAAATGGGGAGTGACACTTCTTACTCAACTGTTCTTTTTGCTTACTATTCCCAAGTAAAAGTTGTTTCTAGTTTGCTTGAAGTTCTATTGAATATTTGGTATAGTTTGGCATGTGTTTGATACATATAAACTAAGTTTTTATATGCTATTCTATTTCCCATAGAAATGGGTGAACTATGTGTCATGCCCCGATCTCCCGCAGGCTAAATCGGCCATCCCCGCTAGGCGAGAATCATCACGCCAGTGCTCCCGCGGAACGATCGCTTTATGACCCATCTGGGCGTGATGCCGCACGAGTGTGAGCCACGCCCGTACAAGGCCGTGGTTCTTTGGCTGGCGGTAAGAGTTCTAAGCCACAGAGTCCCACGGATCATCCGAGTGCAGCGGAGTCATGAACGCATAGGCGATCGGTAACAAGTTCACTGAGTTGACAATAGCGGAAGCATTTAATAACACAAGTAGAAGTAAAGCAACTCTTTTATTGATATAAACAAGTGTTACAGGCGGCGCTTGGCCGAGATTATAATTCGCTCAGATCTCTCTCTCTGAAACAGTAAAAGCGTGCCAAGTGGTTACAATTGCGGAATGATTGTACAGGCGATGTTCGGACAATGTTCACAACATTATGTCTTGTATATGTGTTTCAGTTCCGGACGCAGTGTTGCATCGGAGTGATCTCCACGCCTTAGCACGCACGAAGGAGGCATCCGCACCGAACGAGGTTCTCCCGTACCCTGCAAACGATCTGGTGGGTTATCAGTACATTGAATGCACTGGTGGGGAGGCTACTCGCCCGCTCGACAAATCCAAACACGTAATATAGGTTTCGTGCACCAACTATTATGTTGTCTTTCTAGTTGCCTTAGGATCAGTTTCATGCAAACATTGAATAGCTTATCTCGTGTGGCAGTGCGCCGTGCGACATGAGAGAAAACACGGTGAGACTTACCAACTTACCATTTGGCCTTCCCTGTCCAAGGCAAACATTGTTAATTCACGCACGAGCATTTATAATGACAATCAAGGCAATGACATATGCAAACACGAGATTCGTTGTATCATGATCGTTCAGGTGTTCAGTTGTCTTTCGATGCGATGCAATGACTCGCATGCGGATAGCCGCTAAGCGAGAATGACTTATCTATATGAACATGAGTCGTCGGCATAGCCATAAAGGACCAATCCGCGGATGAGAATGGAACGCAATGAAAGTACAAGAGGTGCTACGAACCATCTCCTGCACACGATGGATCGCACATGAAGTGGTCCAAATGGATTGCACATGAAGTAGTCTCAGGCCAAGTGGAATGCAACGAAAGTACAAGAGGCGCTACAAACCATCTCGCCTTGAACACGAGGGGACTACACGTGAAGTTCCATCCGGATCGGATCGGCCCCAATGCCCCGGTGACCGTCCGTGGAACTATACCTCGTTTCCGAGTTGTCCGCGACATGCAATTATTGGTCTTCCAATTATCACGAGAACACGAGTGCACGAGAACACGAGATGCTTGAATCTTGATTCTTTTGTTCAGTGAATGACTTGCCTTGATGCATTTCCCCTGGAACGGGGATTGCCTTGGTGACCTAACGGTCCCGGATACTTGCAGGTTCATTCTTGCACGGAACGACTATTAGATAGTCTTCCGAGAAAAACTAGATGAATGCATGACATGCACAGTGTTACACAATTGAGGCATAGTTATGCGACAAGCATCAACAAGGCGATATACAAGCAGGCTGGCATGCGTTTCTAAGGGACTTAAGCAACACGTTGGCTCGGACCCGAAGGTAAGCCGAGAGATAAAACCGTAAATGACTTTAGCATGCGAGGGTCTGAATATAAGCAATATTTCATTTTTCATGTTCTAGCATAAGCAATACAAGTTGGGATTATTCTCTTAGCTAGGTGTGTTGGATTCTTATTAGCGTGCAGGGGTGATTCACCTAGCGACTAGCATGTATCATTCCAGATTTTATGTGCGTTGGCTAAGCAAAGACAAGTTCACCGTAGCCACCCACCTTAGCGATGATTCGCCTCGGTTGAGCAATACGTCAAGCGAGCCTCTGAAAGTCTAAGCCGGATTCCTGTAGGGACAAATCTAGATATCCTTTGCCTCTAACGAGTGTTCTCGTCTGAGCAGAATGAGTCGGGATATTGCACTTCTGTCGTTTGAATCGGCAGTCCGCTAGAACGGAACGGGATGTTACACTATGTAGAAAACTACATTAATAACTCTAGAAGACTTGACCCTTGATCAGTTATCCTGACTAGTCGATCTTCCACAAGCCTCTATGGCTTTGTGTCAATTCATAGCCAAGACACTGTATCTAAGCATGAACAGGTTTGCATATACTTCTAAGCATGAACAATATCCCTACACTCAGGAAAACCCGTACACACACTGGACACAGTGTTCCTGCTGTGCACTCGAGCAGTGGTACACAGGGCACATATGCCCTTCTCATTGCTACTCGCAAGTGTTGTTACTCTAAGATTCGAATATAGGTAAAGTTGCACACAAGTGGGTTCCGTAAACTTTCTTTCAAAAAAATTCATCCAGATATCAAAATTTGTATAAATTTCATCTAAACCATCAAAGTTTAAAAAATTACAAAAAAATATCAAACCGTTCTTCCAAAGAACATTTTATATTTTTATAATATTATTTTTTTTTTTTTCTGTTAACAGACGTTAGAGACCAAAAAAATAATAAAAAAAATTTTGAAAACGCCTTTAAGGACGTTTTTTCTCTTGAAAACGTCCTTCCTAAGCACGTTTTCTAATTTTTTTTTTTTTTTTGCTCTCTCTCTCTCTCTCTTATCCTTGCTATCTCTCTCTCTACTTTCTGTGCTCTCCCTCTCTCTCTCCCACTCACTCTCTGCTCTTTCTCTCTACTCCTCTCTATATCTCTCTGCGCTCTCTCTCACTCACTCTCTACTCTTTCTCTCTCTCTCTCTCTCTAATATTATATTTGGTTTGATTTGTGTTGGCTTTTTTTTTGGGTATTTTTTTGTTTTTTTTATTGGTTTATTTTCCAGAAAATATTTCATGTACAGAAAATATTTTTAAACAAATTAACTAAAACGAACAATTTTAAAAAAATTTGAAATCACGAAAGCTTTCGCCATCTGATGGCAAAATACTTTTAGTTTTTTATTTTTTTTTGTGTTAATTCTTTTAAATTTTTGACAATACTAATTTGGTTTTTCTAAATTTTCGACCTCCAAAAATTAGTATAGATAACTAAAACAAATAACAAACTAATTATCATTCATATTAGTATATTAGTATAGATAATAACAAATTAGTATAGATGATAAAAAAATTCGAAAATAAAATTACCGAAAGTAAAATTTGGAGATTGAAACATCGTTTTTTTGCGATTCTAAAAATTTTGGAAGTCCGTCAAATGGTGAAACGGTTTATCCCGTAATACTTTTTTATACGGTCATTTTGGAACAAACTGGACATTGTTTCGATCTCTCAGTCAAAAGTTATGATACTTGAAAATTTTAAATTTTATATTTTTGTCTGTAACATGTGCGTCTTGTTTCGGATAAAAAAAATTTCTACACGAATTGTGTTACTCTCGTCGAAAACATAAAAATCGACCTATTATTTAATGAAAAATAATTTCAAAACAAATAGTTATGGCCGCCCGAAGTCTGCTCGACGGCAGACGTAATATTCTTACGGCAGATTTTTATTTTTATTTTTTGTTGTTCAATAATAGCATATTTTATTTTGGTAAATTTTATTTGAGAGGGAGAGAGGGAGAGTTGAGAGAGACAGACAGAGAGAGAGAGGGACAATTGACATAGAGAGAGAGAGAGAGTTGTTAGAGAGAGAGAGAGAGTTGAGAGAGACACACACACAGAGAGAGAGAGAGAGAGAGAGAGAGATGTGAGGGAGAGTGTTAGAGAGAGAGAGAGAGAGAGAGAGAGAACGTGAGTGAGAGAGAGAGAGAGAGAGAGAGAGAGAGCAATATATATATATATATATATATATATATATATATATAATATTAGAAAACGTTTTTAGGAAGGAAATTTTTTCCAAAAAAATGCCCTTCCTAAGGACATTTTCTTTTCTTTTTTTTCTTTTTTTTTTGCTAACGTCTGTTAACGACGAGAAAATTAACGATAGGAATATAATATTAGAAAATATAAAACATCATTCCAAAAGATGTTTTGATTTTTTTTTTGTAATTTTTTAAACATTGATGCTTTAGATAAAATTTATACGAATTTTGATGTTCTAGATTAAAAATTTCTGAGTTTCTTTTGACACTGGTTCAACACTATACACACATATACAAATTTATTGTTATTCCTCCACAATTCCTCAAAATATCATGCACCTATTTAGTATAATTAGTAGTATGTGTAGTTTAGGATACCCAACCAACTATATTATAGCAAAGTACTGTTGTACCCTTAGTTACTCCCTGTCAATACGATGCACATAGGCTTCCACAACAGCAGATAACCTTCCTTGCTGCTATGCACTCAGCACCCTGACTTGCTGCTGTAGTCCCATCTTGCAGTTCCATTTTCCCCGCACAATTGGCACACTCTCTGTGATACATAGACACTTGCACATTGGAATAGACATACACACTTGTAGGGAATGTTGCTCCTTAACACAGAAATAATTTGTCAGGTTGCATAATGATACACCAAAACTGCTTCCTTGCATTCTAGAAAACATAAGCTACAGCAAATATAATGCAACCTTTGCCAAATTATAATTTCTTAGTGAAAAGACTTGCTGAAAAAGTTGAGCTAGATTCATGACACAATATTTTTTTCCTCAAGAACTCAGCTTTGGGCCCAGAAACATTAATTTAAAACACTAAAGAAAAGATGTCATATAATCTTCAGAATACTTTGTCCTAATAGATTCAACTCCATCATCACATTTAAGAAGAAAAGAAAGATAATACAATTGAAATCACTCACCAACCCATAGCAATCTTCCTGATAGCAATCTTCCTGAACGAAGGCGATGACTCCTCGATCAGATCTCTTTCTTCCTTCTGTCTTGGATGACGAAGTCCTAATAGCAAAGCACGGACTTTTTCTTAGATTTTCTGTAGACGAGTACCCCGAATCTCCAACTTGTGCTCTATTTTGTGCCTCCATCCTCCTCCCATATTTTTAAAATGAGAAACATATTTTAGATCATAATAGGATTTCCTAAATAGGAAACCCATAAAATAAGAATCATATTACACCTAAAATAGCCTAATACCAATTATGGACGTTCAAATATGGTCAAATTAAATATTTGATACAAAATTAAAATCTAATAAAATCTTACATTTAATGTAGATTTTTAAATTATATCAAATTAAATCTTTGACCATATTTGGACTCCAAAATTCACCAAATCCAGACTGGACCACAACAATCTCCCCCTCCAGTCTGATAAGAGGGTGTTGACCACATGGCTTCTCAATTGGACTCCATGGCTGTCACCCCGCGACAGAGTTCCTGCTCCCACATGCCACCGATCTCCGATCCCCCGATTTGCTTTTCATCTTCCTTCGTCTCTAGCTCCTCGATCGTCTCGTCGACGCTAGCTGTCATGCTTAGCACCTTCTTGTACCACTGGGATCATGCCGACACCAATGACACGGCTGAGACCAAAGTCCCTGACTATCAGCCTCACCGTGAGTCTTGGTTGCCTATCCCCAAGTTTCGTCTTCCACTGAAACATGTTAACGTTCCGATGAGCTTCTTCACCCTTGGCTGGCCCAACCAAATGGACGGTACGATTCTTCCGAGATTCAAACTCCTGAATCTGCCCACCTTCGTGTCCGAACTTGAAGCTCCCCCATACACATGTGTCCTCGAGCAGAACATCACGTACTGTGCATGTCATCGATGACCCACAGCTCCTCCAGAACTATGTGAATGGTGACGCTCTCGCCTCAAATTGGGTTTGCTACAAAACTTGATCTCCTCCCTGGCCTTGAACTACTGAAACCAATGTCGCTCCGTGAAGCTTTGGCAAATCATCCGTCGCCAAAATTGGATTCGTGAAACAACCCCCACATGGAGACCGACCAGCTGTCATGGGACCGATATACTGACCATCAAGCTTTGGCTCATCACCATTCGTCGCTTTATCTCGACGAACCGAATCCTCTGTAATCCTCAAAGTATCTCTAAATCCCTCATCAGCAAGTTTCTGACGATCCAACTTCTATCGAATACCCCTCGAGCCTCCATCTGATGTCTGTGGCATGCCTTTTCAACTCAGCGGCTTGAGCCTGTACATGCCACAACATAAATCTCCTCGAGCCAGCTATTGGGAACCCTTCGTAAGCATCCAATCTTTGTCTCCAACAAACAGCGACAGCCATCTTCCGCCAGCCTCCCTACCGAAACCAAGTTGTAGCACAAACTCAGTACATGTCGCACATCCTTGAGAACGAGCTTCTCACCAAGCTTCGTTGTCAAGTGCACATCATCGATGCATACTACTGCAGCCGTTCCCTTGTTGCCCATCTTCACACATCAAACACTACCAGAAAAAGTCAAATTAGCGACGTAAAAAAATGTCGCTAAATGACAAAAAAAATGTCGATAATCACTTTTAGCGACGTAATTAGCGACGTTTTAAAGAAGTCGGAACTAAGCACGTCGCTGAAAGGAAAAATATCGCTAAACGTCGCTGTACCGACATTTTTTAGCGATTTAAATGTGTCGCTAAATTAGCGACGTTTAGCGACTCTGCATCACTAATTAGCGACGTAATCAAACGTCGCTAATTAGCGACTTATATAGCGACGTACCGCGACGACTTTAATGACCTGGCAATACTGCCATGTCAGCAATTTGCGACGTACAGCGACGTTTTAGCGACATATTTAGCGACGTCATTAGCGACGTATATTAACATCGCTAATTAGCGACGTATTTAGCGACGTGTATAAACGTCGCTAAACGTCGCTAAAAACGTCGCTAATTGTACAGAAAAAATAAAAAAAATTAATACTGAATTGTTTCCAAACTATTATTCCTACAGTTTATTAAATCACAATCTGTACAAATAGACCCGGAGCAACCCTCCGTTGAATTTCTGGGTTTGCCAACCCCCTTGGGTTGAACACTCAACACCGATAAAATAACATATTTAATATGAACAATATAATAAATTTTGAAGAAAGGAAAGCATTCAGCAAATATCATCGTAAAGAATACGGCAAATATATATCCATACAATCATATCCTAAATAATACAAACAATACAAAGAATCTGCACGCATCTTCATCCTTGTCGTCTTTGTAGTACAACATGCACCCGTTGCGACATGCATCGATTTTCTCGTATCCCATCCAGAGCGATCTCACCATCCTCTTAGATCGATAGAAGTCTTTAGGCAACTTTGCACCCTCGGGCAAGATCTCTATAATCAAATCGATCAGTCGATTATAGCATTCTTGCGACATGTTAAAATCAGACTTGATGCTCAATAATCTTGTAACCACCTCCAACGGTGAATGATCATCACAACTAGGACATAGTGGAGTCCTTGCATTATCCAGCAACTCCACAAACTTTGCAGCATCTGTCACGCCCCGATTTCCGTAAAATTGATAGTCGTCTCCCGGGCGTGACCGCCGTGCGGGCCTAGGTTGCGCACCGCACAAGGCTTTAGTAATTTTGTTTCGCATAGCGAGCACATATTCAGAGTACGTGAATAAATTGAACACAAGTTGAAACATGGAAAAGTTCTCTTTTATTGATAATATGAACATCTATTACAAGCTCCTTGAACTGAGTCATAAGGCTGCCTCTATGGGCTTACAAAAGTGTTGACACAAAATGAGATAGCAGTCTTGTGCATTACATCCCTTACTAAACTCAAAATATATTGACCTCCGGGTGGAATGACGGCCTTCCCACAAAGCTGCATATTGCTTGGGTTGATAGCTTCTATCTTCAAAATGCTTCAAAAGGAGACACGGGTCTCTAGATTGCCAACAGCTGGACTGGATTGGGGGTTTGACTTCTGCTCCTCGCTCGATTCTCCTTAGCGCAGGGAACCTATTTCAACGAGGGTCAGTATATCGAAATGTACTGGTGAAGGCAAGCTAACCCAACTATACCAATCAACACGTTGTTTAGATGAGGCATGCATATTTATTTGTGGTCTTGCTATCTTGTCTTAGTTTATTTCACAGCAAGCAATAGACATAGAAATCAATAAAATAACCCGCCACCGTTCGGTAATATTTATCTGTCCGTCTGTACCACCTGCACAATACTTACCATGCCTTCCCTTCCAAGAAGACACAAGTTAGTTGCAACAGGTTTAAATATATGTGGCGATCACTGGCTTGATGCCATATTGGACGATATAGTCTATGGACAAGGATGGTATGAAACGAAGTAATGGAGGTGCTGCATAATCCTGCCCGGGACATGAGACTATCATGAAGTTTCGTCCGGATCGGATCGGTGCCAGTGTCCTAGCAACCGTCCGTAGAAATCCAAAGGCCTTGTGCACAAGTTGTCCGTGATCAAACGGCATTTGTGTTAATTTAACCATTTATGTAGCTGAGGCAATAAAATCAGGAGATAGGTAGCATTGTATGATTTATTTTGCATAGTCACCCTAATCAATTGTTGCATGACAAGGAGTGTTCTACATATAGCACATTTATAGAAGAAGTACACATTCTAACTTGTATTTATGCATATGGTGAACATTTCAAATGAACAAGCATGTAAGTAAGTAACCGTTCACAAGTTTCATTGACAAGCATACTGATCCAAGTCTGTTCCCTTATTATCTTGATATCTTTTAGTTATTACTTGGTATCGTTTGATCGGGGTAAAGAAGAATGCAGGATTTTTAGGTGTGAAGACTAGGAAGCAGAGCTAGCTAATCGGGATGGTAGCCACTCACTTAGTTTGTTGGAAGGCAGAAGGAAAGAGGTGCTTTAAGACTCCGTTCTAGCGTCGTCTACTGTTCGTTCACCTGCATTGACATAAATAGCTGATCAATAACTCTTCAACTCTTTCCATTATCGGAATTGAAGTGCAGTTCAATGAACGAAAATAATGAAATCCATCGAAACCGTTCAAGAAAACTCAAGCAAATCCGAAAATTAACTCAAGGCACGAAAGCAACAAGCGACAGCGAAAACTAGGCTACAAAAGATGCAGCGGAGAGGTCCCTCCTGACTCTGCCGCTAAGTCGATCCAGGAGGCATGGTCCACTGAATATGGGAATCGATTCCGAAGAAGCAAATCTATAAAGAGAATGGGTTCTTATTTTAATCTATCCCGATCGAACGATACCGTCTTGTATTAGGGAACGGGGCACCACATCCTACCCAACTAATTGGAAGCTTCATCCCAAAACTTAAGGAATAGAACCTACCACTAGGAAATATTGAGGGGAACCTTTCCCTCATCTCAGATTCAAGTTCCTAAGTGGATTCTTCGACAGAGTGATTTCGCCAAAGCACGTGCACGAGAGGGACCGAACAACTACGAAGCAGCTTTTCTTTTCTATCCAAAATTTGCACAGGTTGTTCTACATACGTCAAGTCGGCTTGAAGGTTCAGCTGATCTAGATCCACTACGTGGCTTGGGTCGTACACATACTTCCTAATTTGGAAAACATGGAAAATATCGTGTACTTCGAATAGGGATGGCGGTAGGGCAATCTGGTATGCAACTGAGGCAACCAGCTTTAGTATTTCGAACGGACCGACAAATCTCGAACTTAGCTTCCCCTTTGCTCCGAATCTGGTGACTCCACGCATGGACGAGGCTTTGAGAAATACCCGGTCGCCTTCTAGAAACTCAAGTAGTCGTCGATGTATATCCGCGTAGCTCTTTTGATGGCTTTGAGCTACTTTAGTCTTTCCAGAATCAAGCAAACCTTTTGGGCGGTCTGTTCTATAAGCTCAGGGCCAAGGATCTGTCATTCACCAACTTCATCCCAATAGATCGGGGATCTGAACTTCTGTCCATACAATGCCTCATACGGCGCCATCTGAATGCTTGATTGAAAACTATTGTTGTAAGCAAATTCGGCTAACGGTAGATGCAGGTCCCAACTAGTCTTCAAATCCAAGACGCAAAGTCGTAGCATGTCTTCGAGGAACTGGTTGATACGTTCTGTTTGGCCGTCGGTCTGTGGATGGTAGCCGAAGCTAAACTTCAACTTTGTCCCCATTGCTGACTGCAGCCGTTCCCAGAAATGCGATATGAATCGACCATCTCGATCGGAGACTATGGATACGAGCACGCCGTTGAGCCAAACGATTTCATTAAGATATATCTGAGCCAAGCGGTCGGCACTCCAATTAGACTTGATAGGCAGAAAATGAGCAGACTTGGTTAGGCGATCGACAATGACCCAAACAGCATCATTTTCCCGTTGCGTCTTTGACAAGCCAACAATGAAATCCATTGTTATATGTTCTCATTTCTACTCCGGAATAGTAAGGTTCTGAAGCTCTCCGCCCAGTTTCTGGTGCTCGGCCTTTACCCTCTGACAAGCCATGCAATGCGACACAAACAGCGCCATATCTCGTTTCAAGCCATGCCACCAAAATGTCGTTCGGAGATCTCGATATATCTTTGTACTACCCGGATGAGAAGTATAACTAGCATAGTGAGCTTCATTGAGGATCTCTTTTCTGAGGACCGCATCGTTCGGAACGCACAGTCTTCCCTTCACTCAGAGCATCCCGTCCATGTCTACCGCAAAGTCGGATGCCTTTTCTGCTGATATCAGACCATGAATCTTTTGCAGGAACAGGTTATCCTTCTGAGCGGCCTTGACTTTTTGTAACAAGTCAGGTTCAAGGCGCAGTTGTGACAGTTGCGCCCACTTTTTATATCTAATTTTTAGAGTAATGCCCAAGGATTCAAGATCTCGACGCTGCCTATCATCAATAGCTAAACTTTCAACGAATACTCGACTCAGTGCATCAACTACTACATTTTCCTTGCCAGGTGTATATCTGATCATGAGATCGAAGTCGCTAAGGAGTTCAAGCCAACACAATAACTTATTGTATATGCAGGGCGGTACCCGAGTATCTCAGGATCAGCAGCTGGTTGTACAGCATACCAATGACTCATTCATATGATGCTAATGGCAGCTATGACTCATGGTTGCTTTTCACTATCATGGTAGCAGCCGTGACACATGCAGTTCAGCTCTCCACCAAAAGCCATTGTCCGACCGATGCGAATGCATGGAACACTATCAAATAAACTCTAGTATGCAGACGAGACGAACCATCAGAACAGTTATCGTTGTTGCGGGGCAATTCGACTTATCACTTGAACACATTCAGGCATAATATGGTTCTCTCGAAGCATAGACGATAGTGAACATGTTCATGCACTCTAAGACAAGCATTTCAGGATTCTCGTTTAGCAGACTTATCATTTCAAAGACAAGCTAGGTGAGTTCGTTCATTAACATGCAAGGCAGGTTCTATCATTCTCTTATAAAAATATTGCAAGCAAAAACTCAAGTTATTATTAAGGCGTGCAAGAATCAGTGAATGAAGTTCTGTCTACTCACCTAATACATAATGCCGACGCATTACATACTTACCAACCAACATGCCACGCCCCAATTTTCCTAAAATCACGAAATCGTTGGGACGTCCCTCGAATCGTGACCGCCGTGCGGGCCTAGGTTGCGCACCACACAAGGCTTTAGTAATTTTGTTTCGTATAGCAATCACAAATTCAGAGTACGCGGATAAATTGAACACAAGTTGAAACATAAAAAAGTTCTCTTTTATTGATAATATGAACATCTATTACAAACTCCTTGAACTGAGTCATAAGGCTGCCTCTATGGGCTTACAAAAGTGTTAACACAAAATAAGATAGCAGTCATGTGCATTACATTCCTTACTAAACTCAAAATATATTGACCTCCGCATGGAACGACGGCCTTCCCACGAAGCTGTATATTTCTTGGGTTGCTAGCTTCTATCTTCAAAATGCTTCAAAAGGAGGCACGGGTCTTTAGATTGCCAATAGCTTGACTGTATTGGGGGTTTGACTTCTGCTCCTCGCTTGATTCTACTTAGCGCAGGGAACCTATTTCAACGAGGGTCAGTACATCGAAACGTACTGGTGAAGGCAAGTTAACCCAACTATACCAATCAACACGTTATTTAGATGAGGCATGCATATTTATTTGTGGTCTTGCTATCTTGCCTTAGTTTATTTCACAGCAAGCAATAGACATAGAAACTAATGAAATAACCCGCCACCGTTCGGTAACATTTACCTATCCGTCTGTACCACCTGCACAATACTTACCATGCCTTCCCTGCCAAGAAGACACAAGTTAGTTGCAACAGGTTTAAATATACGTGGGGATCACTGGATTGATGCCATATTGGACGATATAGTCTATGGACAAGGATGGTATGCAACGAAGTAATGGAGGCGCTGCATAATCCTGCCCGGGACATGAGACTATCATGAAGTTTCGTCCGGATCGGATCGGTGCGAGTGCCCCAGCAACTGTCCGCAGGAACCCAAAGGCCTTGTGCACAAGTTGTCCGTGATCAAACGACATTTGTGTTAAGTTAACCATTTATGTAGTTGAGGCAATAAAATCAAGAGATAGGTAGCATTGTATGATTTATTTTGCATAGTCTCCCTGATCAATTGTTGCATAGCAAGAAATATTCTATATATAGCACATTTATAGAAGAAGTACACATTCTAACTTGTATTTATGCATATGGTGAACATTTCAAACAAGCAAGCATGTAAGTAAGTAACCGTTCACAAGTTTCATTGACAAGCATACTGATCCAAGTCTATTCCCTTATTATCTTGATATCTTTTAGTTATTACGTGGTATCGTTTGATCGGGGCAAAGAAGAATGCAGGATTTTTAGGTGTGAAGACTAGGAAGCAGAGCTAGCTAATTGGGATGGTAGCCACTCACTTAGTTTATTGGAAGATAGAAGGAAAGAGGTGCTTTAAGACTCCGCTCTAGCGTCGCCTACTGTTCGTTCACCTGCATTGACACGAACAGCTGATCAATAACTCTTCCACTCTTTCCATTATCGGAATTGAAGTGTAGTTCAACGAACGAAAATAATGAAATCCATCGAAACCGTTCAAGAAAACTCAAGCAAATTCGAAAACCAACTCAAGGCACGAAAGCAACAAGCGACAGCGAAAACTAGGCAACAAAAGATGCAGCGGAGAGGTCCCTCCTGACTCTGTCACTAAGTCGATCCCGGGGGCACGGTCCACTGAATATGAGAATTGATTCCGAAGAAGCAAATCCATAAAGATGATGGGTTCTTGTTTCAATCTATCCCGATCGAACGATACCGTCTTGTATTTTTTAGCTGCGCTCACCGAATAGGGGGAACGAGGCACCACATCCTACCCAACTAATTGGAAGTTTTGTCCCAAAACTTAAGGAATAAAACCTACCATTAGAAAATAATAAGGGGAACCTTTCCCTCATCTCGGATTCAAGTTTCCAAGTGGATTCTTCGACAGAGTGATTTCGCCAAAGCACGCGCATGAGAGGAACCGAACGACTACGAAGCAGCTTTTCTTTCCTATCCAAAATTTGCACAGGTTGTTCTACATACATCAAGTCGGCTTGAAGGTTCAGCTGATCCAGATCCACTACGTGGCTTGGGTCGTACACATACTTCCTAAGTTGAAAAATATGGAAAATATCGTGTACTTCGGATAGGGATGGCGGTAGGGCAATTTGGTATGCAACTGAGGCAACCAGCTTTAGTATTTCGAACGGACCGACAAATCTCGAACTTAGCTTCCCCTTTGCTCCAAATTTGGTGACTCCTCGTATGGGCGAGACTTTGAGAAATACCCGGTCGCCTTCTAGAAACTCAAGTGGTCATCGATGTATATTCGCGTAGCTCTTTTGACGGCTTTGAGCTACCTTTATTCTTTTCCGAATAAAGCGAATCTTTTGGGCAGTCTGTTCCACAAGCTCAGGGCCAAGGATCTGCCGTTCACCAACTTTGTCCCAACAGATCGGGGATCTGCACTTTCGCCCATACAACGCCTCATACGGCGCCATCTGAATGCTTGATTGGAAACTGTTGTTGTAAGCAAATTCGGCTAACGGTAGATACAGGTCCCAACTAGTCTTCAAATCCAAGGCGCAGAGTCGTAGCATGTCTTCGAGGATCTGGTTCATACGTTCTGTTTGAAACTAGGTCCCGCCGTATCATAATTGTCCGGATTAAAACTAGGCCCCACCGCATCATAAACCATGTTCACCCACCCGTCATCGTAAGCATCATGGTCGTGGACATCCATATACGGCTCCACATAAGGCTTCGACTCCGATGCTAGAGACACAAGTTCTTCGTGCGCGGTCCACTGATAGTAATTCGGCGTGAAGCCCTTCGAGTACAAATGATATGTAACTTCTACTTCTGGATGATATTTTCTGTTGTGACATCTCACACACGGACACTTAATTTTGGTACCGTCCATGTACTGAGGGAACGCCTTGGCGAACTGCAGGAACTGCTGTACACCCTCAATGAATTCATCCCACACGTCGTACGTATCATCAGGATGACGGTTGTACATTCACGAACGATGACGCAGATAGTAATTCATATCCATTTCTAGATACTTCTGCAAAAATGACAGTATGTATCGTATAAATCATTACATACAGTGTGATTCTCTAAAGAAGAAGTTGATAATTAGTTGTCTAGGTAATCTATATTTGAAGTCACATAGAAGAAGCAAAGTACGATATATATGATTATAATTGTGCATCACCGTCAAGAATAGTCCTACGGCCCTAATGTAGCTCTGTCCCTGCTATATGTGAAAACTGAGCCCCATATCCATAATCGACCTTTCCTTCTTGCCCCAAATAGGTGAAGCGATTATGCATAAATCGAAGACAATCAACTCCAATAACTGATCAGATCAATATGGTCCATGTGATCGTTTGACTTATTAGGGCGCCTATAATAGAAATATGGTCTAAACCCATAGAGAATTTGTTATGCTTATATATGGATGTATGCTTGTGTCTTATGTGTATGTCACGACCCGCACCCGGTTTAGGGGCACGAGTGCGTGGGTACGTCCAGCCTACGCCACAGCATCGGCGGTAGATCGCTGTCTAGGTCAAGTACTATCTAAACAATCTCACACTAGTATCCAACTCCATAAGGAGACACGGATAACACTATAAAAGATCAACATACTCAATCACATACTACAGCACGATAAGAAATCGAAGAAAATAAAATAATTACAACACAAGTCTAATGCAATTAAATCTAACTCAACATAAATCCAAGTCTCAACAAAATGCCGGAGACAAATCCGGTACCAATAAACTACTAAAGGAAACTAACTAGATAACTAGTAATTCCGGCTAGACCTCCCGGAATCACGACTACACTACTAAAGCCAAGTCTCAGCTACTCACCCTGTGGTCCACCAGTGTCGGATACCAGTCCTCTAGGCATAGTCTGAAAAATGTTTTTCCAGTCAGGAAGGAGCAAAGTACATCTCTAAATAGCAGTTCTATATTAATGATATAAACTATGTAGCAGTTCTAGATGGAAATATAATAGATGCATGTATAGGTACGAGAAATGTACAAAAAGAAATACTGGAAATACTGTAAGTAAATGCAGGAAAAGAAACAATATGTCAATGAGCAAGAATCCTATGACTAAGTGTGTGAGTACTAGCTTTAACATGTGATCGGCTTGGGACTAGTAAACTCATTACATTGGTTAGCGATCATCCTTGAGGTCAGGCTAATCCGTAGGAATAGCTATGATGCGAGTAATAGTCAGGCTAACCATATGTAACAGTGATGAGACATATAAATGGTAAGGCTGCACCGACGTGAGGCATGGGTGAGCTATGATGCATGTAGAGTCGGGTATAATCACATATCTACACTAAAATACTCTCCACCCCCGACTGGTATAGTAGATCCAATCATGGTATGCTATGGCACGGGATTCCCTAGGGAGGTAGCAAATCTCCCCGGGACTCAGTGTCTGTACATGCACAAGATAACAAGGAAACAAGTCTTATACAAGCTACACCATGAATAAGGAATAACATCTCATGACGAGATCCGTGTATACCAATCCATGTAACCAGCGTGTCAAGAGCATGGATATCTACACTAGATACAGTGAACATAGGGGATATCATAAAATAGAAACTAATCAGAGAATGTACTCGCCTTGGGTCCTTAGCTGGTGAATACCAATGTCCTGTCCCTGAGTATCGTCTGGAGGATCCAACAGTCCTATACACATATAATAATATCACTTGTATCAGATGCTATACTAACACCCAATAGAAATACACTGGCCTCAGGGCTATGCCAGGCATGGCTCTAGTCAACTAGGGTCATCTAGTAGGGATACGTATATAAATACACATTTACACTCAGAGTATATACCAATAAAAACGTATATAATATATATATATATATATATAAGTGTCTATAGTAATTTGTACAAAATACGTATATGTATATATATATACACTAAATAGATGTATATAAATATATATTTATACCACAATACATATTTGTATCTATACCAATCAAATATTTTTTATATATATGTATATTAACTAATCAGAGAATGTATATAATGCCACACTTCTCAAGGTGATCCTAAATGAAGTAGCAGTTAGTTCCAATGAGTCCGAAGCAGTCCAAATAGCTAGAAACTATATAAAGAAGTCCAAGATCGGAGTTCGGCACGATAATCGAGATAAGGATACCAGGTCCTCAATACATAGAGAAAACATACAGGGGTTAGCTAAGATTAGGATTGACAAGTTTAGCTAATAAGAGAAAAGGGTCGTTTGTTCGTTATTAAGGTAACACCTTAGTTTATGAAAATTATTTCAAATTTTACTTTGAACAATAATTGTTAAAACTTCTCTTTCAAACATAATTACAATTAAAAGTTTATTTATAAAAAATCTAGAATTTATGTAAAAGCCAATATATATTTATCTATAATAAAATCGGTTACCAGCCCAAATAAACTGATTTTTGAACTAATCTTATTGAACAATTTCTTAATTAATAATAATAAACCCCAAAAATTATTATATTTTTACATAATCAAAAACCCTTATAATTATTACCCAACTAAACTAATTACACAAAAACTAACTAATTACATAAAAACTAACTAATTACATATTACTAAACTAATTATATATTAACTAAACTAGATATATAATAACTAAACTAATTATATGATTTAACTTAACTGATACAGAGTTTCTTCGATGCACTGAACAAAGAAAGAGGGAAGAGGAAAGAGGGGCTCACGTTGGAGGTCTCGGCGTCGACGCGGAGGAGGTTCGCCGGGGTCAGACCGGGCAAGGCATCGGCGGTCGAGTGCTCATCTCGAGGAGGCGGCGGTCGGGTGCTCGTCTCAAGGAGGTGGCGGTCGGGTGCTCGTCTCGAGGAGGAGGCGGTCGGTTGCTCGTCTCGAGGAGGCAGTCGACGGATCTGCTGTGGCGGTGGTCCACCGGAGCTGGGATCGGGAAGCCGCGGCTGGATCGATTCTAGGTCGGGGACGGCGGGCTCGACTCAGAGGAGGAGATCCCGCAGCCACCGGAGCGGTAGGTCGAAATTAGGGTTAGGGTTTAGAATTTGTTCTGATGTGTCAGGGTGTTGGATCATGTCCGGAGCTGGACACGATGGTGGATGTTGTACTGTGGTATGGGGGTGGATGTGTCCGAGTGTTGGACACAGGGATTTAATGTCTACTGTGGTGGATGTGTCCAGATGGTGTCGGACACAATCTTATTGTAATGTTGTAATAACTGGACACAGGAATGGAGGGATACGATAGGACACCCGGGGTCGGCCCCGAGGCCAACACGGCTGACACGGTAATGCTGGACACACGGACACGAGCACACAAAACAAATGGTGATGGTTGTTGGCTGCTGGGAATTTGTGAGGGCTAGCCTAGGTTTTGGGGATTAGGGCTTCTTGGGAAGGGTGTGGGTGTGTGACTTTAAATAGGGAGAGAGAGTGTGGGATGAAGGGTGAGGATTGGCCCAATTAATGAATGGCCAAGATTAGACATGAATGAGTTCTTCATGTGGGAATGAGGGTGTGATGACTAGTTAATGGGAGATGGTAAATTTGTAAATTTTTAAAAGAAAAAGATTATAATTTAAGAAAATATTTTAAGAAGCTTCCAAGGCTAACTGATTCCCAATTAGCTATTAATTAAACCCATATTTCAAAACCTTAGAAAGTATGTAATTTATTTATTTACTATCCCAAATGGATATAAAAATTTATTATGAACTATCAACTAGTCCTTCGAATAGTTTTATCAAACAGTAATTTCATGATTTCAAGCCAATAAATATTCGAAGCTAGAGTATTATATATACATCATTATTTACCTATTCATTTTATAATAAAACAACATTTAGGAAAAATGATTTTTATAAAAGATTTTAAA
The DNA here is from genome assembly GCA_036927795.1 of Iris macrosiphon. Classification (NCBI taxonomy): domain Eukaryota; kingdom Viridiplantae; phylum Streptophyta; class Magnoliopsida; order Asparagales; family Iridaceae; genus Iris; species Iris macrosiphon. Next base: position 163,881,823 of record JAYESA010000004.1, read on the forward strand.
TCACCTTCTAAAATCAAACATTGTTCAAAAATCTAATACTAAAAATTCAAGGAGAAATATTTTATAAACTTGATATTTAAAAATAAATTAAAATCTAAATATTTCGGGAATTTGGAAATCGGAGGTTACAAGTCTATCCACCTTAGAAAAATTTCGTCCTCGAAATTTAAGATCCTCAATAATTGCCTTTACTCATTATATTATTCTATCAAAATTTAAATTTCAAACCAAATAATTATGAAGTAATTCTATATTGTTATTTCACAACCTTTCAAAAATTCTATAACATCATATTCCTGAAAATCTTCAAGTTTAAAATCAAATTCAATTTTTTTTTATCATAATCTCCTCCAAAATTTAAGTTCGTATCTAAATACTCAAGGATTTTTAATATCCAATCCTCCAATTGAAATCCAATCAATGTATATTTATAAAATTTAAAAAATCTGTATCCCAAAATTTAAATTTTGAACACTAATCCATCAATCAGCTTACTCCTCTAACTCAAATTCAATTGATGCTTATTCAAATCTAAATCCTCATCCCGAGAATTGAATTCGACACTATTCCATTAACGATTTTATTTCCTGATTTCCTTTTTCCTCAAAATACTCAACGATGCGATACTTACGGAATCTTCAATGCAACATTCATAATATAAAATTTCAAATTTCTATCTTGCAATCAAATAGATATAATGATAATTTCCCTAATTTTCTTAAATTTTAATAACCAATTCAATCATATCAAGACCTTCCTAAAATCATTAAATCCTCAATTTTTGCCCTGTGAATTTCTTAACTCTCTATTTAAGTTAATGTTTATCCTCGAATTTCAATCATACCTCGATTTTCGTAAAATCAATGATCCATCACCTCTGTTATAACAACCCCTTAATTCTTTATTTAAATTAATGCTTATCCACAATTTTAATCATCTTGTCCCTTTTTGTCAGTCATAACCTTGTCATAGATCTTAGCTATGGTCAAAACCCTAATGATCATGGTTTAAGAAAATTCTACCTACAGCCATGCAATCTAAGAAAATATATAGGTCATGTGTCTTTTGTCATGGTACTGCAGTCTCTGTCAGGGTGTACTACCAATTTTATTCTAACAAGAAATCATGCTTACGAACTACAGTACTAGAAAAATCAATAAATCGAAAGACGGAAAAAGGAACATTAGAAAGGAAGGAAAGAACCTGCTAACATATTACTTGTAGTATCTCCTATCTCTAACAAATACTTAACTCTAGCACATTCACTAACTAATTCCTATTCCTGTACGCTGGTACCCATATCAACTAATCATTAATCCACAAGATCCATGAATATATCAATATTGCACACACCTGTCTATTAATACCAAAATCTGATGCAAAGAATCTCTAATATAACCATGATTCAATAATGCATCCAAGTTGATACCTCTATCTCTTTAGTACCATACCCTTTGTTCTACTTTAGTACACCCACTGCTAGTTCTCGTTCCTACTACAATTGTCCATACTATTTGTTCTTATCACTCAAGTGCACACCAAGCGTAACACACCATACTAAGTGCTAAACCCTTTCTAATACAACTCTAGATGGACACCCAAGTCAGTCTGCGGTGCCATCTCAATCATGCTCAAGTCATCAGATCCTTACACATGTATATCATCTACTCATATATTAATATTCATATCTCTCATCTACCATAAACTTAATCCTCAAAATAATCGTCAAGGTTTAACTTCTCGATCAACTTAAAAATAAATTGCATATACCTCCTCAAAGTCAGATACTCAACATCGAAATAAAATTTTTAATCACTTCTAAAATCTTTGTAGCCTTGACCATGTTTATTGAATCAATATTTGAAATCCTCAAAATTTTAATGACACAATCTCAACTCCTCAATAATTCTCTAAATAAAAAATTTATTTCTACTCTTTAATTTATAAATCCCCAAATATACATATCAGTGCTCACGGTCTCTGATACTCTAGGTGCACTCAATACATCTAGGGTCCATAACTGTGTACTAAAATTATACTGCCCGAATCACTTGCATTATTACCTCCAATGATCAAAGTTATCATCACATATATTTTCTTTCATGATTTTCAATCTATATTAACTGGTATATCATCCGATTATCATCACACAAAGTGCTTACTGTTTTGAGCGTCTTTCTCGACTAACCCTCGAAATAGAACCATTAGCACTCTTGGTATTATATCACTAGCTTCATTAATGGATCATCTCATCAAGCTATTATAACTCATGATTACATGTATCTACTATAACACTCATGTTTCTTTACTCTCATGGGCATGTATATGGTTCCTCATCTCGATGATTGTATAGATATTTCCCTTTAACCTTTTATAGCCTGTTATACTAATCTGTGATACGCTTCACCATCTTCATTACCAATTCCGATATTTCTCTACTCATGACACCTCATTATAACTCCTCATGCATATAAATTTCTTTACCTTTAACACATCTGATATCAATCATCAGATTGAACGTTATGCTCCATTAATCCTTAACACAATTCCTTGATACCTAATTATTTACATAGATCACTCAATTACATAATCATGATTATCCAGGACGGATAATTGGCTCTGATACTAACTCTGAGAACTATCACTAATACTCTATACTCTCCTTCTACTTATAGTACTATAATGACACTTATCCTAGAACTATTGCCACAAGGTACTATGCTATGGGTTAACTCTAGATTAAGGCCTACTGCTCACATGTCCAACTAGAAAACACTTACAAACTCATAAGCAACACTCAGTCCATACTAATACCCAAGACACAGACATAATCACAAGTCACTAATTATCATACTTAATAAGGAATCCTCAAAGAATAGGAGCTCAAAAGTCTGGATTGAGGACTGAAGGTGTTTCTACTGCTAGCAACCAAAAGAAACGATGGAATAATGTCTTGTATAACAGAAATAGATAAGTGTTGAGATGACACTTTAAGAACAAATTTTAAGACACAACCTGATAATCATACACGTCGGTCAGAAATCATGACGCTGAGAATCCTCGCCATGCCAGTAAGCATAGGTGCGGTAAACGACAGGTTCCGTAACTAAAGTACGCAACCCTATAATCATGACATCTAGAATTTTTGCCACGCCAACCGGTACGGCTGTGATAAACTCTAGGTTTCATAACCAAAGCAGATGTTTCACCTTCCGCACTGTTCTCATCAATATATGTCATCAGATGATATCGTAAAATTAGTCCGTAAAATTCATCTCGGCATGAAATCAAACTCTACAATGAAACCAAGATCCTAATTTAATAATTGATCAACAGGAATCAAACTCAATATCAACGAGTGAGGACGGACGAAAATAAGGCGAAGGATTTAAAATTAGAAATTTTAATAAGATTCTCAAGGGGTCGTCCCAGGAATCTCTCAAGAATTTGTGATTGAGTATCCTCTCTCATCCTAGTATCCTATGTCCTATATTCTATAGCAGGCACGTAGTAGTACAACTATGACGTTGCACTACTATGACATCATACAACTAGCGAAGTCTGACCTGCATGGGACACCACTAAAAATGTGTCACGACCCGCACCCGGTTTAGGGGCACGAGTGCGCGGGTACGTCCAGCCTACGCCGCAGCATCGGCGGTAGATCGCTGTCTAGGTCAAGTACTATCTAAAAAATCTCACACTAGTATCCAACTCCATAAGGAGACACGGATAACACTATAAAAGATCAACATACTCAATCACATACTACAACACGATAAGAAATCGAAGAAAATAAAAATAATTACAACACAAGTCTAATGCAATTAAATCTAACTCAACATAAATCCAAGTCTCAATAAAATGCCGGAGACAAATCCGTTACCAATAAACTACTAAAGAAAACTAACTAGATAACTAGTAATTCCGACTAGACCTCCCAGAATCATGACTACACTACTAAAGCCAAGTCTCAGCTACTCACCCTGTGGTCCACCAGTGTCGGATACCAGTCCTCTAGGCATAGTCTGGAAAATGTTTTTCCAGTCAGGAAGGAGCAAAGTACATCTCTAAATAGCAGTTCTATATTAATGATATAAACTATGTAGCAGTTCTAGATGGAAATATATGAGATACATGTATAGGTACGAGAAATGTACAAAAAGAAATACTGGAAATACTGTAAGTAAATGCAGGAAAAGAAACAATATGTCAATGAGCACGAATCCTATGACTAAGTGTGTGAGTACTAGCTTTAACATGTGATCGGCTTGGGACTAGTAAACTCATTACATTGGTTAGCGATCATCCTTGAGGTCAGGCTAATCCGTAGGAATAGCTATGATGCGAGTAATAGTCAGGCTAACCATATATAACAGTGATGAGGCATGTAAATGGTAAGGCTGCACCGGCGTGAGGCGTGGGTGAGCTATGATGCATGTAGAGTCGGGTATAATCACATATCTACACTAAAATACTCTCCACCTCCGACTGGTATAGTAGATCCAATCATGGTATGCTATGGCACGGGATTCTCTAAGGAGGTAGCAAATCTCCCCGGGACTCAGTGTCTGTACATGCACAAGATAACAAGGAAACAAGTCTTGTACAAGCTACACCATGAATAAGGAATAACATCTCATGACGAGATCCGTGTATACCAATCCGTGTAACCAGCGTATCAAGAGCATGGATATCTACACTAGATACAGTGAACATAGGGGATATCATAAAATAGAAACTAATCAGAGAATGTACTCGCCTTGGGTCCTTAGCTGGTGAATACCGATGTCATGTCCCTGAGTATCGTCTGGAGGATCCAACAGTCCTATACACATATAATAATATCACTTGTATCAGATGCTACACTAACACACAATAGAAATACACTGGCCTCAGGGCTATGCCAGGCATGGCTCTAGTCAACTAGGGTCATCTAGTAGGGATACGTATATAAATACAAATTTACACTCAGAGTATATACCAATAAAAACGTATATAATATATATATATATATATATATATATATATATATATATATATATATATATATATATATATATATATATATATATAAGTGTCTATTAGTAATTTGTACAAAATACGTATATGTATATATATACACTAAATAGATGTATATTAATATATATTTATACCAAAATACATATTTGTATCTATACCAATCAAATATTTTTTATATATATGTATATTAACTAATCAGAGAATGTATATAATGCCACACTTCTCAAGGTGATCCTAAATGAAGTAACAGTTAGTTCCAATGAGTCCGGAGCAGTCCAAATAGCTAGAAACTATATAAAGAAGTCCAAGATCGGAGTTTGGCACGATAATCGAGATAAGGATACCAGGTCCTCAATACATAGAGAAAACATACAGGGGTTAGCTAAGATTAGGATTGACAAGTTTAGCTAATAAGAGAAAAGGGTCGTTTGTTCGTTATTAAGGTAACACCTTAGTTTATGAAAATTATTTAGAATTTTACTTTGAACAATAATTGTTAAAACTTCTCTTTCAAACATAATTATAATTAAAAGTTTATTTATAAAAAAATCTAGAATTTATGTAAAAGCCAATATATATTTATCTATAGTAAAATCGGTTACCAACCCAAATAAACTGATTTTTGAACTAATCTTATTATTGAAACAATTTCTTAATTAATAATAATAAACCCCAAAAATTATTATATTTTTACATAATCAAAAACCCTTATAATTATTACCCAACTAAACTAATTACATAAAAACTAACTAATTACATAAAAACTAACTAATTACATATTACTAAACTAATTATATATTAACTAAACTAGATATATAATAACTAAACTAATTATATGATTTAACTTAACTGATACAGAGTTTCTTCGATGCACTGAACAAAGAAAGAGGGAAGAGGAAAGAGGGGCTCACGTTGGAGGTCTCGGCGTCGACGCGGAGGAGGTTCGCCGGGGTCAGACCGGGCAAGGCATCGGCGGTCGAGTGCTCATCTCGAGGAGGCGGCGGTCGGGTGCTCGTCTCAAGGAGGTGGCGGTCGGGTGCTCGTCTCGAGGAGGCGGTCGACGGATCTGCTGTGGCGGTGGTCCACCGGAGCTGGGACCGGGAAGCCGCGGCTGGATCGATTCTAGGTCGGGGACGGCGGGCTCGACTCAGAGGAGGAGATCCCGCAGCCACCGGAGCGGTAGATCGAAATTAGGGTTAGGGTTTAGAATTTGTTCTGATGTGTCAGGGTGTTGGATCGTGTCCGGAGCTGGACACGATGGTGGATGTTGTACTGTGGTATGGGGGTGGATGTGTCCGAGTGTTGGACACAGGGATTTGATGTCTACTGTGGTGGATGTGTCCAGATGGTGTCGGACACAATCTTATTGTAATGTTGTAATAACTGGACACAGGAATGAAGGGATACGATAAGACACCCGGGGTCGGACCCGAGGCCAACACGGCTGATACGGTAATGCTGGACACACGGACACGAGCACACAAAACAAATGGTGATGGTTGTTGGCTGGTGGGAATTTGTGAGGGCTAGCCTAGGTTTTGGGGATTAGGGCTTCTTGGGAAGGGTATGGGTGTGTGACTTTAAATAGGGAGAGAGGGTGTGGGATGAAGGGTGAGGATTAGCCCAATTAATGAATGGCCAAGATTAGACATGAATGAGTTCTTCATGTGGGAATGAGGGTGTGATGACTAGTTAATGGGAGATGGTAAATTTGTAAATTTTTAAAAGAAAAAGATTATAATTTAAGAAAATATTTTAAGAAGCTTCCAAGGCTAACTGATTCCCAATTAGCTACTAATTAAACTCATATTCCAAAACCTTAGAAAGTATGTAATTTATTTATTTACTATCCCAAATGGATATAAAAATTTATTATGAACTATCAACTAGTCCTTCGAATAGTTTTATCAAACAGTAATTTCATGATTTCAAGCCAATAAATATTCGAAGCTAGAGTATTATATATACATCATTATTTACCTATTCATTTTATAATAAAACGACATTTAGGAAAAATGATTTTTATAAAATATTTTAAATCACCTTCTAAAATCAAACATTGTTCAAAAATCTAATACTAAAAATTCAAGGAGAAATATTTTATAAACTTGATATTTAAAAATAAATTAAAATCTAAATATTTTGGAAATTTGGAAATCGGAGGTTATAGTGTACAACCGGTGCCACACTCCAATACCGAAGGAGTAATAAGGTCAGCTACGCATTACGGAATACATTGGCATGATGAAAATGCATGAAATGAAACTTTAACAACCATTCGGTTAAGTACCAAGTCAATCGGGAAATCGAATAAACTCCTGAGCCTATTAAACTAATTCATACTTCCAGAACCAGTATACCTGTGGTATGCCATTTTGGCAGTATGTCCAGGTTGGTGCTCACCAAGGCCAAAATGTACCAATTCTCAATCATCTCTAACAGTCATTCCATGACAATCAATTACTATACAACAATCAATTTCAGACTAGACCCAATCACCACAACGATGAATACAAGACGATAATGAGATAATCAATAACTATGATACGAGAAATTAGCGGGTAAATACGACAACAAGTAAATGTAAGCACTATACAATTTTAGATTGTGAACGAATCATGCTATCGTGTGTAAAACAGTAAGGAGAAGCTATACGCTATAATACTAATTCTAGGGCTCGGGATTCCTCGCCATTTTCAGCACGCTTTTATCCAAAATCAATAACGTATCATATGGGTAAGTTCATAAATGATCTAAGCTAGCTATAGGAACAAGTTTCATCTGATTCCGACATGTATTAAGAAAATTGGAACAATTTACCCTTAAGTTGTCATTCTAGAATGTAATGGAGCTCTAGTAGCTCTAGAAATCTGAGGAAAAAAGAAGAAAAACATGTTTAAGAGCCAGTGGACATTATTAAAACATATTTTCCTTGGGGTCTTGAACTAGAAAAAATGAGAGGAAGACGATAAAGTGGAAACTTCTAGTTCTGCTCCTCTCCAAGTTAGCACCACCTCCTTATCTCCAAGAGAGAGAGAGAGAGAGTTAGGGTTTACCTAGAGCTCGAGGAGGATGAGGGGGAAGCCGAAGTAGCAGCTGTGGAGATGCCGGTCGCCGGAGAGGGGGTGGAGGAAATCGAAAGTTTTTCAAACTTTTTGAAAAATTCGACAGATGGGGGAAAACAAAACTGAGCCCTAATTAATAAAATTTTAGCGACGTTTAGCTACGTCAAATAAAAATATTGCTAAAATAAATTTTAGTGATGTCACAGACGTCGCTAAACACGTTGCTAAATATTTTTAATATAAACGTTGCTAAATACGTCGCTAGACGTCGCTAAATTAGACATATTAGTGACGTTTAGCGACCTTAATTGAACTTATAGCGACTAATCTTTTTAAAACTAAATAAAAGTCGCTAAACGTCGCTAAATGTCACCATTTAGCGATGTCTAGCGACGGTTTTACTTGGAGTCGCTAATATATATTTTATTAGCGACGTTTTCCTTTGACGTCGCTAAAAAACGTCGCTAATCCCGCTTTTTCTAGTAGTGAAAATCTGCCACCGTGGTATGATATGAAGATCCTCCTATATGGAGTTGCGTGATACGACGCCCTCGTGTCCATGACCCAATCGCTATTATGACATGTCACCACCCCATTTCCTGAGCCGGATATTTTTAATTTTAATTTAGTTAATTGTGTATTATTTATAAATAATTGTATTTATATTTAATTAGTGATTGTATTATTTTTTATTGATTGTTTTAGGGTTTTGGCTAGCCTGGACCCATGTCAGACCCTAGTGGACCCATGTCCGACCCAACCCACACCCTTGTGAGACTTATTTTTGGGTTTAGAATATTTATTATATTTTTAGTGGGTTAGCTAGAGAGATTGGGAGTTAGTTTGAGTGCTTTTGGAACCCGAAACCTAAACCCAAGTGAGAGGAGGGCATTTTGGACATTTGGAGACTTTGGAAACCCTTATTTCTTGCTTGGCCGGCCCTATTCCAGCCCCAGACCCGACCAAACCAGCATCACAGCAGCCCCCCTCTTCATTTATCTAATTCTTCTTCACTTCTTCTTCTTTCCCACTCCTTCTTTCTTCTTCTTTCCTTCTTCCAAGTAAGTTTTCCCCATTTTCTTCTCTTCTTTCTTCTATTTCTTACTTTTGTGTAAACCCTAACCCTACATTCTTCCCCAACCTAGGTGGGTAGAGCTTAGATTTGGTGTAGAGCCTAGATTTAGCTTGGAAGCTAGTTGTGGTAGATTTGGAGCTTTTTGGAGACTTTGGTTTGTGATTCCAACTCCCAAGAGGTAAATACTTACTTTTCCCTTACTAATTACTCTTATGTAGTATAATTAATAGTTTAGAACCTTTCTATACCTTAGGGCTACCCGTGGGAGGAAGTTGGAACTAGTTTGGTTGTGTTTGGAGACTTTAACACTAGGTTTTGTGTCAATTTCGGGTAAAATCCGAGATTGGCCCAATTTTGGATGATGCCCTAGGTTAGACGGATCTAGGTAGACATTGTCGGGTGTCTTGAGGGTAAGTGCGTGTCTTCGTTCGGACACGTGAAGTCGTGTCGCGGAGAAACGGGCGTTTCGGGTATTTTCGGAGTTTTCGTCGTCGCTGGTTCTGAGTGCGTGCGTATTTTCGCCACGGGCCTAGAATCGACGGAGTAGCATTTTTTCTAGGATTTAGACATCGTTTAGAATCCGTGGGTAAATTTTAGGCCGATTCTGAGTTGGTTTGGTGTGCGTTTCAGTAGGTTTTCCGAACCGCGCACTGCGTGTTCGTCGAAATGACCGAACGGCCATTTCGGCATGGTTTCTTAGTTTTGGGCTTGTGCGCGCGTTGGATTAGCTTCAGGGAGTGTGTGCTAGAATTCTCGGGTTATATTTTATATATATATATATAAGTGTTTGTGCGTGTAGGGGTCGTTGGGCGTGCGTTGGTGGGGCGTTGTGCGTTGTGTTGTGTGTGTGTTGTGTTTATAGGTATATATATGTGTATATATATATATATATATATATATATATATATATAAGGGTTTGTGTGTGTGGTTGTGTGTTTGTGAGAGTGTTTGTTAGTGTGTGTGAGAGTGAGTGTGTGAGGGTGTGTGAGAGTGAGAGTGTGTGAGTGAGTGTATATATATATGTTTGAGTGTGTGTGTGTATATGTATATATATTAGTGTGTGTATATATATATAGATATATGTGTGTGTGTATATATATATATAGATGTGTGTTTGAATATATATATATATATATATATATATATATATATATATATATATATATATATATATATATATATAGATATATATAGATATATGTATGTGCTTGTATATGTGTGTGTGTATTTATATACATAAGTGTGTGTGTGTGTGTTAGTATATATGTTAGTGTGTGTGTGTTAGAATATATATAAGTATGTGTGTATATATATAGTAGTGTATATATATATGTATATAGGTGTGTGTGTCTGTATGTGATTGTGTTTGTGTGCGTGCTCGTGGGTGTGTGGGGCAGTGCAGCGAAGGGGGGGAGGCCACAGCAGTGTGCAGCAGCACAGCAGCTGCACAGCAGTAGCAGCGCAGCAGTATAAGCACAGCAGCAGCAGCAGCAGCAGCAGCAGTAAAGGAAGCAGCAGCAGCTAGCATTCGCAGTTCGTGGCGAGCGCAGCGCCGCGTGGCTCTAGTGGCTAGGTAGCGAGGGAGAGTGGGGGTTAGATGTGTATGAATAGATAGCTAGTTAAATAGATACTTAGATAGATAGATAGATAGATAGATAGATAGATAGATAGATAGATAATAGATAGATTAATAGTTAGATAGTTATCTAGATAGATAGGTAGTTAAATTGTTAGATAGATTAATAGATAGATAGATTAAGAGGTGGTTAGATAGATAGATAGCTAGATTTATAGATAGATAATACTTAACTAGATAGATAGATATATAGATAACTAGATATATTAGATAGATAGATTGATAGATAGATAGACATATAGATAGATAGATAGATAGATAGATAGATAGATAGATAGATAGATAGATAGGTAAATAGTTAGATAGATATTAGATAGATGGATAAGTAGTTAGATAGATATATCTATAGGTATAAATATATATACATATAGTTAAATAGATAGTTTAGGTATCTAGATATAGATACATATATATTTATGAGTTGGGTATATATATGGGTATATGTGTGTATGTGTGAATAGGTATGTATACGGATACCAAGGTATATGCATATATGGATTAGATATATATATTTTAGCCTAGATTATAGCTAGATATATATGTTTATGCATAGTTAGTTAGCTAGAGGGGTAGTTTGGTTGAGTTTAGAGAGGTATCTCAATACCTTGAGATACCAAGGTATCTCGATACCTTGAGATATCCAAGGTATTGAGTTTCGAGCGGGGTTTTTGAGCAATTGCCTAGGAATAGTATTAGAGTGATTTTTATATGTATATGTGTATATATTTACGCATGCTAGCATAGGTTTTAGCGGGTTTAGACGGGGCATATAGCGTAGGTTGAGGTATCGGATACCGAGGGTATCTCGGTATCTCAAGGAGGCGAGTTTGAGGGTTTATTAGCTTAATGACCTAGTTTTGACCTAGAATTTTAGGGGCACCCTCGTTTGACCTAGAGTTGACCGTAGTTGACCCGATTGACCGCCAATGTCAACTTTTGACCTAGATTTGACCCAGGGTTGACTTTTTAGACCCAGAGTTGACTTTTTGACCCAGATTTCATTGGATTGATCCGTTTGACCTAGAACGACCCTAGAAGCCTGTTTTTAGTTATTTTATATCTGTTTAACTCATTAGAAACATGTTTAACCTTGCTTTTCGTAATAGGTCCTTGCGACACCAGTTCGGATCGCTAGTTGCTCAGGATGTCAAGCGAGTACATTCTCTGATAGTTTTTATTATCTTATGATTATTATGATTCAGCTTCTAGTATAGTATCATCTGATTTTTCTTGCACAACACGGGACACGGACTGGTATTTCTGGATTTATTTACTTGCGACACGTATTTATTTCATATTTTTGGCCTCTATTCTGGAATCACCTACTGGCATCACCTACAGGCATCACTCATATTTCAGGCTGGACTCATACTTGATTTACGTGTCGGGTCTTGGATTCACTTGTACTAGTCGGGACGGAGAAATACTCGAGTAGACATATAAACATTTCCATCTGGAATCATCAGGAATTATCCCCTCTGGTCTAATCTGGAATGATAGCAGTCGCGCACCCAGTGCGCGGTGAGCCATACTTACCCCTAGCCATTTACATGTCAAAACAAGTATTTCAAAGACACCGAGTTCATTCTTTATAGTCTGGACTCTCTTGCATTTCTTGCTGGTCTCACTTACATGTTTCTGGACTTGACTCACTACATATATTTCATGCTGGACTCACTATACGTTCATGTGCACAGACTTACTCTTAGTGTAGATTTCTTGTATCTTGCAGTCATTACTATCTTACTTCTGATATTCCTGTATCTTTATCTTTATGCACCAGTGATATATATATTTCTTGTCTCATACTTATTTTATTCTTCTTGCTACTTGCTATAACTGTTTTATAGTTTTTATCATTTAACTGGAACTGCTGTTAGAGGTGTACTTGCTCCAGTCCTGACTGGACATATTTTTTTTAGAGTATCCGAAGGATTGGTGTCCGACTTTTTATGGACCTCAGCCTGTCGATGGTGCAGACAGGGACCCTCTAGTTTAGAAGTAATTTCCGGGTTGGTAGCCGGGATCACTAAGACCTTGTTGTTATTTTTGTTAGCTTTTAGCACCGGATTTGTCTCCGGTTTTGGATTGAGACCTTGTTTTGTATATAATTTTGGATGTTGTATTATTATTATTGATGTTGTGGTTGTTGTAGTAGTTGTTGTTGGTTAGACTTTGGAGTTGTTAGTCTTCTGTGTTATCTTATCGTGCTTAGATTCGTGATTGAGTACTTGGTTATCATTATGATATTGCTCTCCCGTTTGGAGTTGAGATCTTGACAGGTTTATATATTGATTGCGTGAGATTATTATCTAGATAGTAGACCTAGACAGCGTTCTACCGCCGATGCTGCGGCATAGGCTGGACGTACCCACGACTCATGCCCGATTTTTTGGGCACGGGTCGTGACACATTTTTGGTGGCGGCCCCATGCAGGTCTTGATTCGCAATTAGTGCGATATCATGGTGGTACAACAACTTAGTTGTACTGCTGCGAGCCTGCTCTAGGATATAGGATCTAGGATAAGAGTGTACTCAATCACGACTAGGAATAATTCCAATCTAATTATTCTAAAATTGCTTATTTTGAAATATTACTGTCCTTCTTTGATGATATCGTATCTTATGCCGTATTGACTTCTTTTGATCTATGTTCAGGATGCCTCCGAAGACACGATCTCATCATACCGTTCCAGCATTACCACCAAGAGGTCTGCTACCTCTCGTCCAGCTCGTATTCAGGCAACTACTACCGCTCCACTCGTCACTCCTGCGGTTGAGGGAGTATCTATTTCTCTCGGGGATCCTCCTCCACTTGTCGATCCGAGGACTACCCCAGTCGTTCTGGTGGTTCCTCCACCACTTCCTGCACCAGTAGATGCCGCGCAGTTGTTTGCATTCTTCAGGGAGATGATGGACGCGCAGCACCGTCAGGTGGATGTGATGAGGTTGGGCATTGAGAACGCCCACCAGGTGGCCATGACAGCAGTAGACAGAGTGGCACAGATTCAGCCACAGGCAGATCAGATCCAGCGCCCGAGGCCGGGCAGCATCATTGACTTCCAGAGGATGCAGCCCAAGGAGTTTCGGGAAACATAAGGGATCTTATACGCGGATGACTGGATAGAGCAGATCGAAGGGATCTTCAGGGTGGCACAGATTCCAGACAGCATGCAGATAGAGGCAGCGGGCAGTCAGATGTTCGACCTTGATTTGACGTGGTATCGCACTGATACGAGGATTGCGGCACTAGGGCTTACTTGGGAGGCTTTCAAAAGGCTTTTTTAAGGAGAAGTTTTTCTCAGATGTGGCACTCAGTGCTTTGGAGAGCCAGTTCGAGGCACTCGTCCATGGGAGCATGCTAGTGGACGAGTACGCAGCGGAGTTCTGCCGTCTGGGCAGATTCGTGGAGGGCTTGAATGAGGTAGCAAAGGCGAGGAAGTTTTGCAAGGGCTTGATTATGGCGGTTAAGTCTTTGACTAGGAGCGACCGCGAGGCAACTTTTGAGCAGTTAGTAGAAGATGCTCAGAGGGCAGAGGATGACTTGGAGCTCAAGTCCAAGAGAGGCAGAGATAATTCAGGCAGTACAAGTGGCAGTGCGGGACCGGCTAAGCGTCCCTATATGCAGAAGGCAGCGCAGTAGGGTGAGGATCAGAGAGTGCCCACTTGTGCCTACTGCAGGAAGGCAGGACACACTTGGGATGTTTGTAGAAGGAGGTTTAAGGTGTGTTTGTTCTGTGGATCCGCTGCTCACCAGATGCGAGATTGCCCCACTGCACCTCCATTGGGTGGAGCACAGGATCAGAGAGTTGGAGCTAGGCCACCTGTGGCACAGCATCATGCCCCGCACCAGCAGAGGGATACACCCCAGCAGGGCAGGGCTTATGCGTTGACGGTCGAGGAGGCCGATGCTACGGGTGTCGGGTTAGCAGGTCTGTCTCTTTGTTCTTCTTTCTGTCCTTTTTCATTCCTTGTGGTGTGCTTCATTAGTACCTGTTAGACTTTTCTTGTGCTGTGGTAGATAGTGTAGTGACCATGATTGAGACTGTGATAACACGACCAGTAGGACCATGATCTTGTATGTTGTTTAGGTAGAATTTCTTGACTGTGATTGTTGGGGGTTTGACCTAGAGAGAGTGCAATTGACTTTAAATTTGGAGGACGAAATTTTCTAAGGAGGATAGGCTTGTCACCACCCCATTTCCTGAGCCGGATATTTTTTATTTTAATTTAGTTAATTGTGTATTATTTATAAATAATTGTATTTATATTTAATTAGTGATTGTATTATTATTTTTATTGATTGTTTTAGGGTTTTGGCTAGCCTGGACCCATGTCAGACCCTAGTGGACCCATGTCTGACCCAACCCACACCCTTGTGAGACTTATTTTTAGGTTTAGAATATTTATTATATTTTTAGTGGGTTAGTTGGAGAGATTGGGAGTTAGTTTGAGTGCTTTTGGAACCCGAAACCCAAACCCAAGTGAGAGGAGGGCATTTTGGACATTTGGAGACTTTGGAAACCCTTATTTCTTGCTTGGCCGGCCCTATTCCAGCCCCAGACCCGACCAAACCAGCATCACATGAGCCCCCCTCTTCATTTTTCTAATTCTTCTTCACTTCTTCTTCTTCCTCACTCCTTCTTTCTTCTTCTTTCCTTCTTCCAAGTAAGTTTTTCCAATTTTCTTCTCTTCTTTCTTCCATTTCTTACTTTTGTGTAAACCCTAACCCTACATTCTTTCCCAACCTAGGTGGGTAGAGCTTAGATTTGGTGTAGAGCCTAGATTTAGCTTGGAAGCTAGTTGTGATGGATTTGGAGTTTTTTGGAGACTTTGGCTTGGGATTCCAACTCCCAAGAGGTAAACCCTTACTTTTCCCTTACTAATTACTCTTATGTAGTATAATTAATAGTTTAGAACATTTCTAGACCTTAGGGCTACCCGTGGGAGGAAGTTAGAACTAGTTTGGTTGTGTTTGGAGACTTTAACACTAGATTTTGTGTCAATTTCGGGTAAAATCCGAGATTGGCCCAATTTTGGATGATGTCCTAGGTTAGATGGACTAAGGTAGACGTTGTCGGGTGTCTTGAGGGTAAGTGCGTGTCTCTATTCAGACACGTGAAGTTGTGTCGCGGAGAAACGGGCGTTTCGGGCGTTTTTGGGATTTTCGTCGTCGCCGGTTCTGAGTGCATGCGCATTTTTGCCATGGGCCTAGAATCGATGGGGTAATATTTTTTCTAGGATCTAGACATCGTTTAGAATCCGTGGATAAATTTTGGGCCGATTTTGAGTTGGTTTGGTGTGCGTTTCAGGAGGTTTTCCAAACCGCGCACCGCGTGTTCGTCGAAATGACCGAACGGCCATTTAGGCGTGGTTTCTTAGTTTCGGGCTTGTGCGCGCGCTGGGTTAGCTTCGGGGAGTCTGTGCTAGAATTATCGGGTTATTTATTATATATATATAAGTGTTTGTGTGTGTAGGGGTCGTTGGGCGTGCGTTGGTGGGACGTTGTGCGTTGTGTTGTGTGTTGTGTGTGTGTTGTGTTTATAGGTAATATATATGTGTATATATATATAAGGGTTTGTGTGTATGGTTGTGTGTTTGTGAGAGTGTGTGTTAGTATATGTGAGAGTGAGTGTGTGAGGGTGTGTGAGAGTGAGAGTGTGTGAGTGAGTGTATATATATATATATATGTTTGAGTGTGTGTGTGTGTATATGTATATATATTAGTGTGTGTATATATATATATAGATATATGTTTGTGTGTATATATATATATATATATAGATGTGTGTTTATATATATATATATATATATATATATATATATATATATATATATATATATATATATGTATGTATGTGCTTGTATATGTGTGTGTGTGTGTGTATTTATATACATAAGTGTGTGTGTGTTAGTATATATGTTAGTGTGTGTGTGTGTGTGTTAGAATATATATAAGTATGTGTGTATATATATAGTGGTGTATATATATATATATATATATATATATATATATATATATATATATATATATATGTATATAGGTGTGTGTGTGTGTGTGTGTGTGTCTGTATGTGATTGTGATTGTGTTTGTGTGCGTGCTCATGGGCGTGTGGGGCAGTACAGTGAAGGGGGGGAGGCCACAGCAGTGTGCAGCAGCTGCTGTGCACTGCAAAGCAGCTGTACAGCAGCAGCAGCGCAGCAGTATAAGCACAACAACAGCAGTAAAGGCAGCAGCAGCAGCTAGCATTCGCAGTTCATGGCGAGCGCAGCGCCGCGTGGCTCTAGTGGCTAGGTAGCGAGGGAGAGTGAGGGTTAGATGTGTATGAATAGATAGCTAGTTAAATAGATACTTAGATAGATAGATAGATAGATAGATAGATAGATAGATAGATAGATAGATAGATAGATAATAGATAGATTAATAGTTAGATAGTTATCTAGATAGATAGGTAGTTAGATTGTTAGATAGATTAATAGATAGATAGATTAAGAGGTGGTTAGATAGATAGATAGATAGATAGATAGATAGATAGATAGATAGATAGATAGATAGATAGATTTATAAATAAATAATACTTAACTAGATAGATAGATAGATATATAGATAACTAGATAGATAGATAGATAGATAGATAGATAGATAGATAGATAGATAGATAGATAGATAGATAGATAGATAGATAGATAGATATTAGATAGATGGATAAGTAGTTAGATAGATATATCTATAGGTATAGATATATATACATATAGTTAGATAGATAGTTTAGGTATCTAGATATAGATACATATATATTTATGAGTTGGGTATATATATATGGGTATATGTGTGTATGTGTGAATAGGTATGTATATAGATACCTAGGTATATGCATATATGTATTAGATATATATATTTTAGCCTAGATTATAGCTAGATATATATGTTTATGCATAGTTAGTTAGCTAGAGGGGTAGTAGGGTTGAGTTTAGAGAGGTATCTTAATACCTTGAGATACCAAGGTATCTCAATACCTTGAGATATCCAAGGTATTGAGTTTCGAGCGAGATTTTTGAGCAATTGCCTAGGAATAGTATTAGAGTAGTTTTTATATGTATATGTGTATATATTTACACGTGCTAGCATAGGTTTTAGCGGGTTTAGACGGAGCATATAGCGTAGGTTGAAGTATCGGATACCGAGGGTATTCTGGTATCTCAAGGAGGCGAGTTTGAGGTTTATTAGCTTAATGACCTAGTTTTGACCTAGAATTTTAGGGGCACCCTAGTTTGACCTAGAGTTGACCGTAGTTGACCCGGTTGATCGCCAAAGTCAACTTTTAACCTAGATTTGACCCAGGGTTGACTTTTTAGACCTAGAGTTGACTTTTTGACCCAGATTTTACCGGTTTGACCCGTTTGACCTAGAACGACCCTAGAAGCCTGTTTTTAGTTATTTTATATCTGTTTAACTCATTAGAAACCTGTTTAACCTTACTTTTCGCAATAGGTCCTTGCGATACCAGTTTGGATCGCAAGTTGCTCAGGACGTCAGGCGAGTACATTCTCTGATAGTTTTCATTATCTGATGATTATTATGATTCAGCTTCTAGTATAGTATCATCTAATTTTTCTGGCACAACACGGGACACGGACTGGTATTTCTGGATTTATTTAGTTGCGACACGTATTTATTTTATGTTTCTGGCCTCTATTCTGGAATCACCTACTAGCATCACCTACAGGCATCACTCATGTTTCAGGCTGGACTCATACTTGATTTACGTGTCGGGTCTTGGATTCACTTATACTAGTCGGAATGGGGAAATACTCGAGTAGACATGTAAACATTCCCATCTGGAATCATCAGGAATCACCCCCTCTGGTCTAATTTGGAATGATAGCAGCTGCGCACCCAGTGCGCGGTGAGCCGTACTTACCCCTAACCATTTACATGTCGAAACAAGTATTTCAAAGACACCGAGTTCATTATTTATAGTCTGGAATCTCTTCATTTCTTGCTGGTCTCACTTACATGTTTCTGGACGACTCACTACATATATTTTATGCTGGACTCACTACACGTTCATGTGCACAGACTTACTCTTAGTGTAGATTTCTTGTATCTTGCAGTCATTACTATCTTGCTTCTGATATTCCTGCATCTTTACCTTTATGCACCAGTGATATATATATTTTTTGTCTCATACTTATTTCATTCTTCTTGCTACTTGCTATAACTGTTTTATAGTTTTTATTATTTAACTGGAACTGCTGTTAGAGGTGTACTTGCTCCAGTCCTGACTGGACATATTTTTTCTAGAGTATCCGGAGGATTGGTGTCCGACTTTTTATGGACCTCATCCTGTCGATGGTGCAGACAGGGACCCTCTAGTTTAGGAGTGATTTTCGAGTTGGTAGCCGGGATCACTAAGACCTTGTTTTGTTTTTGTTAGCTTTTAGCACTGGATTTGTCTCCGGTTTTGGATTGAGACCTTGTTTTGATATGATTTTTGATGTTGTATTATTATTATTATTGATGTTGTGGTTGTTGTAGTAGTTGTTGTTGGTTAGACTTTGGAGTTCTTAGTCATCTGTGTTATCTTATCGTGCTTAGATTCGTGATTGAGTACTTGGTTATCATTATGATATTGCTCCTCCGTTTGGAGTTGAGATCTTGACAGGTTTATATATTGATTGCGTGAGATTGTTATCTAGATAGTAGACCTAGACAGCGTTCTACCGCCGATGCTGCGGCGTAGACTGGACGTACCCACGACTCATGTCCGATTTTCCTGGCACGGGTCGTGACATGACACATGCCACAAGATTTTTCTGCATCGGCTGCTGCGATGTTGAGATCTTCCATAGCCGTGAGATCCTCCTGATCATCTTTGCCTTTGGCCTTCTTAGCTTTGTGGTTCATGCAGTTCCTCTTGATATGACCCATTTTATCACAGTGATAGCATCCCTCCTTGCGGTTCAAAGTCGCAAGATCCCGAGAACTCTCCCATGTCCTCTCCTGTGACTTAGGTCTTCCCTTCCCGTAGGAAGCCACCAGAGCGGACTCCTGTGAAAATTCTACTTGCTTATACCGGATCTTCTCGTTCAACAAGCTGCTTTTGACTGCCTCCATCGTGACAACTCCACCACGCGTGGAGTTACTCACCAACACCAGGAACATCTTCCAGCTTTTCGGCAGAGAACTCAAAAGCAAAAGGGCCTGAATCTCATCATCAATCATCATCTTCATCGCAGACAGCTGATTGATAATACCCTGAACCTCGTTCAGATGTTGTGTCACTGGGCACCCTCCGTGTACTTTGAGTTGACTAGTTGGCGAATAAGAAATGCCTTGTAGCCAGCCGTCTTCCTTTCGTATAAAAAATACAGCTTCTTCCATCATGCTTTTATCTAACTCTCCATGGACACATGGTGAAACACCGAGTCATCCAGCTATTGGCGGATGAATCCAACGGCCTTCCGATCCAGTCGTTTTCAGCCTTCAGCAGCTTTTTCCGATGGGTTAGCGTTGTCGCCCTCCAATGGACCATGCAAGTCCTTGCAGCAGAGTAGATCCTCCATTATTGGCTTTCAAATCGTCCAATTCTTTCCTGTGAAGGTGATCATACGAGTGTTCATCTGCTCCGTAGACATAGTTGCCAGAACCAAAATCAGTAGCTCTGATATTAGATTTTGGAAATCGGACACGCCCTACAAGCGTTCCGACACCGTGTCTGAGAGTACCCGCAGTAAAAACTTTAGGCTAACCCACCCGAGATAACCAACCCCTGTCTAATGAACACCAACACAGATAAAGACAAGAATATGGCGGTGACTACGTCACCTGGACAAATTTCAACATTTATAACTCAGGTGAAATTACAAGATTGACAAAATCAATGTTGAACCATTTGTCCTAATAGATTCAACCCCCTCACCAGACTCAAGAAGAAAAGAAATAGATTACAATTGAAATCACTCACCAACTTGTAGCAATCTTCCTGAGCGAAGGCAATGACTCCTCAATTAGATCTTTTTCTTCCTTCTGTCTTGGATGACGAAGTCCTAAGAGCAAAGCATGAACTTTCTCTTAAATTTTTTGTGAACTAGCACCCCGAATCTCCAACTTATGCTCTATTTTGTGCCTCCTCCCATATTTATAGGATGAGAAACTTATTTTAGGTCATAATAAGATTTCCTAAATAGGAAACCTCTAAAATAAGAATCCTATTACACCTAAAAGAGCCTAATACCAATTATGGACGTCCAAATATGATCAAATTAAATATTTGATATAAATTTGAAATCTAATCAAATCTTACGTTTAATGTAGATTTCTAAATTATATCAAATCAAATCTTTAACCATATTTGGGCTCCAAAATTCACTAAATTCAGACTGGACCCCAACACAATGATCATATTCCATTATAAAATAAATAGTATTAGTTAGATATTATTGCAGTTTGGTATATATGGCAGTTTTATATGCAGGAATTATAACATCACTTCGGAATTATAACATGAGTTGGCATATACTTGCTTTTTTCTTATTTTACTTGTTTCTTCTTCAGTTAACTAGTTTTTTATAGCTTCGGCATATATGATCTTTTGTTAAATTTTTTTTTTTTTACTTTTATTTGCAGGTCCTTCATATGAGTTTTGGACTGATTTTACAAATGATGGAAGATGCCACTTAATGGAAAATCAAATGAGTTTTGGACTGATGTAAAATGTTTTAGATTTTATTTTCCAAATGGAGTAAACACTTAATGATGTAAAACATTTTGAGTTCATTTTGTTAATGATGAGAAGACTTTAAATGATGTAAGACGCTTTGGTTTCATTTTGTAAACAATGGAAAATAGCCTATTACGATGTTTTATAAGAAAAAATTTTGTTAATGCACTTTAGAGGCTACAATATGCATTTTTAGTTATGTATGATTTTTGTTATATATGTAGGTTAATTGTATGTTTTATATGCAAAACAGGTAATCAATAATTTCATAATAATTGAAATAATTGTTAAGTTTTTGGGACAGATCCGTTACTATCATAAAAAGTAAACTATATTCATTTGAGACTTTTTTTCAATCTTTTCCTAAATTATTAGGACGGTTTAAATTCGTTACAATTACCTACTTTTTTGGACGTCTTAATAAACTGTCAAACAAAAATATAAATTTGTAACCTTTTGAGACGGTTCATTTAACCATCCTTTAACAACAATTAGGACGACTAAATCCAACCTTTATGTTTTTGCTACGCCACCCTAATAGCACTGTTTAAATCCGTCTCAACTACCGTTACAAATAATATGTAGAACGGTATAGACTCTTTTTAAAACAATTTTTGGTTGTCCTAAAAGATCACTTCTTTTGTAGCGGTCATGCTTACTTCAAGTTTGTCTAGCGACTAGCATTTGTGACATCCATTTTATTAAGTGTGAAGGTCAAGTAAAGACGAGTTTACCGAAGCCAACCACCTGAACGAGTACTTGTCTCGATCGAGCAGACCTCCGAGCACGTCATTGTATATGTCAAGTCCAAACGTCGTTGTACCAACACTTATCTTATTGAACTGAACGGAGTACGTCGTTATACTAGGCCTCTGTGACTAAGATCCTAAGGAAACCTATAATGGATATCCATTTTCGGCTAATGGATTGTCGATCATGGAGGTCAGTGAAACAACTCTTGAGAGAAAAAATATTCTTTTTTCCTACTAAGAAGAAGAGAAAATATATATATATATATATATATTAAATAAAAATATTAGATCATACTTATCCTTGGAAAACAAGAATGATCGTGCGATCGGTAAAACATGCTAAAGCTACGTACTGGTACTGATAATATATGTTGTAGTCAAAAACCGATTGAAAAATTGTTAGGAAAAAGAGAGAGTGTTAACTCTACGATCAATATCAGCAAACAACCAAAGAATAGGTATATTGTTAGGCTTATATACAAAAAGTCATTTGGTTGTTACAAAATCGAAAGGTTTAAGAGAGATTAATCCATTGATTGTGCTCAATGAATAACAGTTATTATTACGTTCGCTAGTTACACTGCAACAATAATAATATTATTATTGTGACAATGCATCAAGATTGTTGATACATTGATGTGGGGGATCGAGGTGCAACTCGGACGGACAAAACTTGAGTCCGATCGGATAAATCTGTTAATTTGTTGGATTAGGGTTGAAGATACTCAGATTGTTTTTCGAATTCGGATTAAAATATTTGATCCCGATCAAAAATCGGATTGGACTCGGATTCATGTGTCGAATTATCCAAAGAACCCGAAAAGCTATATATATATATATATATATATATATATATATATATATATATATATATATATATATATATATATATATATATACTTCTTAAATAAAAAGTTTAAACCCTAAATTTTTTCATCTAAACTCTTCAACTTATTATCCTAAATCTCATTTCAGTTTGTATTTTGTAATGATTGCAATTTTATTGCTATTTGATTATGTGTTTAATATTACTCTTGTTTAAAATTATTTGAAATATTATATTAGAGCCTGATAAACCTGATGGACCCGATTCAACCTGATCCTCCGGACTTAGTTTTGGACTACATATGTTGAATCCGAGATCGGATCGGACTTGAATTCGGACTAGATTTATGATTTGTATGATTGGAATCGGATTGAGCTCAAGCCTGACCTAATCCGTCCGAGTTGCAATGTAAAAATAGAAATTCATAAGCACAGAAACGGGATGGAGTTCTCTGAAGAATTAAAGAGAAAACTCTTTTGAAAAAAATGGACATATCACGATTAATTCTCATTGAGACTCGCTACAAATGAGCCTTATAGAGTCAAGAAAAAAAAGCTTCGGTAGTTAAAGGTCGAGATATTGTCGGCCTACACCAAAATGTTCAAACAAGATTGGATAATAATACATGACTTGTCATAAAATAAAAGAAAAATGTTAAGTCTACAACCAAATACTTATAACCTACTTACAACTCCTCTCTCTTTCCTCTGACATATGGGTCCCACCTGACCCCATACGTCTCCAGCTATATGGGTCCTATCTAGTCCCACATTTTTTCTCTTTCTTCCAATGGAGGTCGGTCATCTGACGGTTGTACTTCCCTAGTAGTAAGGGAGTTTTAACCATAGCATCACCCTAAATAAAACTAGTAAAACTTGTTATTAGTTGTTTGTTCAGTACAAAACAGAGATGCTTTTCTCAGCTAGAAAAAGCTTCTAAAGAATTTTTATAAAGGCACTGCGTTGTGACAGTCCAGTATTGATGATATTTCAATTTGAAGTGACGTCTACTTAGACTAGTCAAAAGTTTACTAGGGACTATCCACCCTCTCCTTCTCTTCCCCTCCCACCTCTCGGCAACCTCCTCATCTCCGGCCCACGCACCTCCTCCTCCTCCTCTCGCTCCTCCGCCCACCCATCCAACCTCCTCCTCCTCGTCGTCGTTAGCAACCTCTCCTCCTCCTCTATTCTGGACCGTCAAATTTTTTGGCAGTTTTTACAACTATTAGAACTGTCAAAATTGGTAGGATTGTCAAAAAGCTTAATCAACATGTTGAACATTTTTAACAATCCTAATAAAATATGTTCAACATATTTTCTTTAGAACTGTCAATTTCAATTGGTAGGATTATCAAAAAACTTGTCAGTTCTGACTATAGAAAAAAAAAATATTGGGAGTAGACATTTTCCTAAATAATTTTTAGGAGTGACAAATTTATAAATAAATTAAAAAAATTTAGACCGTCCTGATCAAAAAATATAGTTTTTGTAAAAAATCCTTCTAAAATACAAACAATCAATTAGATCACAACGGGAGAGAGAAACAAATTAATCACAAGTTGAACATTGAGATTTACGTGGAAAACCTCAAGTTGGAAAAACTATTGAGAGAAATTATATTAATGATAATAAAGAGTTACAAGATGAATTAAAAGATCAAAGTTCTCTTAGTTGCAGAATATAAACTTCGGAAAAAAAACACCAAACTATTTTATATAACTTGCTTCCTACACACCCTTTTAAAATAGGCTGTTGATAAAGGCACTACAAAATACACTCAGGATAGTCTAAATTTTTTTTTTAGATAAATTACTAGTTTATCATTCTCCAAACTTGCTCAAGGTAGTCTAATTTTTTTTTTTCAGGATAGTGCTAACAATAGGAAAGACTCTCAAAATTTTGACAGTCCTACAAATTGAAAGGACTCACAAATTTTGACAGTACTAAAAAATATATGTTGATTCTTTAGGACTGTCGAAATTTTGACAATCCTTCAAATTTGTAGGACTATCAAAATTTTGAGAGTCCGGAGGGAGAGGATGTCTGTGGAGACGAGACAAGGAATAAGAGGGAGGAGGAGACAAGAGCGGAGGCGGGGACGGAGAGGAAGGAAGAGGGTCGTCTCCCTCCTCCACCTCGTCGTCTTCCTCATCCTCCTCCTCCTCGAACAGTTCCGTCTCCTTCTCCTCGTCGTCTTCCTCCTCCTGATCCTCCTCATGTCGTCCTCTCCTCCTCCTCCTCCTCATGTCGTCATCTCCTCCTCCTCTTCCTCCCCATCCTCCTCATGTCGTCCTTCTCTTCCTCCTCATGTCGTCTTTCTCCTCCATCTCGTCGTCTTCCTCCTCCTCCTCGAGCAGCTCCGCCTACTCATCATTCCTCCTCGTCGTCTTACTCTTCCTCCTCCTCCTCGAGCACGTTTTCCGTGTCGGAGATCACGACGCGGGGGGTGAAGGAGGAGCGGAAGGAGGAGAGGATGGACAGTCCTGAGTAAAATTTGGACTAGTATAAATAAAATATTTTTATTAATGAACTAGCATCAATACTGAACTAGTTTTAAGTCTACTTTGTAGTCCCTTTATCACAAGTCGGAGAATATTTTCAAATGGTGTTTGAGCCTCTCCTCGCTTAGCCTTCTATTTTATAGTGTGCAGAAGAAATAAAGGTAATGATAAATCCTTGTTTTGGAAAACAACCAAATAAAAATCACATCACCTCTTAAAGAAAAAAAAAAAAGGTAACTTTGATTGAAACTTCTTTTGAGGAGCAACCGTGCCTGGACCGAACTTGACTCAATTTGGGAACCATATCAGTTTTCTTCTTTGGTAATAACAAATTTGCTGAATGAATCATGATTACTAAATTCATATCTTATCTTATGATATATAATACTAAAACTTTCAAGCTTTATCGTAAAACTTGTGTGTTCCAAAAATATACTTTAATCATATATATATTAAACATGTTTAAATTAAAAGTTATTTATACTAACTATTTCTAAATTTTGGATTTGTAATACGGAATATTTCTACTTTTAAACTAATTACACTGACCATTCATCTCTTTAGAAAAAAAAAATTAAAAATAGGAATAGTCAGTGTTATAACTTTTTATACTTATCTTAAAGTAGGGATACTCTATGTAATAAATATAAAACATAGGAATGGTCTATGTAATTAGTTTAAAAGTATAGGTATTCCGTGTTATAAATCCAAAACTTAGAAATAGTTAGTGTAAATCACCCTTAAATTAACTAGGAGTAAAAATATATAAGTTACACATCTCCTAACTAATATAATTACTAACAACTAATAATTATACACTTACAACTACAATAAATATACGTCATCTTAAAAATAAAATTTACTTTAAAATATTTTATATTATTTTAAAATAAACTTGTCACGTAAGTATATATTTTAGAACTGAGGAAAAAAACAACAAAAAAGAACACACTTGTGCGAGTTTGACTTCCAATTAATGCGGAGCCCATTTGGGGACAAGGGTGCAGGGACCCACTCCAATCAAAAAAAATTATCTTTTTTTTTTTCATGAAATTTTTTTTTTTTTGATTTTTTTTATATGGTAGTCCATTCTAAAATTCGTCCATTCTAGTTATAGCTTCTGGATCCGTGATGGACAAATGTTTGTTTATTACCACTACCATGTAATTTCCTCCTCATTGCCAGTACGTTGCTTGTGGAAGCTGATTACTCGTAGTCGAGTCAAATTTTGACGTCAATGGCTATGTATACTCCTCCTCATGTTTTGATTTATAAACATATATTCTGAAGGAAAGAATTCTAGAGGAGGAGAAGAAGAAGGAGGAAGAAGAAGAAGACGGAGAAGGAGAAGGGAATCATGGAAGCCATCTTTGTTATAGCCATTTCAGCACTCATATTAATGGTCCTTCTAATCCTCTGCAGTCTGACCATGAAATGTAAAGATGATCGTGAAAGTGGATCCGAGGGACGAGACACCCATGCCGATGGCGATGGCGGTGACGGTGGCGATGGCGGTGAAGATGGCGGTGGCGGTGGCAGTGGCGATGACGGTGGTGGTCAAGGTAGCCATGGGCATCATCACGGGACTAGTCACCATCATGGCCATCATGGGACTAATGGTCATGGACACCATCATGGTCATGGTCATGGTCATGGTCATGGTCATCACCACCAACACCACCACTACCATCACCACGACGGCGGTGGCGGTCATCATGCCCATCACGGCGGTGGGCTCGGACAACACGGTGGTTTTACAGCACTGACAAGTATGAGATTTACTAGACTTTTTAGGTTGAATTGTCGATTACACTGATGATGTTTTTCATGAACTCATTTATGTAGCTTGTATATACTTGTGTAATATTCTAATAATAGTCGCTTTATTAATTTATGCAGGTAATTAAAAATTAATCATCACCATGACCAGGGGTCACATATGCAGCTCAGCTCAGTTTTTATGTATGGTTGTTTTTGTTGTCAGGGACGGAACCAAGGGGTGCTTGGTGTGGGCTGGATGGAGCCCACGCAATTTTTTTTTTTTTCTATATAATTTTTTTTTTATATGGGTTAGTATATTTCTAGTCCATCAAAATTTATAGTAGTTCATTCCAGTTATAGTTTCTGAATCTATTTCTAATTTTTGTTGTTGTTGTCATCGTCTATAATTACTTTTAGAGTTAGTCCTATATACAGGTCTTTTAGAATTTATCAAAATTAGTTCTGGTTAACATTGAAAAATCGATGAAATATTCTTGGAAGATGAACACAATTATACGTACCTCTTCTATAATAATTATGTTCTTTTTGTATAGTGTATTTTTGTGTTTCAACGAACAATGACAATAAAAAAAAAAAAAAACTCTACTTGTGGCGATATTTACGAATTGTGTGCTCTTGTAAAGTTCTTGTGTTTCCAAAAGTAGTCTACGAATCAACGAATAATACCGGAGCGAGAAATCTCGCTCGCATAAACATTAAAATTGATACATGTCATTACCAATCTGATGACGAGTTGGATACAGGGCCACACGCCCTAACATGAATGCAAATACAACATCGTGTCGTGGTTATATTTATATCCAATGGATACAACAAAGATACCATAAGTGCCACTAACTCAGATTTAGAAGCAATACCTATAACTACGGCTAGTATATCTACGACTAGTATCGACTCCTATCGACACCGACCACACCCGAATCTGACTCGTATGGTTCGGGTGTCGATCCACTAATCACAATCACAATCACGGTTATACTAATTGAAGTAACATTTTCTACGAACTAAAATACATTTAACAATTTATACTTGTCTGATTCGTATTTGAAAAAGAATCAACGTGTCGGACATGAAAGGATATGGAAATCCAATAACCAATCCGAGAATGCAAACACATCCATATATTATTAAAAAAATAGTGTAGCGTCCAATAATCCACAAATGGTCAAATTTGACTAACATGCGACCCCATTAGATGCCAAAAAAGGAACAAGTTAAATTGGAATCAAAATGAAAATCTAAAAAAGTGAGATAGGACCACAATAATGATACAAACTCAAGAACTCACATATTCAAAATTTGAGCTACGGATTCGCGAGATGACATAGTTCATTAAAATGTTGTTTAAATGTGCCACAGAAAAAAAAAAAAAAAGAAGAAGGTCGAGGGAACCAAAAAAAAAAGGTCGAAGAAAACTTCATCATAGTGTAATCTTGATGCCACTATCTACGGTGCTAGTTTCGTACGTGGCCAAAGAATGACCTATGAGTTCGTGTCGGAGCAATACGAAGATGACGGTATCGAAGATGGATACGTTGTCGATTATTCACGAATACTCGATGGAATCAAAATTCTTCGACTAGAGCGCATCGAGAATCGTAAGATGGAGCTACTAGAACAAACGCCTCGTGCGACAAGGTGCTTTCGCTTCTCGATCGAGATTGCACGTCGATAGCAATCTCAGCTACAAAAGATGTGTGCAACCTGACGTGACCGGACGACTAAGGGATAGAAAATAGGAGTGTACACACGGCTCCAGTACAACTTTGACCAACCAAAGAGAATGCCTTCCACCTTAACCATATGAGCTAGAATATGTGTTTGGCTATAGTTATATAATATTATGTAGTCAAACAATTAGTTAATTTTTTTTTTTTTTAATTTTTAATTACGTGAGTATATACGTACAGCTTAGACGGCTAGTCTTTTAAGACTTTTTACAAAGAGTAGAGATTATCCATAACAAATATAATTAAAATATATTTAAACTATTTTACAATAATATTAAAAAAAATTACATGCAATGCACGTGCATTTACTAGTTCTTATAATGACGCTTGAAAACGGTTCAAAAGTGAACCGTCTAAGTCGTATGTAAATCCTCTACCATTTGTTAAATAAATTAATATTACGTAAAAAAATTTGTATAAAAAATTAAATTTATTATAAATAACGTCATTGGGATGCAAACCTAACCTAGGAGAATGCCACCCACCTTAATCACATGAGCTAGAAGAGATGTTTGGATATAGTTATATAATATTACGTAGTTAAACAATTAGTTAAAAAAATTTAATTTTTAATTACGTAAGGATATATGTACGGCTTAAACGGCTAGCCATTTCAAGATTTTTTTTATAAAAAGTAGAAATATATCCATAACAAATTGCACAAAATAATTTGATAGAAGAATATTATAAAATTTGGAATACTTAAACGGGATCTAGTAGTGATATTACAAGATCGATGTATCCACCAAATGAGTCAATTAAACTCATTGTCAAAATTTTGACAAAAAAAAAATGATGCTTCAAAATGGATAAAATAGTACATTGTATTCTCCCCTCGAAAAGTTTGTCAGCATTCTGATATAGAGAGTAAGATTGAGCCCAGGTAGCAAACAATTTCTGGAGAGAAGGTGGTAGAATTTTCAAGGTTGCACTAAATTGTAGCCACCATCTTTCAGAATTTTTGGACAAATTCTAATAAACCAATAGTGCTTTTGTTTACTGTTGCTGAAGTAGAAGGCCTTGGTAAAAGCTTCAATATAGTCCCAGTAATTATAGGGAACATTAGTTCCCCTATCACGATGAACTAATTGTTTAGTTCGATTGCGATGAAGTCCCCATGATTGAGGAGTAATTAAGTGACGAATATTAATTTTAATATAATTGACATCACTGCGAAGATCATTGATTTTTTGATAGAAATGTTCTATCTCAAGTGATTTAGTTATCAACATGATACCTTCATAGACATTACGGTCTTTACCCTGCACAGGAAACATATTAGCTTCAAAAAAATTGTCTTTTAATTTTCACGGATCATTCATCAGTGAAATATCTGATTTTTACAATTGTAAAATCTTCTCAGAATAATTGTTCTGGGTGAAAATTATTTTAAACACCTTAATGTGTTTAAACACTTGGCAATCAAAAATGGTTTGGTTCTGTCCTAAAAATAAAATTGTTACAACAAGATATTAGATTTTTGGGACATAATATTATGAATAACACAATAATTCCAATTGATAGAATTATAGAAATTGCTTCTAAATTTTCTAATGAAATAACTGATAATAAACAGATTATGTATCTGAGTTCTATAAGAATATCGAAAATATACCAAAATTTGGTATCAAAGATTAAGGATCATGCCCCGTAGAGTAATGGTCACACTAAAACAGTAAAAATAATAAAGCAAAAGGTAAAGAATTTACTTTGCTCACACTTAAGCAATGTTGAGTGGTTTAAAATTGTAGAAACTGATGCCAGTAATATTGGCTATGGTGGAATATTAAAACAACTAAATTCTGACACTAAAAAAGAAGTGTTAGTGAGATATCATTCAGGTAAATGGAATGATACCCAAATAAATTATTCCACTATTAAGAAAAAAATTCTTTCAATCATACAATGTATTCATAGATTTTAAGATAATTTGCTTAATAAGAAATTCTTATTACGCATAGATTATAGTTTTACTAAGACTGTCTTAGAAAAAAAAATGTTAAAAATTTAGCATCTAAGCAAATCTCTGCTAGGTGGCTAGCTGAATTAGTCATATTTGATTTCAAAATTGAATATATTTAAGGAACTGACAATTTACTTCCTGACTTTCTTACTCGTGAATTTTTACAGGAACATGAATAAGAAGGATAAAGGAAAACAAACATGAATTTCTAAAGCAATTTTATTTTTGGGACTGAAATAACTAAACTATTTTTTATTGCCAAGTGTTTAAACACATTAATGTGTTTAAATGTTCTTCTATTGTATTCGAGAAGATAAGTATATCATCAATATAAGACAATATAAAATTAGAATGCTGAATGAATATTTCATTCATAATATTCTGGAATTCTGAAGGAGCATTCTTCAGACCAAATGGCATTACATTCCATTCATAGTGTCCGAAAGGAACAGTAAAAGCAATTCTATATCTGTCATTTTCGATAATTTGAATTTGACAGTAACCTGATTTTAGGTCAAATTTAGAATATTTTTTTGCTTTAGCTACTCTGTTAAGTAAGTCCATTTTATTAGAGATTGGATATCTGATCCATTTTAAAACCTTATTTAAAGATTTATAATTAATTACAAGTCTAGGAACACCTCGTTCTTTTTTAACATTATTATTTACATAAAATGCTGTACAACTCCATGGGGAGTCTGATTTAAGAATTAACTTTTTATCCAACAATTTTTGAATTTTTTTTTACATAATTCAAGATATTTTTGATTTATTTGACAAGGTCTTGCCTTTGTCGGAACATTCCTTTCAATAAAGGAATCCTCATATGGAAGAGAAATAATATGTTATTTCATATCCTAGAAGGCATTATGGATATTACTACAAGTTTGCAGCTTAAAGTCTTCTTCGACTTGTTTTATTTTTTGTTGTATATCCAACCTTTTTAATTGTTGGGTTATATTAACCTGCAATTTCTTCTTTTAAGAAGTTTATTTGATTCTCTTTAAGAGTAACTTCATTAAAAATCTTAACAATTGGATTAATTATAAATTTAAAAGTTATTCTTTTGCCTTTATAACTAGTGGTAATTTTTTCTTTATTTGTCTCATTAATTGGCATAAGTTTTTCTAGGAAAGAAGTTCCTAAAATAACATGCTGAGATATTTCATTTACAACTATTAGATGTATAGGAAAACAAAAGTCATCCTTACAAACATTTACATCAGTAATTCTTTTAAGGAGTAGTTAGTGCTTTATTATTGGCAGCACTAACTGTCTGGATAGTTCGTTCACAATATTTTATTGGAACGACTCCTTCTTTAACACAATTAAGATCATTACTACTATCAACTAGTGCTATTAAATTTGTTATATAATACTCATTATTAATGAGTAGATTTATTCTAATATACCATTTACGGGTAATGAATAAATTTATTTTCTGGAAGAAATTATCTCTTTTTGCTTGTTGTTCCATTTGAACAGACTGTATCTCATCTCCTTGTTCTTCTAGTTTAGAAGAGCCTGCAGAAGATTCTCCAGTTTCTATTAGCCTGGCATTATTTTTAGACATATTATCTAGTTCTAGCTTATCCAACCTTTTTTGGATTTGTTGATCTTGATATTTTAACATTTTAATCACATTTTTAAAGTTTTTATTTCAGATTGAAGCTCCTGCATAGTAACAAGTTTATTAAAATATAATCAAATCTATAATAAATCATAATATATATATATATATATATATATATATATATATATATATATATATATATATATATATATATATATAACAAATTTGGATTCAAATATATTTAAACTATTTACAATAATATCAAAATAAAATTATTTTACGTGCAATACACGTGCATTTACTAGTATAATATAATTGATATTTATACCAAATAAGGGTTAGAAATTTTCCAATATAACCCTAAGTTGGAATAATCCAAACCGTCAAAAGACTTTCCAAAATCTGACTAATATGTTGAAACTGTCTGAACCGGTATACCAATTTTCGCAAGATGTTCTATGTATATGACTTAAGGTTGGAGGAACTATAAGCAGTGGATTCAAAGGTAGACCAAGCCCGTAGGGCCAAAGTGGAGCATAAGACATATGGTTGGCACCAATACTGGTGTCGACGTGTGAGATTAACTTTGTGTTCAAGTGTATGGAGATGACAATTGTTTCTGATCTAAAAGCAAAAAGCCTTGCAAACTTTTTATTTATGAAATTTTTTTATTATTGCTTTGGGAGTACAAAGAATTCTTATGCAAAAAAGTTCTAGGTACAAGCAATGAAAATAAATTCTGGAGAGAAGTAGCGGTGGAAGTCCGATCTGCGCGCGATCTCTTTGTTCGGTTGACTACCTGATGTGGTTGATGAGAGAACTTGCTAAGTCTCGGCTCACGAACAGCGGAGAGCGGAGTTACGCAGCAAGTTGGATTGAGATCCAAGCTTTCGATCTTTTAAAGAGCACTAATCCAGGGATATTTATAGTCATTAGTAACGTAACGGCTGTATGCGCAAGAAATAAGCAAAACACACTATTTTGACCATATGCTCTGGCACTTAGGCGGGTGCAAGAACTCCAGCACATAGAGTGGCTCTGAATGCTTGCGTGGGATGTGTACTGCATGACACGTGGTGTATGTTTCGAATAATAAAACTCCTTTAATGATAACGATTGTCGTTTCAAGCCTCGAAACGTGCTTCATATATGTGCATTAAATGTACTAGATCTACTCGTGGCCCATATCTCACGCTGCAATCTATGCTATTAATGCGTGCGATCTTCTCGTTTTCTCTACCGTTCACTGTCAACAGAGGGGAGAGAAATCTATGACACGCGAAATTTTTTATACACAGAACCAAACAAGCGGTTGCACATAGAGTCATGTGGCTTTGCTTCTCAGTGAAGCAATAAAGTACAATGATGACACTAACGCAAGTACTATTGCTGTCTTGTACATAACTGTGGAATACGAAGCTCTCAAGCAGATTTGATAGCTTTTACGTCTTTTAATGCATTCTACTTTTGGCACATGGAGAACTACATATGGCACCGAGTCTTCTGAAATGAGTGGCACATAACTCCCCGCGTATGAAGTTGAGTGTTTGCTTTCACATAGAGTACTTCTCTGGCGCATGCCTTCATGCGTTTGCCCCGCGTATAACTTAAGGGTATAAAATTTTCTATACTTATACAAGACCCCTTTCAATATTTTCAAATTTTAGACAAATTCAAAACAGTTTGAAAAAGAAGCATGGAGTAGCAACATATATAGTTCTTTGCAGCGCATAGAAACTTTATGACATCACTCTGGCTATGTTAATCGTGTTTACTTCTTTTGTGCATGAAGTCTATGGTTGTCAAATCATCAATTGATTTCTTAGAATCCCATGATGTTAGTCATCTAGGCACGATTCTCAAAGCGTCATCAACGCATGAGTGAGAAAAGTCGTCGCTTTTGACACTGTCTTCAAAGCTTGATCCTAACAATGTGAGAATTCTTCAGAGATAATATGAACGTGACAAATATTCGCTTTTGACGTTGTCTTCAAAACTTGATCCTAACAATGTGAGAATTCTTCAAAGGTAATATGGACGTGACAAATATTTACAATTCTTTTGGGGAAGGATATAGAGAATTCTGCTGAAAAACATCTATTTTAGTGGATTTGCTACCCATGGGTACGTCTAGGTAAAGAGACAAACCTATCACTTATATATATATATAAAACATGAATTTCAAATTTCACATGGAATGGAGTTTACTTCATAATTCAAATGATAATGATAGAATTAAAGAGTCATGTTAAAATGACAACAATATAAATTTAGATCAGATTATGACTAACCCCTCCTATACACATAAAATGTTGATGGAATTCAAGTTCTTTTACTTTTCTTCTGCAGACATGTAGGACTAATTAGATCTGTGGTTGTCCCTTCCTAATACATGTTAATCAAACATTAATTGTGAATAGGACCGATTCGCATCCTCATTGCGCGTCGCTTGTTGTGGTTGTGCACCAATAGTCGAGTCAATTTTGTGAATTCAGAATAACAGGAATTTCAAAATTCACATGGAATGGAGTTTACTTCATAATTCAAATGACAATGATAGAATTTAAGAGTCATGTTAAAATGACAATAATACAAATTTATATCAGATTAGGACTAAACCCTCATTTACTCGTAAAATGTTGAAGGAATTCAAGTTATTTTACTTTTATTCTGTAGATATATAGGACTGCTTAGATTTGTGGTTATCCTTCCTAATACATGTTAATCAAACATTAATTGTGAATAGGACCGATTCGCATTCTCATTGTGCGTCGCTTGTTGTGGTTGTGCACTAATAATCGACTCAATTTGTGTTTAAAATAATATCATGATATTTGAGGACAAAATAGTCAATTAATTCATTTATAATGCAATTTAAAGTGATAACAATACTTTAAAGTGCAACATAAAGTTATGAAAAATAACAATATTTGTACTTTAAAGTACTATCACTATGTAGTTATGAAAAGAACAAACACCCCCTCTAATCAATAGGCAATTGTTGAGATGATTTAAAAGATTTATGTTAAAGGAAACATGAGAATTTGAATTTGAAAATCTCTCGAACTTGTTTTATCTTCCACTAATATAATGCGGCTTAGAACCGGCTCCAAATTGAACCGTCTAAACCGTATGTATATTATCAACCAATTAATTTAAACAAAAAAAAATAAATTTTTTTACTACTGTAATTCTCTCCTTTTAAAAAAATTTTAAAAATCTAAAATCTTTCTAACTCCCTGAACATCTGAACATATATAAATCCTAAAATATATTCAATATTTAAATTATATTTAAACTAACTAAATGATATTATCTAATTAAATACATATTTAAATTTTAAAATATATATTTATAAAAAATTATAATTAAAAAATATTCAAATTATATTTAAAATATTCTAAAATAATTTAAAATTATATCTAATTTTTTAATAATATTATATATTTTTTATGTGCAATCTCACGTGAAAGTAACTAGTATGGCTTAGAAATGGCTATCATCAATTATTAAAAATAATTTAAAAATTAAATACCGTTTTCTTATTATGTAGTTGAGAAAAAACATAAAAACCACCTGAACCTTTAATAAATTATAAAATTATTCAAATTTTAAATTATATTTAAACTAACTACAAGTTATTACCTAATTAAACACATATTCAAAATTTAAAAAAAATATTTATATCAAATAATAATTAATATATCTTCAAATTATATTTTTATTATACGAATATAATTTAAATCTATTCTGATCCATCGTCACTCTAAAATTCACTTGTAATCTTTTAATTATTAACCGGCATAATTTTTTATTTTTAACGAAAAGTGACCTAATTTTATATGTATCTTACTTTTTGGAACCTAAACTCGGCCCAGACCCTATATAAGTAGAATCTGAGTCCAATGGGCAGGACAATCACTACCAACTTGATAACAATCCTGGTCAAATCCAAATATTTGATTTCTTATCTCAATATCATTTATGAGCCACAAAATTAAAAATCAATAGTTAAGAAATTATAATTATTATATTTTAATGTTTTTTATCTTTTCAAAATATATTGTTTTTATATATACTACATGAGCCAATACACATGTGGACCAATAGGAATGTAGTATATTAGTGCACAAGGGTACACATGGGATGTAGGAATCCATTCATATTGGTCTACGTGTGCATGACTCATGTAGGAATATGAGCCTATAGCTCATATCCCGTTTACATATATATATATATATATATATATATATATATATATATATATATATATATAATGAGGCTTGGAAACGGCTCAAAATTGTGTTGCTTAAGCCGTATGCAAATACTCCACTAAGTTTTTTTTTTTTTAAATTGCCAATTATTTAACTATCTAATATTATTTATTTACAACAAAATAATTCTAACTCAAGTGGTTAAAGTGAGAGATATTTTTCTTGGTTGTTTAAGTTCGATTTCTAAAAACAAAATATTTTATAATAATTTAATATTTAATTTAATTTTAATATTTTTTACGCACGTACAATATCGTTATTATATATATATATATATATATATATATATATATAGACGAATCAAAAGATCCGTCTCTAGAGCCCCGCCGAAGTCCCGCCTCCCTTGCACCATCGGATCCGCCGTCCCCAGAGCCCCACGTGGTACTCGTGCGTGGGGTCCTCGCAATCCAACAGTGGGAAGCGACGAGGCTCCCGCGGGGCTCCAGATCCGCTCGAGATATATATATATATATATATATATATATATATATATATATATATATATATATATATATATATATAATTTATTATTGAAATAACTCAGAAACCTAGGTTACAACCATAATTGTCCAAAGGACAACCGCATAAGCGCCAAAGAAAGATAAAAACCATCCTCCTCGATGCTAAAGGTAACGACTTGTCTTTCTACGGGATGTAGCCGGCCGCTGGATCATGGATTGTTGTGGTGCATCTCCTTGATTGTTCTTATCCCTCCTGCTAACAGCATTCCTCCCCTTGCCTTTGTCCTTGTTGTTAATCCCCCTTTTAATCTCTTCTGCAAACTCATGATTCTCCTAAGTGGATCCCGATTCATCGATTTTGGGCACTCCTTTACGTTCCAATTCAATTGAGTGACCGTTGTGACTCGGGACTGAATATGTGTCTGGTCCGCCAAAGCTCTCGCATCCTGAGGCTCGGTGAATTGAATGCGGGTTGACTAACTATCAGATCAAGGGGCCCGCGTGGGGGCTCCCGTGATCCAACGGTTGGGCTTCCGCGGGGCTTCGGGAGAAGGACTCCGGATCAGTTCCATATATATATATATATATATATATATATATATATATATATATATATATATATATATATATATATATATATATATATGGAGCGGAATCGGAGTTCTGCTCTTGGAGTCCCGTCGCTCCCAACCGTTGGATTTCGGAAGCCCCACACGTGACCCCCACACGGACCTCCCCTCCGATGGTGCAGGAGGAACTTCGACGGGACTTCAAAAACAGATCTTTTGATCCGCTCCTATATATATATATATATATATATATATATATATATATATATATATATATGAGATAAGTATGAAATGTTAACATAAGAGGGAATTTCAAAATTCACATGGACTAGACTTCATAATTCAAATGACAACTATAGAATTAAAGTCTCATGTTAAAATGACAACAATACAAATTTCGATCAGATTATGACTAACGCCTCCTAACACTCGTAAAATGTTGATGGAATTCAAGTTCTCTTTCCTTCTGCAGGCATATAGGACTATACATGCATGTTTAGCAAACATTAATTGTGAGCCGGACCGGTTCGCATCCTCGTTCCGTGTCGCTTGTTGTGGTTGTGCACTAAATATTTAGTCGAGTCAATTCGCGAAATCATGTGGACTAGGTCCAGTCTACGTACGTACGAACGTGATTCATATAAAAAAAACTTCTCGTGCATGCATGCAAAGAGTTAGTACTACACATTGAGAAGAAGTAGGAGGATCATAGACACGATCATAGCTATAGCCTTTGTGGCGTTTACGCTACCATTCGTCGTGATATTTCTCGCGATAGTGGTGGTGTGGAGGTGGCGGTGCTCATAGTGGTGGTGCAAGAGGGGCTTCGTAGTTTGCTGGCTTAGGATTAGTAGGGTAAGAAAAACTTGCGTAGATAACCTAAACGCCGGCCCAAAGCCCATACATGTAGAATCTGAGTCCATTGGTTGGATCTTTATAACTAACGGACGGGGCACTCGTAACAATCCTGGTCAAACACATATATTTGATTTCTCATCTCAATATCAATTACGAGCCATAAAACTAAAAAGCATAATTACAACTTGATACTCTCAACTATTCAAAATGTTCAACTTAATATCTTTAATTTTGATAAGTGCTAACTTAATACCATCAACTATATAATAATTTTCATGTTGATAGGTCGCCGACGCAGGAGAGGGAGGGAGAGAGAGAGAGTAGGGAGAGGGACAATTAGTCTCCTTTTTTCTTTTCAGGGTATTAAGTTAACACCTAGAAGTAAAGAGTGTTAACTTGAACATTTTGGATAGTTGAGGGTATCAAGTTGTAATTTAGCCAAACTAAAAGTCAATAGTTAAGAAATTGTACTAATTATATCTTGATATATATTTTTTATTTTTCAAAATATATTGTTTAATTGATATAATACGGATTTTATATACATATGTTGTAAAATTATGAAATGTTAGCAATAACAGGAATCTCAAAATTCACAATGATAGAATTAAAGAGTCACGTTAAAATGACAAATTACAAATTTAGATCAGATTATGACTAACCCCTCCTAACACTCATAAAATGTTGATGGAATTCAAGTTCTTTTAATATGTATTTGATATATACTGCTGGGATCAGAAGCGTCAATACCACGCTCTGATATCACTTGTTGGATGTGCGGAAGCGTTTACAACAAAAATACACTGTTTTAGCGGCGAAATTATTCATCGCTAAAATATATTTTTTCGTCGCTATTTTATTTTAGCGACGGATTAGCGACGGAATGGTTCTGTCAGAATAACTAACGTCGCTATATCGACGGATTATGTGAGCCAAAATTGCCAAAATTTTCAGAAAATTTTGCACATTCAGGACTCACAGGGATCGTCGCTAATCCGTTGCAAATCCGTCACTCTTAGGGACGGATTAGCGACGGATTTTAGCGACGGATTTTGATAAATGTTTGGCAAATTTTTGTGTATTAGGCGTTTTATCGACGAAATTTTTCGTCACTGGGTAGTCGCAGGCCTGAGATTTTTCGTCGAAAATCCGTATCAAATACCAACTCATGCGCTAGGTTTCGCGGTCGATTTTCAAAGTTATCTCCGGGAGTGGACTCTTCTACCTCCGTATTGACGGAGGAATTATGATATTACGAAAATAAATGTTCTCCATGAGCCGTCCACTTCTTATAGTTTGGTACAAAAAATTTCTTGTAGAGATGCTCCCTCACGAGATCCATCTCTTTGAATGGTATATTACGACATTTGACACAATGACACTTGATGAGCCTCCCATCCATGAAATGAGGTTGACTACGGGTGTATTTGAGAAAATTCTCAACGTTCGCCATGAAATTATCTGTCAAACAAATTCTACTCTCATGTCGCCGATTGTATATCCATAATCGGTCAACTAAGTATCGACCCATTGATTCTGTATGTACCATATATACTTGGATGAAAGGAAGGACAATAAGAGCTCGAGGTCTGAACTGAATGTATCAGTCATGATACTTGACAGCAGTAGGTATCAAGAGTGTAGGGAGCACTACATAGTGCTCCATTGTGAGTGTTGTGACGGTGAGTATCAGTGTAATGCCCCGTTCCCCTATTCGGGGAGCGCGGCCAAGAAACACTTAAGACCGTCCGAACGGGACAGATTGAATCAAGATCCTTTCCTCGTTATGGATTGGTTTCTTCGGAATCAGGTCCCATATTCAACGGATCGTGCCTCAAGGAAGGACTCGGCGGCAGAGTCGGGAGGGGCCTTTCCGTTGCGTTGGTTTCTTGCCCGTTTTTGTGCCGCTTGGTTGTTTTCTTGTTGGTTTTATGACTTGCGTTTTCTTGAACGGTTTCGATGGATTTCATTGTTTTCATTCTTAGGATCTCGCAATTTCATATCGAACCTCGGAGACCGAAGCAGGGGATATTGATCATCTGTTGGTGCGTGCAGGTGATCGGGTAGACGACGCTCGTGCGGAGTCTTAAAGTTCTTCCTTTCTCTCCTACTTCCCTAACTTGTGAGTGGCTTTATTTCGATTAGCTCCCTTCTTCCAAGTCTGCATTCTAAATAGATTAACTCATTGTTCATCCCGATCAAACGATACTAAAACACATATGACTGAGTCAAAATAGAAAAGAAGTAGGCTTGAAACACCAATAATGCTTGTCATGTGGAAATTGTTCTGAACGATCACACTATAACGTGCATGCCCGTCATATATCATAACCATTTATGTGTTAAGTTGTAGTTAGATTCATTTATCTATAACTGTTCATGGTATGGTGCAAAATGGGAAGGAAAATGTGATCCTTATATAAGTAGCATAAACTATGGAAAAATACACTATGTTCACTTGCTTGTATTTGCTTGGATATGTGTTTCATGTGATAACTTAGTTGGTTGCGGTGGTATGGTCTTGGACAACTTGTATACAAGGGATATCGTTCTACGAACGGTCGCCGGGGCACTGGGACTGCTTCGCCCCGGGTAGAACAATTTGCTAGTGTAGTCCTAGCATTGGATGGGTCCGTGCGTCCGCTAAGGGCTAGCTACCCGAGGCGGAATGGCAGCCGACCCATCCCAAGTCCAACCAAGTGATTGTTATGTATATTTAACTGTGCAGACTAACTATGTCTTCATGGCAGGAAAGGTCATGGTAAATTTTGTACAGGTGGCTCAGACGGTACAGGTAAAGTCACCGTGTGGTGGCACATTTGGTTATGTTATTTTACTCTATCTTATGCGAAGAATTGAACTAAGGCAAGATAGATAGATCACATGATAATAAATGTTGCATGCTCATATGAACTCGTTGTAGATTTTGGTTAAGTTGGGTTAGCTCGCCCTCACCGGTACTTTTTGAAGTACTGACCCTCGTTGCAGCAGGTTCCCCGAGCCAAGGCGATGCGGCGAGGAGCTGAAGCTTTCTCCAACCCCCCTTCCTAAATCAAGACGCTTCCGTGACGTGACTTTTGGTAGCTCCAGTACATAAGAAGAAAGGAGCTCGCTCTCGCTTTGGGAAGCCACAAGACGATGGTGTTGACTCGCACCCAAGGTGTTTTGTGTTTTGAATTTTAGTAAAGGATGTAATATATGGAACGGCTATCTCATTTTGTATCCAAGTTGTAAGCCTGTGTGGCATCCTTATCGTTTTGGGTCAAGAGTCTGTAAACAGATGTTCATTATCAATAAAAAGAAAATTTTTCTATGCCTCAATGTGTGTTATCTTATTTGCGTACTCTGTTGCATATGTTCTAAAGATCATCATTATGCCTAGGCCTTGTGCACGTGCGCCCTACGCGTGCACGACATCACGCCCGGGGGACGATTATCGATTGGACGAAATCGGGGCGTGACATAGTGGTATCAGAGCATAGCTTCAGATCCTTTGATCTCAAGTCGGAAAGTTTTCCTAAAAATGACCCTGTCCCGTCCGAGTAAACTCTTAAAATCAATTGGTGCAAAATGAGATGCGTTCCATATAGTGAGTCCATAATATACTTTGAGACTGATACAAGTTACTTTTCTTTGAAGGAACGACCTCCGAGCCGGGTGCACAAGCGCAGATGGTGGCGCAAGTGCAAGGGAGTAGTTCTGGTACATCAGGCAGCTCAGGGAGTCCGGCTGTCGCGCCCTCTGTTGATCCGTTCGAACGAATGATGCGTATGATGGAAACGCAACAGAGACAAGCCGAACTACGACAGAGTCAATTTGAGTCTCGAATAGAAGCACAATTTCTGGCGCAACGGACTCAGGCCGAGACGCAGCAGAAGCAAATGGATACCTTGCAAACGATTGTGACGACACTAGTCGCCAGCAATCATTCTACATCCGCGGCCGTCGTGATAGCGCCAGTTGTAGCTGACATTTTGGAACCTCAGGGCTCTCCGGAACCTTCACTTTCAGATGATAAGGGGTCCATCCTACAAATACCAGAATTTAAGAAAATGTGCCATACTACTTTTAAGGGGACCGAAGACCCTTCCGTGGCGTTGGACTGGCTGGTCGAGTTAGAAGACCACTTTAAAGTGCTCCATATGGACGAAATCAGGAGAGTCGCTTGTGCCCAACTTTAGCTCCGTTTAAACGCCCATGATTGGTGGGACGTGCACAAACAAGCTTTATTGAGTGAAGGCGGCACAACGATTATCTCTTGGTCAGTGTTTCGAAAGGCCTTTGAAGAGGAGTATCTTCCACCCGCCGTCCGCCGCGAGAAGGAAGACGAGTTTACCCATCTGCAGCAAGGGGACATGTCCGTACGGCAATACGCTTCAGAATTCAACAGAATTGCTAAGTTTGCTAAGTCTCATATTTGTGATGCAGAGATACGTGCACGAAGATTTGAGATAGGACTACGACATTCCATTCGTGCTCACGTTATCGTTTCTCAATACCGCACCATGCGTGAGTCCCTAAACCACGCACTCTCCCTTGAATCGCAGTACCCACCAGTTCGCACTGACGCTGTGCAAAATCTCAATCACAAGCGTTCTAGCAACACAGGGGGTAACAATGCGCCTAAGCGCTCCAATAACGGCGGTAACAAGGGTGCAAATCAAGGTAAAGGTGGCGAGCTTGTTTGTCACCGATGTAATCGTACGGGACACATTGCTCGGAACTGTCTAGTATTCAACGGATCGTGCTTTAAGTGCGGTCGTCAGGGGCATATGGCAGTGAACTGTCGGGCAGGTGGACCTAACCAGCAACAACAACAAAATCGTGCGCCTCAAGACCAGGGGCAAGTACCTCGAGCGAATCAGACGACACAGCTCAAGGCCGAGTCTATGCTTTGACCCGGGATGAGGCACTCGCATCAAACACGATGGTGTCAGGTATATTACTCTTTAACGATGTACCTGCTCGAGTATTGTTTGATTCTGGTGCAACACATAGTTTTGTGTCAACAAACTTTACTAGAGAACATAAATTCATCCAAACCCCGTTAGGCCTAAGGCTTAGCGTCAGTACACCGTCAGGCACGAGCTTGTTTGCAGTTTCAGTTTGTCGTGACGGCTACATTTGTATCGGAGGAAGGAAATTGTCACTTGATGCGATAGTCCTAGACATAGGGGACTACGACATCATTTTGGGAATGGATTGGCTTGGCGCTTGTTCTGCTACTATCGATTGTGCGGAGAAGAAAGTCGTGTTTCGTCTTCCTGGCGAGATCGAATTTTGCTATTCGTGCAA
This sequence comes from Iris macrosiphon, assembly GCA_036927795.1. Classification (NCBI taxonomy): domain Eukaryota; kingdom Viridiplantae; phylum Streptophyta; class Magnoliopsida; order Asparagales; family Iridaceae; genus Iris; species Iris macrosiphon. The sequence continues at coordinate 163,925,928 of JAYESA010000004.1, forward strand.
TCCACAGTCAGAAGCGTCGAATGCCTGCATGGTGATATCAGCGATGTCTGCTCAACGGATGATTCACTCCGGCTGCATAGGGTACTTGGCTTCCGTTCGAGACACTCGGCAAGATTGCGCAAACGTTGAGTCCATTCCCGTTGTGGCGGATTTTCCTGATGTGTTCCCCGATGAGTTGCCTGGTATGCCGCCCGATCGAGAGACAGAGTTCACCATCGACACATTTCCAGGAACCCAACCTATTTCTAAACCTCCGTATCGAATGGCACCGGCAGAACTAAAAGAGTTGAAAATTTAGCTACAAGAATTGCTTGACCGTGGGTATATCCGGCCTAGTATGTCTCCGTGGGGGGCACCGGTACTGTTCGTTAAGAAGAAGGATGGTTCGATGCGACTCTGCATCGACTATCGAGAATTAAACAAAGCTACTGTTCGGAACAAATATCCCCTCCCCAGGATAGACGATCTTTTTGATCAGTTACAAGCTGCCAAAGTGTTCTCGAAAATAGATCTCCGTTCGGGTTACCATCAGCTCAAAATTAAGACGGACGACGTGCCAAAGTCAGCCTTTCGCACTCGCTACGGCCACTATGAGTTTTTAGTAATGCCGTTCGGTTTGACTAATGTCCCTGCCGGCTTTATGGGTTTGATGAACCAAGTGTTTCGGCCGTACCTCGATCGATTTGTAATAGTGTTCATTGATGATATCTTGGTGTACTCGAAGAATGGGGGAGAGCATGCAGAGCACTTGCGGACCGTGCTACAAACCCTTCGAGACAACAAGTTGTATGTGAAGCTGAGTAAGTGCGAATTTTGGCTAAGCAGTGTATCGTTCCTAGGGCATATCATTTCTGCGGGAGGCATTTCAGTCGACCCGAAGAAGGTAGAGGCCATTGTCGAGTGGAAATGACCTGCATCCGTTAGTAAAATTCGAAACTTTCTCGGGTTAGCGGGATACTACAGACGGTTCGTAAAAGATTTTTCCAAGCTTGCCTCACCTCTGACTCGCCTCACACAGAAGGGAGTCGCGTTTGAGTGGTCCGCCGACTGCAAAGCATCGTTTGCTGAGTTAAAGCAGCGCCTCACTTCTACCCCGTTACTTGCACTACCGGACGAGACTTCGGGATTCCAAATCTTCAGTGACGCTTTAGGGCAGGGCTTAGGGTGTGTACTTATGCAGCGAGACAGAGTGATAGCCTATGCATCCAGACAGCTGAGAAAGCACGAGAAGAATTATCCCACGCATGATCTGGAACTGGCAGCCATTGTATTCGGGTTGAAATTGTGGCGACACTACATTTATGGAGTGTCTTACCAAATCTATACCGACCACAAAAGTTTAAAGTACTTATTCACCCAAGCAGATCTGAACCTTCGACAGCGGCGTTGGCTAGAATTGATAAAAGATTACGATTTGACGATCGACTACACACCTAGCAAGGGAAATGTGGTAGTGGATGCGTTGAGTCGGGTCTTTGCGGGATCTCTGTCCGTCGATCGCAGGTTACGAAGGGAGTTAGAAGGAATGGGCATTGAACTCAGAATTCGTTATCGCGGTGCGCGGGTTGCTCAGATGCGATTTGTACCCAATCTGATAGAGAGAGTCACATCTACTCAAAGAGACGATCCATTCCTCCGGAAAATGCGAGAGCAGGTCCAAGCGGGAAAGGCGAAGGACTTTGCAGTAGATGAGAATAGGGTGTTGCGAGTGAAGGGAAGGCTATACGTCCCCAACGATTCGGAACTCAGAAAGGAAATCCTTACGAAAGCACATTATGTAGACTATGCGATCCATCCCGGGAGCACAAAAATGTATAAGAACCTTCGTACTGTCTTCTGGTGGTACAGCATGAAGAAAGAAGTAGCACTCTTTGTGTCGCAATGCATAACCTGTCAGAGGGTGAAAGCAGAGCATCAGAGGCCGGGCGGAGAAATGCAAAATCTTGCTATCCCGGAATGGAAGTGGGAGCACATCAGCATGGACTTTATTGCTGGTCTGCCGAGGACGCAACGGGGGAACGACGCAATCTGGGTCATCGTCGATCGGTTAACCAAGTATGCACACTTTATTGCCATTAAAAGTACTTGGGGCGCCGATCGCCTTGCCTAGACCTACCTTGACGAGATAGTCCGGCTGCACGGAGTGCCCGTTTCCATAGTATCAGATCAGGACGGACGATTCATCTCACGTTTCTGGACAAGCCTTCAGTCGTCGATGGGGACCAAGTTGAAATTCAGCTCAGCCTACCATCCTCAAACCGATGGCCAGACAGAACAGGTGAATTAGGTACTAGAAGATATGCTGCGCCTCTGCGTAATCGATTCCAAGTCAAGTTGGGACGTCAACCTGCCGCTAGTCGAATTTGCTTACAACAACAGTTATCAGTCTAGCATCCAGATGGCTCCGTATGAGGCACTGTATGGGCGAAAGTGTAGGTCACCGATATGCTGGGATGAAGTTGGGAAAAGGCAAATCCTGGGGCCGGAACTGGTTGAACAAACAGTGCAAAAGGTTCGGCTGATTCGAGAACGGTTAAAAGTAGCACAAAGTCGGCAAAAGAGCTATGCCGATGTTCGTCGCCGCCCCCTTGAATTCCAAGAAGGGGACCTTGTGTTCTTAAAAGTCTCGCCCATGCGTGGCGTTACAAGATTCGGGATAAAAGGAAAGTTGAGTCCGAGATTTGTTGGCCTGTTCAAAATTCTCAAACGAGTCACTTCAGTTGCTTATCAAATTGCATTGCCGCCAGCCCTATCAGATGTGCATAATATTTTTCATGTGTCTCAGCTAAGAAAATATGTGCACAACCCGAACCATGTGGTAGACTTGGGTCAGTTAGATCTACAGGCGGACTTGTCGTACGCCAAAGAACCCGTACAGATATTGGAACGTAAGGTAAAGCAGTTGCGAAATCGGGCAGTATCATTAGTGCGGGTTCTGTGGCGGAACCACGCGGTCGAAGAATCGACGTGGGAAATCGAATCTGATATGAGGGAAAGGTTTCCTTCATTATTCCTTAGGGGTAGGTTCTATTCCTAAGTTTCGGGACGAAACTTTCTTTTGGATGGTTATGATGTAATGCCCCGTTCCCCTATTCGGGGAGCGCGGCCAAGAAACACTTAAGACCGTCCAAATGGGACAGATTGAATCAAGATCCTTTTCTCATTATGGATTGGTTTCTTCGGAATCAGGTCCCATATTCAACGGATCGTGCCTCAAGGAAGGACTCGACGGCAGAGTCGGAAGGGGCCTTTCCGTTGCGTTGGTTTCTTGCCTGTTTTCGTGCCGCTTGGTTGCTTTCTTGTTAGTTTTATGACTTGCGTTTTCTTGAACGGTTTCGATGGATTTCATTATTTTTGTTCTTAGGATCTCGCAATTTCATATCGAACCTCGGAGACCGAAGCAGGGGCTATTGATCATCTGTTGGTGCGTGCAGGTGATCGGGTAGACGACGCTCGTGCGGAGTCTTAAAGTTCTTCCTTTCTCTCCTACTTCCCTAACTTGTGAGTGGCTTTATTTCGATTAGCACCCTTCTTCCAAGTCTGCATTCTAAATAGATTGACTCATTGTTCATCCCGATCAAACGATACTAAAACACATAAGACTGAGTCAAAATAGAAAAGAAGTAGGCTTGAAACACCAATAATGCTTGTCATGTGGAAATTATTCTGAAAGATCGCACTATAACGTGCATGCCCGTCATATATCATAACCATTTATGTGTTAAGTTGTAGTTAGATTCATTTATCTATAACTGTTCATGGTATGGTGCAAAATGGGAAGGAAAATGTGATCCTTACATAAGTAGCATAGACTATGGAAAAATACACTATGTTCACTTGCTTGTATTTGCTTGGATATGTGTTTCATGTAATAACTTAGTTGGTTGCGGTGGTATGGTCTTGGACAACTTGTATATAAGGGATATAGTTCTATGAACGGTCGCCGGGGCAGTGGGACTGCTTTGCCCCGGGTAGAACAATTTGCTAGTGTAGTCCTAGCATTGGATGGGTCCGTGCGTCCGCTAAGGGCTAGCTACCCGAGGCGGAATGGCAGCCGACCCATCCCAAGTCCAACCAAGTGATTGTTATGTATATTTAACTGTGCAGACTAACTATGTCTTCATGGCAGGAAAGGTCATGGTAAGTTTTGTACAGGTGGCTCAGACGGTACAGGTAAAGTCACCGTGTGGTGGCACATTTGGTTATGTTATTTTACTCTATCTTATGCGAAGAATTGAACTAAGGCAAGATAGATAGATCACATGATAATAAATGTTGCATGCTCATATGAACTCGTTGTAGATTTTGGTTAAGTTGGGTTAGCTCGCCCTCACCGGTACTTTTTGAAGTACTGACCCTCGTTGCAGCAGGTTCCCCGAGCCAAGGCGACGCGGCGAGGAGCTGAAGCTTTCTCCAACCCCCCTTCCTAAATCAAGACGCTTCCGTGACGTGACTTTTGGTAGCTCCAGTACATAAGAAGAAAGGAGCTCGCTCTCTCTTTGGGAAGCCACAAGACGATGGTGTTGACTCACACCCAAGGTGTTTTGTGTTTTGAATTCTAGTAAAGGATGTAATATATGGAACGGCTATCTCATTTTGTATCCAAGTTGTAAGCCTGTGTGGCATCCTTATCGTTTTGGGTCAAGAGTCTGTAAACAGATGTTTATTATCAATAAAAAGAAAACTTTTCTATGCCTCAATGTGTGTTATCTTATTTGTGCACTCTGTTGCATATGTTCTAAAGATCATCATTATGCCTAGGCCTTGTGCACGCGCGCCCTACGCGTGCACGACATCACGCCCGGGGGACGATTATCGATTGGGCAAAATTGGGGTATGACATCAGTGGGTATAAGAGATGTGTGTGTGTGTGTGTATCGAGTTAGAAGTGCTTGGGGTCATATGGGTATAGGTAACGCTCTTTAGTATATCAAGTGGTATCAGCGGCCTGTGAATGGATTTTAGGAAATGTTGGCAAGTGATGCTCAGGTTCAAGTGATACCAGGTTATGAACACAATGAGTGGTGAGCAAGTATATGTGTACATGTATGAGCTAGAGACTGATAGAAAGTTTGTACCAGTAGAAACAACAGAGTCAAGGAGGGGGAACTGCATTTAGCTCCAACACAGTTCATTAACTGTGTTAACTAAGTGTTGTGTTTTCAGGCACATTTATGTGCCAATGAGGTGCAATCATGTGGAGCATTGGAGTAATAGTAATGAGGTAATTCCATAGTAGGTAGATATTTATTAGATGAAGGTACCAGTGTTAATACCAAAGAGTTGACAGTAGGGTAATGTGTGATATATTTGTGTAGGATATGGGTATGAGGTAAGGGTAACTTGAGGGTATTTAAATACTAAGTATTATATAAGTTAATGTATTGAGTAATAACTCATCAAAGTTTCTTTTAATTGTGTAAAAGACACAAATTTTAGCAAATTTACGAATTCAGCCCCAATACATACTAATTTAGGGCATAAATTATATTTTTTAATTATTTTTTATGGTTTAGGTTTATGTAGTATTAATTAGGATTTTATGCCCTATAATAGGGCATCCATGTCCAGCGTATCGCGCGTGTCCGTACTTGTCCGTGTCTAACATACCGTATTCATGTCCAGTGTATCAAAAATACCAGACAATTTTTTTTGTCCGTACTAGCCTATCGTGTCTGTACGTGTGTCCAGACCCCCACAATCCAAATTCAATAATTAACCAAATTGAAATAAGGGTTAGGGTTACCTTAGCCGAAGGAGAAGACGATTTGACGGAGGCGGAGGGGGTTGGGGGTGGAGGAGGAGGACTTGGGGATCTGACGCCAGAAGAGGAGGAGGAGGAGGAGGAGGAGAGGGGGTCGGTGGAGGAGGAGGATGAGAGGGGGTCGGACGCCGGAGGAGGAGGATGAGAGGGGGTCGGACGCCGGAGGAGGAGGAGGAGGAGGAGGATGAGGAGAGGGCGAGTGAGGGGGAGGGGCTGCTGGAGAGGGGGAGTGAGGGAGAGAGGGGGAGGGGGTCGGGGCGGGGGGGGGAGGGTCGCTAGAGAGATCGAGAGAGAGATATTGAGAATGGGGAAAAATAAAACACGGCTGAGAATTTTAAGTTTTCGCACCGACGGATATTTCCGTCGCTAATCCGTCGCTGAAATAACAACGACGGATTAGCGACAAATTTTTGAAAAAAATAATATATTTTGTTTACATAAATAACTTAGTCATTTTTTCGTCGAATTTATGTCGCTGAGATTCGTCGCTATTTAACATTATTTTTGTAGTGGTTGCCAACCTACCTGAGATAACCAACCAATCTAACGAACACCAAGCACAAATAAAGACAACATATATGGCGGTGACTAAATCACCGGGTCCCAATCTATATAACTATGATGAAATTACAAGATTGACAAGAACCAATGTTGAACCCTTTGCCTTAATACGTTCAACCCCCTCACCACGCTCAAGAAGAAAATATAGAGATTACAATTGAAATCACTCACCAAGTTTCGTAGTATTTTTTGAACGAAGACGATGACTCCTCGATCAGATCTCCTCTTACTTCTATCTTGGATGATGAGCCCTAAGTGCAAAGCACAGACTTTCTCTTAAATTTTTTGTGGAGCCCTAAGTGCAAAGCACGAATTTTCTCATAGATTTTTTGTGGACGAGCACCCCAAATCTTCACCTTTGTGCTATTACTGAGAATTCCTAAATTGAAAACCCTAAAATAGTAAACCCACTACCTAAAATAGTAACCACCAATTATGGACGTCCAAATATGGTCAAATTAAATATTTGATACAAATTTGTAAATCTAATGAAATCAGATATTTGATGTAGATTTTTAAATTGTATCAAATCAAATCTTTTACCATATTTGGGCTCCAAAAATTGCGGTTACCAAATCTATACTAGACCCAACTTATACATGTGGTAGAAGTATGAAATGTTAACAATACAGGAATCCCAAAATTCACAATGATAGAATTAACAAGCGGCAACACTATGTACGCGGTTCTTGGACCGCCAACCAGACCGCGGGTCACGTTGCAGCTCCTCATTGGTCCTATTTTTGGTGGTAAGTCCAAACAAATAGGGAAGGACCAAGAAGGATCTGCCACATGGCCCGCGGTCTGATTGGCTGTCCCAGAACCGCGGACCAAATAGCATTTTTCATTAAAGACTCGTGTTAAAATGACAAACAATACAAATTTATTGACTAACCCCTTCTAACACTCATAAAAATGCTGATTGAAAGTTCCTACTTTTCTTTTGCAGACATATAGGACTAATTAGATGAGTGGTTTTCCCTTCCTAGTTAAGCAAACTGAACCGGTCCGGTTCGCTTCCTCATTCCGCGTCGCTTGTTGTGGTTGTGCACTAATATATAGTCGAGTCAATTCATGAAATCATGCGGACTAGGTCCAGTCTACATAGGTACGTACGTGCATGATTCATATAAAACTTCTCGTGCATGGAAATAGTTGGTACTACACATTGAGAAGACGTAGGTGGAGGAGGATCATGGAAGCCATCATAGCTATAGCCTATGCGGCATTTGCGGTACCATTCGTCCTTTTATTTCTCGCGATAGTGGCTCGATACGGGATCCTATGGCCAAAAAAATGTCGCTAAATAATTTTAGCGACGTATGTAGCGACGTTTCAATAAAGTCGTCTTTAAGCTAGTCGCTTATCGAAAAAATGTCGCAAAACGTCGCTATACCGACGTTTTCTAGCGACGTAAATACGTCGCTATATTAGCGACGTTTAGCGACACAACGTTGCCAAATTAGCGACGTGTTGTGTGTCGCTAAGTTTTTTCTTTTTAGCGACGTTGTGCGACTCATTTAGCGACGTTATATTAACCTGGCAATACTGTCATGTCAGCAGATTTGCGACGGTCAGTGATGTTTTTAGCGACGTGTATAGCAACTTTTATAGCGACGTTTGTAGTGACGTATATAAACGTCGCTAAACGTCACTATAAACGTCGCTAAAGATACAGTAAAAAAATATAAAAAATAAATATTGAATTATTTTTAAACCATTCTTCCTGAACTTTATGAATTCACAATTTGTACAAATAGACCCAGAGCAACCCTCCGTTGAATTTGCTGGGTTCGCCGACCCCCTTCGGTTGAACACTCAACACCGATAAATTAACATACATTTAATATGAATAATATAGTAAAATTTGAAGAAAGTGAAACATTAAGATTACAAACTGAGTCAGGACAAAATCTCGTCGTAAAGAATACAACAAATATTCACACAACTGATTCTGAAAGCCTCGTCGTAAAAAATATAAGAATAAAGTCTGAAAGTCTCAAAAATAAAGAATATTCATAAATAACCAAATATCATAGGTCTGAAACACAAATAATCAAAAAACTATCGTAACTAGGACTACTGCGGATCTGCAGGAGGATGACCACCGGCGCGCATTAGGGATAAGAACATATCATATTGCTCCCGTGAAATCGACACCGATGTCGATGGAGAAGACAATAACGTCGGTGGAGTCTGTGTCGATGAAGGTGCACCAAGAGGATGTATCTGCTCCAACTTTGCTAGTCGATGGTTGTATGAATCCATGGTAGATAACAGCCTCGTACTGCTATGAACCATTGAATCCTATATCATCGTCAGCCTCTCGCCCATGGACAGCTGTGATGCCTGCAGCTCCGTCACGCTGCGCTCTGTCGATGCTCTAAGATCAATTGTCATATCCCGGAGCTCCATGATGTTGTGCTCGAGCATATCAAATCGTGCGATGAGCGTCGCATCATCCGCGTGCCTGCGGATGGGACAGGGGCTGCGCCTCCATCCTTCGCAGCAACTCATCACGGAGAGACGCAATATGACGGTCAACGGTCTCCTGGACTCGGGCCGACGACTGCGATGGCTGTGGGAAATGCGCACTTGCCGTGGAGGCCCTAGATGACTGCGTCGCAACAAGAGCGCCATAGGATCCCGTACCATAGTACATACCCCTCTGGAGACCACCAACGACGGTCACCCACAGCTCGTCCGTCGACGGAGCTGGAGAGGGCTGCAAGGAAGTACCAGCCTCTTCCAATGTAGGTGCACTAGCAGTCGTCCGCTCACGCAGCCTAAGATACTCGGCCTAGAAAAGTTTGGATACTCGATAATTGCCTAAGTTATATTAAAATTAACACAAAGTAAAGTTATACTTACATAGGTCTGCGAGGCCCTCGCACCAATGAGATTCCCGCCCTTTCGATGGTGGCCAGGAAGACGGTCACCATGTTTGCATCCTCACCCCTCTGTACCTGTTAAAAATATATTATTTAGTACTAAAATTAAATATTTTATCCTACTACCATTTTATCGTACTTGTATTAAAATAATATATCTGAAATAAAAAATATACCGAATGACGAAAATATTTCGTCATCGGAATTGAGCCACCACACCACTTTGCTGCCTTCTGCCTAGCCGCCTTGGCCTTCTTAGACCTTTCCTTGTACCTCGGATCATCGAATCTAGCCCCCATCGCAGTCTACTGCTCAGGCGTGATCCAACCTTGGATTGGTTTTCCTGCGCGATCACGAGCCTTCTGGTCATCCAGAGCATCACGGATCAGCTTGGCGACAACGGTAGGAAACATCTACTCGATCAACTCGGCCCGGTGCGGTGGATAAAAATATGTTTGCTACAATAAGTAATTTAGGTAGTTATATAATATGCATAAATTAGATGATTAATATAATATACTTTTACCTTGAAGTGCGCAAACCAGAATGCCTTCCTCTCCTCCAGAGCATCAGAGTAGTTGATCCAAGGGCCACCATAGTTGTACCTCAGAAATTGGCCTAGACGTCTCTGTACCGACGATGGATGATATCTATACAGAGATACTTATTTTTATCGAAAAAGTCAATATATGATGAATAAAGAAATACACGATATATATGATGCAAAACTATCTAATTGACTTACTTTGTACCGTCGACCCAAATCTCCGTCCTCGTCTCGTCTGAAGGTGCGCATGGAGGATCTAGCTGATGCTGGGACGACGTCGGCTCAACCTCCTCTATATGCTCATCTGTCTCCATGGTTCCATCAGCAGGAGGAACGCTGGACGAGGGAGTACTATCAGGCCTGGAACTACTCGTCCCAGGAGTGCTGCCACGTAACGTCATCGCAGTCGGAGATGTGACTGGTTGATATACTGGAGTACTAGGCGCCGAGGATCCAGAACCAACAGTCGGCAGTACCGGAGGAGCACTCTGTCTACCTCGGGACCTGCCGAACGCTCCGCGTCGTCCTGTTATACCTGATAACAACATCTGATGAATAAAGAAATACACAAATATATAGTACATTCTACAGTAAAAATATTATGGATATCTCACATCATTAATAGAATTGCACAGTAAATAACTAGTGGTGTCACAAGTCTAAATGGATAGTACATTCTGCACTCAAAATATAATACATATCTTTGTCAAAATAGTACATTTTACAGTCAAAATATAGTACATATCTTCGGGCAAAATATTTTATTTTCAATCATCCTCAGAAAATTTATCTTGTTCACCTTCCTCGTCCTCCTCTTCCTCCTCATCTTTACTTTCATCTACTTCATCTTCGTCTTCGGATAATTCTACCTCTTCTACATTATTGGTCATGTAATGAGTAACTTTCGTTGAGTTCACATCTACAAAATTTGTTACAAGAGGTAGCTCATCCTTCTGATAAGCTATTTCGTCAACGTCAAAGGTATTTCTAGCTTTAGTCTTGCATACTTCCCACCAATCCGACCTCGCTGTCCCCCGTCTAGGATAAGTTGTGAAGTACACAAGCTTAGCCTAACTTGATAGGACAAATGGTTTATAGCCTTGATATCTACGCTTGTAGTTTATATCCATAAGACCGTGCTTGTAAATCTCCAACCTTGATCTTGAATCGGATCGAACCATTCACACTTGAATATCAAGATCTTAGCAGGTTCTATGCCCTAATTATATGTCAACTCTACAATCTCTCGTAAGATGCCTGTCACGCCCCAGTCCCAAAATACGTAGGACTAGGACACGTAAGCATGCCAGCCGTATGGATATGGCAACTCCAATATATGGAAACCAAATCCATACGTACGCTGTAATATGAATATCAAATCCACAAGTGGTATAAACATATGTCACAAGTAATAGGGTATAATCTAAATCTCATCCACAAAAATCAAATATAAATAAATAACCAGTATCTATGAAACTAGATCTCAATATAGTATCTAAGGATGATAGTTGGGTGGAAACAAATCCACTACCAACTCGAATATAAGAGAAAATACAATATAAGTACAACACAATATAGGAATACCAGCTGACAATCACGGAGCTCGAAGAGATGACATCCTCGCAACATATGTAACCATCCGAATCTGTGCTCCTGCGAATACTCAAGAACAGATACACCTGGAAGGGCCAGGTCCTCAGAGGGACATAACAAGATACATAAAAGCATGCCAATAAAGTACTAAAATAAATATCCAATGGTCGCCTAACCGTCTAAGTGAATGCAGTTAAGAACAACTTTTCCCACAAGTGAGCTATCTGGCTGAAAACTGGGATTGGCATGACTCTCTCGGAGAATCAGGGGCCTCAAAGGCACGTCATCTTTTGAACGGCGGAGGCCCGCCAAGTAGTATAGGGGTCATCACCACCCGTATCTCCAGCGGAGAATCCGGGCGCACAGGAGAAAAGTGCAAGGAGCTCAAATGCGGTACTTGTTGTTCTCCCCACCCCATGCTCTAAGCATGTCACATCCATGACACAATAACACCTCTAATAACTGCCAAGTCTACTAGCATACAAAGTTTCTAACAACAGTTATTCCTAACGCACAGCCATACGTACAGGAGGCCAAATCCTGCACGCCAGTCCATGATCTATATGAGACTCACAACTCGTGTAACAACTGTGTCACGGCCAATGAACCTAAAAATGCTACATGATAATGGGGTAGTCTCATAAACAAGGTCAATGCAAATACATAAATAAAAATATACCGCGACGACACCGTCGCGCGTATTTTATATAACAGTTAAAATATATGAACTAAAGACAGAAAATAAAGATGCATGCAATATATGTAATATGAATAACAGTACAATGGCAAGGTATACTTGCCTGGCAAGAAGCTGTAAAATGTAACGTCCAGATGTCCAACACACAGGACCAGAAGCTATGGCCTCAGAATAAATATCTCCGGATGCTGAAATAGATATCACCAACGTTCCCAGAATAAGCAAAATAGCTAAAAAGCACTTTTCATTCGTCCAATTTGGACACAGGGGCAAAACGGTAATTTTGGATAAAAGTGGGGTCCACGTGTGGCCCACTTTGCACCGAAAAGCGTGCCGAGGGTAACAGTCTCTAGATGGAACAAATTATAGAACAAATATTCTAAATGTTGATACGAACCCAACGGTATGTCCAAATGTGGATTCCGATGGGCCGAACACAATTTTATCCAAAAAGTCAACCGTGGGGTCCGCCAATTGGCGACTTGGTCAACTATCTCAAAATTGCGTGAAAATTGGGTCACAGGACCAGCGCGTTACCACGAGTCCAGTGGCTCAAGTTTTGTCGCAATCTGACGAGCGTGCACAAAATGCGCACGACTTTCGCAAAAGTTGCGACACGGGGTGTGTCCGCGGAGACGGGCTGATTCCGGCGCGCACACGCGTCCGAATCAGTTTTCGTAAATTTTTACATGTCCGGTTACGCTGCGCACACCGTTCGGTACACTTGGTACACGGCGGCGCGGTCCCATTTGGCGGGGCGAGCTCCGTTTCACAACTTTTGGAAATCTGGGAAAAGTGGGTTTACGGAGTTTTCCAACGAATTTAATTTTATCTACAGCAGTTAATAATCTAGGGTTATTTAACAGAAATTAAACTAGGTCAAGTGGTCTACGCATACCAAAAAGAATCATCGAATTCGGATCTCTGTGGTGGGAGATACGAACTCCGAAACTTGGGTGGTCACCGTAGTTTTCTGCGATCCCAGAATTCAGTCTGTTTCCGTCAACTTTGGCACTGTTTTCGCCTAGGGTTACGCGTTGTTCGAGTTCTACTAATATACAGATATGGAAGAGGGTTAAGGGGTGAGCATATCGGTGAATATGGGGTAGCATTTGGTTGAGCGAGTCGACGGAAAATAACTCCGGAACACAGGTACCTCGTTGTGGAAATCTGCAGTGCGCGGGGTCGCGGTCGTCGGGATTGGTTTGGACGGCCTGACGGGGTTCTCTGGCTGCGGTGGCGGCGCTCTCTAGGTCTAGATGGAAAGATGGAGGGTTTTGATGATTAGGTTTAGGGTTTTAGAGAAATAAATAAATAAATAAATATATATATATATATATATATATATATATATATATATATATATATATATATATATATATATATATAAAAGTGGGGAGAGAGGGTTTGTATTAGCCGCGGCCAAGGGGGGTGCGGGTTTAGCTTTGCTGTGGGAATGCACGGATGGTTGGCTGCTTGGTTTGGTTGCTAGGAGTAAGTGGGCGGCTGTGGAAATTCTAGGGAGTTGTTGGAATTGGTTAAGGGAATGGTTAAGTTTGCTAAGTAATGGATTGGTTTTTAATTATTATTCTTATTTTATTTCTTTTCTTTTCTTTTCTTTTCTTTTCTTTTCTTTTCTTTTCCTTTTTATAATACTTTTTATTAATTCCTTTAAAATATATATGTATATATTTATATATACGTATATACTCATAGGAAAAATCTAGAATTGTATTAATACACACCATTAGGCTAGCAACTGCTCAAGGGGTCTCCTACATGAAATAAATTTCGAAAAATTCTTGATGGTCCCATAAATCTTCTAAGTGCACCAACACCTAAAATAAAAATTATTAAAAATCTATTTCTCCTAATTAGCCACTAATTACTACAATTAAATTTATAATTAATAATAAAAAAGGGTATATACGATTTCTAGGAATATGGGTTTTATAATGTCAAAGAAATTATTGCTTGGATCGACGTCTTTGTAGTTCGAAGATTTGATACACAAACAACTATTTTTCGTGGAATCAAGATCCAGAAAGCTATCTCTGATCAGAGCATTTGTTGACTTGAACCTAAATCTATTCACACTTGGCCATATTTTGACGGCAGTAATTGGTCCCTTGGCTAGAGTTCTACTAGATTCAGTCTCGGGTGTTATTAGACGATCGACCTAAATACCAAAGTAGTGATAGTAAGTTATTTATTGTGCAAGTGCATACAAAAAAAGTAAGTACCAATCTCCTTACATATGCGCTCAACCAAGAAGAAAAATGGTATCTTATTTCTTGTTCTACTTCTTCGTCTGTTATGTAGGGTCTAACTGACCTCAGCTCATCATTATATGTGCTGAAAAATAACGAAGCAACCGCTGATTAGTAGCATAATTGTAGCTTATACTATTACATTGAGATGACGTAAACGTGGACGTATTAATTACTTACCCCTCTAGCTTCTCCACTCCATCCTCATCGCAATTGAGTAATATATACAACTGAGCAGCCCTTAGCTCGTAGTCATTCAAATATCTCTTCTTTATTTTTCCCGAAGGCTTTTCGGACGTATTGAATACTTTCAGTATTGCATCATTAGATTCCTGATATCCGTAGTCATTTCTCAGAGCTCTCGTTCTATTAGTAGCAACATGAGGTTTGAAATACGTCGAGCAAAAGTTTGTAATCTCCTCGAGAAGCCCTCAATCTGTGCCTTATTTTTTATCTTTCTCTTTAGGTGATTCAGATGCTGCCCGAAGGGGTACATCCACCAATAACCAATAGGACTGCCAACACGTACCTCATAGGAAAGATGAATTGGCAAATGCTCCATAGAGTCGAAGAATCCAGGAGAAAATATCTTCTCGAGCTTACACAGTATTACCGCAATGTCCTTCTCTTGCTTTTTTAGACGATCGACGAGCAACTTAGTAGAACAAAGATCTCAGAAGAATATACTGAGCTATGTCAATGGATCCTAAACGACCTGCGGTAAGAATTTCCGAAATGCAATTGGAATTAAACTCTCCATGAATACGTGACAATCGTGGCTCTTCATACTCGCCAGTTTGTTCTCCTTGAGGTCGACACATCTTCTCAAGTTCGACACGTACCCGTCTGAAAATTTTAGACCTTGAATCCACCTACAAAAGTCTTCCTTTATTCTCTTTCTCCAGTGAGAAAATTGACTTAAGCTGCTTTAACTTTCCATTCCCCTCCTCTATCAAATGTAACACATAATGTCTACATATGTATTCTAAGTCCAACCTGGCCTTCGGATTGTCTTCCCCTTTACCTCCATTACAGTATTAATTATGTTATCAAACATATTCTTCTCGATATGTATGACATCAAGGTTATGTCAGATCAGATTGGTGCTCCAATATGGCAGATCCCAGAATATACTCTTTTTCGTCCAATTATGGGTGTGACCAAATCCGTCACACTTGTACCCCTTAGCAGGCTCTTCGATAGCACTTCGTAAATCTTTTACCTCTTCCCATATTGTGTATCCGGGCCACCTTGGCAGTGGATTGGCCTTCTCCACAACGCCGGCACGAAAAGCATTCATGTTCCTTCGGTATGGATGATCCTTCGGCAGAAATTATCGATGACAATCGACGAAGAACGGTTTGCCTCCATGTTTTAAACGGAAAGCCTTGGTGCAGTCCATGCAATACGGACATAAGATACGACCATGAGTGCTCCATCCCGATAATATTCCATAAGCCAAAAATTCGTTGATGGTCCACATAAGTGATGCCCTCATCTAAAAATTCTGCTTTCTAGAAATATCGTACCTATTGGCACATATTTCCCACAGCTAATTCAACTCATCTATTAAAGGCTGTAAATATACATTATTGTTCCTCTTCGGATTGTTCGGATCTAGGATAATAACGGTTAGGAACATATATGGAGTCTTCATGCACATCCAAGGCGGTAGATTGTATGGAGTGACGATCATAGGCCAATACGAATACTGGGAGCCCAAAAGTCCGAATGGGGTAAAACCGTCAGAGGAGAGCCCCAATCTGACATTACGCGGATCCGAAGCAAAATCTGGATACTCTCGATCAAAGTGCTTTCATGCTTCTCTATCGGATGGATGATCCAATACTCCTTTGATTTGTTTTCGCCTGTGCCAACTCATATTTTCTGCAGTCTTCTTTACCATAAAAAACCTCTGCAACCGCGGCATCAAAGGCAAGTAGTGCATCGAATCGGTAGGCTTCTTTGCACCGACAGACTTTCCTCTTCCAGTGGCCTTGTAGCGATCAGCACCACAAAATCTGTACGCATCTTTATCTTTGTCGTCTTTGTAGTACAATATGCACCCGTTGCGACATGCATTAATTTTCTCGTATCCCATCCAGAGCGATCTCACCATCCTCTTAGATTGGTAGAAGTCTTTAGGCAACCCTGTACCCTCTGGTAAGATCTCTATAATCAAATCCATCAGTTGGTTATAGCATTCTTGCGATATGTTAAAATCGGACTTGATGCTCAACAATCTTGTAACCACCTCCAACGGTGAATGATCCTCACAACAAGGATATAATGGAGTCCTTGCATTCTCCAGAAACTCCATGAACTTCGCAGCATCGGTATTTGGTGCCTCCTCTGCTGTATCATGATTGTTCGGATTAAAACTAGGCCCCGCCGCATCAAAAATCATGTTCACTCACCCATCGTCGTAAGCAGCGTGGTCGTGGACATCCATATACGGCTCCATATAAGGCTCTGACTCCGATGCTAAATACACAAGTTCTCCATACGCGGTCCACTGATAGTAATTTGGCGTGAAACCCTTCGAGTACAAATGATATGTGACTTCCACTTCTGGGTGATATTTTAAGTTGCGATATCTCACACACGGATACTTAACTTTGGTACCGTCCATGTACTAAGGGAACGCCTTGGCGAACTACAGTAACTGATGTACATCCTCAATGAATTCATCCCGTACACCACATATGTCATCAGGATGATTGTTGTACATCCACAAATGATGACACAGATAGTAATTCATATCCATTTCTAGATATTTCTGCAAAAATGAATAGATATCGTTCAAGTATATACTCATCGTTAAATATAGTACATGCACTGATACTCCTTGTCCTAGCATATATAAACAGGAATACCCAATTATGTTATAAACCTACTCGTCTACACACATATAAGAATACTCAGGAATACAGTACATGCACTGATACACCTAGTCCTAGCACTGATACTTCTTCGTTCAACTCTGTATCCTATATACTCATATTACAGTATATCAGTTAGTGTCAACTGAGTAGATTTGGGTTAGGGTTAGGGTTAGGGTTTGTGCACCGCTTTAAGTATTAGTCATCTGGTTATAGGGGAGTGCATGTCCATAGGAGTATATGTCATGTTGACAGCAGATTTGGGGAGCAACACAGTGAGCAGTGAGATAGGGAGAGGCTGTTGCACACACCATCTGCACAGACCAGACAATGCACATTTGATGTGCACATGAGTGTTGCGGCAGACTTCACAGGGTCTGTGCATACCATCGTACAAAGCAGGGTACGACATTAGGCAGCATCAATTTGAAGTTATATTTTAAACTTGCGTATCACAATAGGCATTAGAAGATTGGGGTAATCTCTGTGTATCTTATGTGTATCAACTGTAGTTGTGTGTAGGTGAGGAATGGATATAGGTATAAGTTGTAAGTAAGTCACTCAATTTGATCACACTACAACTAAGGGCTTGATGTCAGTCTAGTTTGGTATCAGTAGTACACTGATGGGCCTTCAGTTAGTGCCTTCAGTTGGAAGGTATTGATGTATATATTATAGGGAATATCAGTAGCAGCGCATTAGTTTTCAGTGCACTGTGTTTATGTACTACTATGTGTGTATCACTGACTGATGAATGTATTAGTTAGATGCATTGTTAGTGAATGCTAGTTAGTAATTATCGGCTAGGATGAAGTTTAGATTTTAGTTATTTGAGTTAGATATCAAGTTAGAATATCAGACATCAGTTAGAGTAAGCTAAGTTTGTCTAGTTAGTCTAGTGTCATCTAGCATTAGTATTGATATTAAGTTGGTATCAGTTATATTAAGTTAGTAGCAGTTATTATAAGTTAGTAAGTCATGATATTATAAGTTATGTACTAATTGTATAGTATTAAACATATGTCAGAGAGAGAGAGAGAGAGGGTTAGGGTTAGGGTTTACACCCTCTGTGACAATGTCTGTGTCATATGTGTCAGTGTGTGTGTGTCGTGTCTGTGTTTGTGTCATGTCGTGTCTGTGTTTGTGTCATGTCGTGTCTGCATCTGTGAGAGAGAGAGATTGGGTTAGGGTTAGGGTTTACACCCTCTGTGACAGTCTGTGTCATGTCTGTGTCAGTATATGTGTCTATGTCTGTGTCATGTCGTGTGTGTGTGTGTGTGTGTGTGTGTGTGTGAGAGAGAGAGAGAGAGAGAGAGAGATCAGGTTAGGGTTAGGGTTTACACCCTCTGTGATAGTCAGTGTCATGTCTGTGTCAGTGTATGTGTGTGTCATGTCTGTGTTAGTGTCATGTCGTGTGCATCTGAGAGAGAGAGAGAGAGAGAGAGAGAGAGAAAGATCGGGTTAGGGTTAGGGTTAGGGTTTACAACCTCTCTCACAGTCTGTGTCGTGTCTGTATCAGTGTGTTTGTCGTGTCTGTATCAGTGTGTTTGTCGTGTCTGTATCAGTGTCATATCGTGTGCAACTGTAAGAGAGAGAGAGAGAGAGAGAGAGAGAGAGAGAGAGAGAGTTAGGGTTTACTTAAAGGAGGAGGAGGAGGAGGAGGAGAAGGAGGAGGAGGAGGGGGACGCCGAAGTAGGTCGCTGTGGAGGATGCCGGAGGGTGTAGTTCCCCGTAGAGGGGGGGGGGAGAGGAGTTTTTGAAAAATTGGGGGAAGTCTTCGATAAAAGGGGAAAATCGAAACCTATGCTGAAATTTTAGCGACGTTTAGCGACGTCAACTTATGACATCACTAATAAAAATAGTTTGCGACGTTAAAGACGTCGCTAAAAATGTCGCTAAAATTTGAAAAAATAAACGTCACTAAATACGTAGCTAAACGTCGCTAAATTAAAAAATTCAGTAACGTTTAGCGATCTTAAAGAAGCTTATAGCGACTATTCTTTAAAAAAAACTTAATTACTGTCTCTAAACATTGCTATATGTCGCCAACAGTGACGTATAGCGATATTTATTTTTGGAGTCACTGAAATATTTATATTAGCGACGCTTTATTATTACGTCGCTAAAAACGTCGCTATTTTATCATATTTTAGTAGTGGAACAATACTTGTTTTTGCCAGTTGATTTCTGGAGTTGGCACTCATCTTGAGTTTTGATCTCCGTTAAGGAAGATCTTGTACCATCCTAACAAGCTCGCTCAGAGTTTTGTTGCTACCTTCCTAACAAGCTCGTTCAGAGTTTTATTTCTGGCATCTGTTTAATCCATCTGAAGATCTGTCTCAGGGAATAACAAATATCAAAGCAAGATTCGAGTAAGATGGAGAACAACCGTACAAGTTTTCTCAACACAAGTTTTTTACAAACTTGAGAAGATTGGCGGACAACACTTCAATCATTTGGATAAGGAAGGAGTCCTCTATCAAATGTTGGACGTTGGTAGAGAGATCCATGATCTACTATTCCTACGAATGAAAGTGAACTTGATCTGGCATCACTGGAGATGCACATTCCAAGAGAAAGGAAGTCAACATATGATGCAAGTTGGTGCATGGAGATGTCTGAAGCTAGTAGCCGCATAGAGAAGTCTACTGCGGTTGCCGAAGAGAGACTGGGACTATGCATCTACGTATGGCAATAATTAGAACGTAGAAGAACTCGACACATAAGTAGTCTTGGTGCTAGGCACTCACTACATATGACAGGCTCGGTACAGTATAGTCACTATGCATGGCGTTCTTTCGGTGCATGGTAGGACTTGGCGCATTGAAGCGTCAATATGGCTAGCTCTAAGCAAGGTCTATACACGATCAGGTTATATGCATAGGGCTATGAGTACCTTGGAGTATGTCTCTTCAAGCATGAAGTACCATGAGAATGAGGATTGCAGACCCAATTTTAAACCAAAATAGCAAGGTAAAAGCTTAAATTGGTTACTTTGATTACTTAACTTGGTTGCTATGAATGCACAGGTTAAGTTATCTGGCGTGGTTGCTGACTGATGAATGGATACTAGTACATCTAGCCACGGAAGCTCTAGGAAGAGAAGTTCACCGAGGTCAAGCCTATCACTAAAGAAGGCCGAAGATCTCGATAGCGAACAAGGATCAAGTAGAGAATTTGGGGATTGGGACAATGGTTCTGGACTTCGAGAAGTTACAGTCAAAGAAGTACGTATAGCAAAGTACTAGTGATTACCAAGGGACTGATCTCTGAAAGTCTATTGCAGACTTGAGGGTGAACATCCATGGTTGCCAGATTATGATATCTTAACAGGAGACATACTTTGAAACAAGGTTTCAGTATCAGATGGATGTTCGAGCTTCTGCTTGTGAGTTGAGTCTTATTACAAGAGTTGTGGGACACCATGTCATGCCCCACTCCCAGAATACTGGGTAAATACGATGACTGACATTGCTAACCGTACCTTGCAGAATACCGAAGTAAGCTGCAATGTGTTAAGGTTGTCTAGAAGACATATGGGTAAAATCTAGCATGCTATGACATCAGTCCTAAGACCGACAAATTCTAGTATCTCAATCCATTATCACAAGTACATGAGTATATCATATATGAAAGTAAAAATGTATCCCAAATTATATACCACATATGATCATGAAGTTAGTGAATACAAAATATTGCACTAGCAGAGTATAATTATACATGATCAAATATACAAGCCATAGCCTAATATATACATAATGTTGACCGAAGTCAGAGAAGTGATCTCAAAATAAGGGGCTAACACTGCCTCTTGCTGAAATAACACAAAAAGAAATAACACTATGAGGGGTGGAGGAAGGAAAACCCACTCGCGGGCTTCGGCCACAGTTCTACTAGTGTGAGCCATCTAGTTGGAAGTACGGTGGATCATGGTTCTCCTCGGGATAATCTGGCCATAGAAAACCAGTGGGGTCAGAACCCTAAGCAACAATGTAAAACCCCTATTCCTAGAAATCGTATAAACCCCTTTTTCATTATTAATTATTAATTTAATTGTAGTAAATAGTGGCTAATTAGGATAAATAGATTTTTTATAATTTTTATTTTAGGTGTTGGTGAACTTAGGGGATTTATGGGACCATTAGAAATTTTTTGGAATTTATTTCATGTAGGAGACCCCTTGAGCAGTTGCTAGCTTAACGGTGTGCATTAATATAAATCTAGAATTTTTCTATGAGTATATATATATATATATATATATATATAAATAGAAAAAGAGTTGTAAAAGAAAATAAAATAAAATAAAATAAATAAACTATTAAATAAACTAATAACTATTAACTATTACAACTTTACTCCAACTATTCCCATGCAAACACCCTATACCCAAACCAAGTAGCAACTGCCTAAGCCTACCCCATCCGCCACTTCCTAGCAAAATGCACTAAGCAACCTTTTTCAATCAAGCAACAGACCCTTTGTGAGCATACTCCTTAGCCCCCGCGGCTTCTAACCCAAACCCCATCTCTCCCTATATATATATATATATATATATATATATATATATATATATATATATATATATATATATATATATATATATATATATATATATATAATTTTATTTCTCTAAACCCTAAACCTAATCATCCAGACTCTCCCTCTTCCCATCTTGACCTAGAGAGCACCGCCACCGCAGCCGAAGAACCCCGCCAGGTCGTCCAAACCAATCATGACGACCGCGACCCCGCGCACTGCATATTCCCACAACGAGGTACCTGTGTTCCGGAGTTGTTTTCCGTCGACTCGCTCAATCAAACGCCACCCTGTCTTCATCGGTATGCTCACCCCTTAACCCTCTTCCATATCTGTATGATAGTAGACCTTGAACAACACGAAACTCTAGGCGAAAATAGCGCCAAAGTTGGCAGAAACAGACCAAATTCTGGTATCGCAGAAAATTACGGTGACCACCCATGTCTCCAAGTTCGTATCTCCCACCACAGAGATCCGAATTCGATGATTCTTTTTGGTATGCGTAGACCACTTGACCTAGTTTAATTTTTGTTAAATAATCCTAGATTAATAACTGTTGTAGACAGAATTAAATTCGTCGGAAAACCCCGCGAACTCACTTTTTCCAGATTTCCAAAAGTTATGAAACGGAGCGCGCTCCACAAATAGGACCGCCCCGTCGTGTACCAAGTGTACCGAACGGTGCATGCAGCGTAACCGGACACGTAAAAATTTGTGGAAACTGATTCGGACGCGTGTGCACGCCGGAATCAGCCCGTATCCGCGGACACACCCCGTGTCGCAACTTTTGTGGAAGTCGCACGCATTTTGTGCACGCTCGTCAGATTGTGACAAAACTTGCACCACTGGACTCGTGGTAACGCGCTGGTCCTGTGACCCAATTTTCACACAATTCTGAGATGGTTGACCAAGTCAGCAATTGGCGGGCACCACGGTTGGCTTTTTGGGCGAATTTATGTTCGGCTCATCGGAATCCATATTTGGACATACCGTTGGGTTCGTATTGACATCTAGAGTTGTTTGACCTATAATTTGTTCCATTTAGAGACTGTTACCCTTGGCACACTTTTTGGTGCAAAGTGGGCCACATGTGGACCCCACTTTGACCCAAAATTACAGTTTTGCCTCTGTGTCCAAATTGGACGAAAGGGAAGTGCTTTCTAGCTATTTTGCTTATTCTGGGAACGTTGGTGATATCTATTTCAGCATCCGGAGACATTTGTTCTGAGGCCATAGCTTCTGATCCTATGTGTGGACTTCTGGATGTTACACTTTGCAGCTTTCTTACCAGGCAAGATACCTTGCCAAATTGGTTACAGTATTTTGCATGCTTAAGTATATTTCTGTATATTTATTGCATTTCTGTTTATTTATTGCATGTGTAGTTTCTTTCAGTCATTACCATATATTAGATATGTTGACACACACTTGACACTTAGTATCATAGAGGACAATCAGTAGGCGTATGGGCTTTAACCACTCTGGTAAACTGTAGTAACTAGCACGCACTATGGTGGTCATGTCTGATGGTCGCTACCCCGAGGTATGTCAATTTATGGAGTCCGAGGGTCGCTACCCTCGAGGTATGTCGGCTGATGATGTCCACTGACGAGTGCATGAGTTGTGAGGATTAGATCGAGTAGCCTACCCTTGCCCATACGTCGAAAAGTTGTCCTCATTTGCATTCATATAGATTGTCTTGTACAGCGTACTTATATATTTTCAAACATTATGCATGTTTACTGTATTCAAATTGGCTTGCTTCTATGTATCTTGTTACGTCCCTCTGAGGACCTGGTCCCTTTCCAGGTGTGTCTGTTCTTGAGTATTTGCAGGAGCGCCGATTCAGATGGTTACATATGTTTCGAGGATGTCTTCTCTTCGAGCCCCGTGGTTGTTAGCTGGTATTTTTATATTGTGTTTATTGTGTTGTACTTTTTCATTCGAGTTGGTAGTGGATTTGTTTCCATCCAACCATCATCCTTAGATACTTATATTGAGATCTAGTTTCATAGATACTGGTTATTTATTTATATTTGATTTCGTGAATGAGATTTAGATTATACCCTGTGACTTGTGACATATGTTGATACCACTTGTGGATTGATATTCATATTATAGCGTACGTATGGATTTTGGTTTCCATATATTGGAGTGCCATATCCATGCGGCTGGCATGCTTACGTGTCCTAGTCCTACGTATTTTTGGGACTGGGATGTGACATGTTTTTAGTGGTGGCCCATGCAGGTCGAGAGTATATTGTCTCGGTTACGTTATTGTACCGAACAAGCCTGCACCTAGGAATAGAGTATAGGATCTCATCCACAATTGACTATGATTCACTCTCTTTCCAATCCATTATGTCTGAATAATTGCATCCTTCTTGATTCATGTACTTCCCTAATAGTTCTTTGAGTATAGCCTTCTGCTAGAATATAGGAACCCCTATTATTAGGATGATAAATATGGTAGCACACCTATTAAGAATACAACGAGAATATAGACACACCACTAAGTTTAGAATATCTAGTGAACCCTAGAATTCCTTATCTATAGATTGGTTTACCATTACCCCTTGATGTATTATGAGGACTTGTGAGTAGCATAGATACTACTAGAGTTATTTAGAAGTTCTACCATAATGTTTGACCCTAGTATTGAGAAACCAATAGAAAACCAAAAATTTAAAAATTAGGACTGAACCTAACCTTCATAGTTGGATAAGTGTTGGAGAACTATAAACTTAGATCATTGTCTTATTAGTAGCAGACACTACCTTAGGAAGCCAAGAGCAATAAATATAACATTTCTCTTGATCATACCTCGAACATAGCAACTAGCATACCACTCCTCCTTAGAAAACTACGATGCTATCTAGAGCCCTATTTTAATTTCATATATTGTTCCTCTGCGACCTTAGCGTTCGCTAATTGTGCGATGACCAAATTATGTTCTTTTTTTCTTCATCTTTTAACTCGTGCCACCTGACACCTCTGATTATAGACCAAGTGTTTTTATTCTATGATTAGGATATATAGTTGCTGGGATTATAGTTGTAAATGTTAAATTTTAAAATTTTGTGCTTAGTAGTTAGAACTTGATGGTTTAAGCTATTCTTGTAGATTGAGACCTGGTGCTTATCCCTTAGTTTTAAATTGTGTAACATGTACCCCCACCTCGATACGAGTTAGATCCTTTCCCCTTGACGGCCAGTAACTCTTCTATCCTTACTATTGACACTTGCTCTATGAGCGCTATGATTAAGACTTAGGACGACCATGACCTATGTAATGAAAGAGGATACCCTAATAAGTACCAAGACCCCCTTCTCGTAGACCTTAACAGGAGTTTCTACGGTATCCTTAAGGCAATTACAGTATTAGTTAATTGTTATAAGTTGGGTAGTATACCTCACAATCTAGTATCACATAGTCTTTTGCCCTATTATTGAAGTGTAACTGAATGACATTTAATTCTATGCTAGCGTAAAACGACAGTGTTTATTCAGACTGTAGGACTTAGAGGCTCATACCCCTACTCTGTCGACTATCAACTTAGACAAGGAATTAGTATGATAACTGTAGAGATTATGGAGTCTTATCTTTTGTGAACTTGAATTGTTATGTACCTTCTGTCATCATAATCCAGCGTATTTATGTTTGCTGTACTACCTTGACTTATGCTGCTATTATAGCCTAGTTTTTGCAAGCTTATTCTTTTATCGAGCTTGCTCATGGCATATGTATTATTGGGTGCACACAATGATACAATTGCCTAATCAGAATCAATGTATTAAGGTCTAGCTAACCTTAGTGCGCTTGGTTCGCTCTTTGCATGACTACTTTACGTGGATTGAGATATAGGATAGTAGACGGATATACTTGCCCCTAGACATGTCTGACACATCGTATCGGTTACATAACTGTACTGATACGAGCATGTAAATAGAAAATTATCAAAAAATAGGATTTTAATCCACAACTGTCCTGACAACTCTCTTTTCGAATTCTTTAATCTCTTTGAACCTCGTACTTGTATTCTGTCACCTTCACCTTGAATTCTTTATTATTGCTCTCTGTCTTCCCTTATTTCGGAAAGACGAAACCTCGTGCTTGGTATAAGTTAACACACTGATAATACTAGGTATACCCCATAGGGCTAATCACATGACTTAGTAACTCTCTTTTATAATTGATTAAGGGCATATCATATGTGATATGTTTGGTGTTAAAACCTTGAGAATTGAATAATATGATTAAATAAATTTGAGGAATAGTTTTCCTAGATGTATAGCCTTAGGTGATAGATGGATAAATTTTAAGTTCGATAGATTGTGAACCCCCACCCAAAAATTAGACCTACTTGGCTGAGATAGTGAGACTAAAGTTAGATTGAGTTCAGTAGAGATAGAACACGATATTTTTATTTAATTTTGCAATAATTATATCACTTAGCGCACCTTACCATTGCTTCGATAATTGGAGCACTTTCCTAGTCACTGTCTTCCTACAAATTCCACACCCTTATCCTAGACGTGCCCATCATCCAATTCTCATCTTTGTGCAATTTTCCAATTGTTGGGTGCTTTTATGCAAAAGAGCGTGTCCACACCATAGGACATGACACATGAAGAAACATATTTTTCGCTCATGTGGATTTTCCCATAATTTTTCGGGATGTGCAACGCGCAACATCGCCCACCCCTTTAAACCTGGCCTTGCATTTTAAACAATGCAAATCTTTTACCATCCTTGACTTTCTACCGTGGATTAATTTTAATTTCGAGAACGAAATTTTTATAAGTTGGGTAGAATGTAAAACCCCTATTCCTAGAAATCGTATAAACCCCTTTTTCATTATTAATTATTAATTTAATTATAGTAAATAGTGGCTAATTAGGATAAATAGATTTTTTATAATTTTTATTTTAGGTGTTGGTGAACTTAGGGGATTTATGGGACCATTAGAAATTTTTCGGAATTTATTTCATGTAGGAGACCCCTTGAGCAGTTGCTAGCTTAACGGTGTGCATTAATATAAATCTAGAATTTTTCTATGAGTATATATATATATATATATATATATATATATATATATATATATATATATATATATATATATATATATATATTTAAATAGAAAAAGAGTTGTAAAAGAAAAGAAAATAAAAGAAAATAAAATAAAATAAATAAACTATTAAATAAACTAATAACTATTAACTATTACAACTTTACTCCAACTATTCCCATGCAAACACCCTATACCCAAACCAAGTAGCAGCCGCCTAAGCCTACCCCATCCGCCACTTCCTAGCAAAATGCACTAAGCAACCTTTTTCAATCAAGCAACAGACCCTTTGTGAGCATACTCCTTAGCCCCCGCGGCTTCTAACCCAAACCCCCTCTCTCCCTATATATATATATATATATATATATATATATATATATAATTTTATTTCTCTAAATCCTAAACCTAATCATCCAGACTCTCCCTCTTCCCATCTAGACCTAGAGAGCACCGCCACCGCAGCCGGAGAACCCCGCTAGGCCGTCCAAACCAATCCCGACGATCGCGACCCCGCGCACTGCAGATTCCCACAACGAGGTACCTGTGTTCCTGAGTTATTTTCCGTCGACTCACTCAATCAAACGCCACCCCGTCTTCACCGGTATGCTCACCCATTAACTCTCTTCCATATATGTATGATAGTATACCTCGAACAACACGAAACCCTAGGCAAAAATAGCACCAAAGTTGGCGGAAACAGACCGAATTCTGGGATCGCAGAAAACTGCGGTGACCACCCATGTCTCCGAGTTCGTATCTCCCACCACAGAGATCCGAATTCGATGATTCTTTTTGGTATGTATAGACCACTTGACCTAGTTTAATTTATGTTAAATAACCCTAGATTATTAACTGTTGTAGACATAATTAAATTCGTCGAAAAACCCCGCGAACCAACTTTTTCCAGATTTCCAAAAGTTATGAAACGGAGCACGCCCCGCCAAATAGGACCGCCCCATCGTGTACCAAGTGTACCGAACGGTGCGCGCAGCATAACCGGACACGTAAAAATTTGTGAAAACTGATTCGGAAGCGTGTGCGCGCCGAAATCAGCCCGTATCCGGGGACACACCCCGTGTCGTAACTTTTGTGGAGGTCGTGCGCATTTTGTGCACGCTCGTCAGATTGCGACGAAACTTGCACCACTGGACTCGTGGTAACGCGCTGGTCCTGTGACCCAATTTTCATGCAATTCTGAGACGATTGACCAAGTCGCCAATTGGCGGGCCCCACGGTTGACTTTTTGGGCGAATTTATGTTCGGCCCATCGGAATCCATATTTGGACATACCGTTGGGTTCGTATTGACATCTAGAGTTTTTTAACCTATAATTTATTCCATTTAGAGACTGTTACCCTTGGCACACTTTTCGGTGCAAAGTGGGCCACATGTGGACCCCACTTTGACCAAAAATTACCGTTTTGCCCCTGTGTCCAAATTGGACGAAAGGGAAGTGCTTTCTAGCTATTTTGCTTATTCTGGGAACGTTGGTGATATCTATTTCAGCATCCGGAGACATTTGTTCTGAGGCCATAGCTTCTGATCCTGTGTGTGGACTTTTGGACGTTACACTTTGCAGATTTCTTACCAGGCAAGATACCTTGCCAAATTGCTTACAGTATTTTGCATGCTTAAGTATATTTCTGTATATTTATTGCATTTCTGTTTATTTATTGCATGTGTAGTTTCTTTCAGTCATTACCATATATTAGATATGTTGACACACACTTGACACTTAGTATCATAGAGGACAATCAGTAGGCGTATGGGCTTTAACCACTCTGGTAAACCGTAGTAACTAGCACGCACTATGGTGGTCGTGTCCGATGGTCGCTACCCCCGAGGTATGTCGATTGATGGAGTCCGAGGGTCGCTACCCCCGAGGTATGTCGGCTGATGATATCCACTGACGAGTGCATGAGTTGTGAGGATTAGATCGAGTAGCCTACCCTTGCCCATACGTCAAAAAGTTGTCCTCATTTGCATTCATATAGATTGTCTTGTACAGCGTACTTATATATTTTTAAACATTATGCATGTTTACTGTATTCAAATTGTCTTGCTTCTATGTATCTTGTTACGTCCCTCTGAGGACCTGGTCCCTTTCCAGGTGTGTCTGTTCTTGAGTATTTGCAGGAGCGCCGATTCAGATGGTTACATATGTTTCGAGGATGTCTTCCCTTCGAGCCCCATGGTTGTTAGCTGGTATTCTTATATTGTGTTTATTGTGTTGTACTTTTCCATTCGAGTTGGTAGTGGATTTGTTTGCATCCAACCATCATCCTTAGATACTTATATTGAGATCTAGTTTCATAGATACTGGTTATTTATTTATATTTGATTTCGTGGATGAGATTTAGATTATACCCTGTGACTTGTGACATATATTGATACCACTTGTGGTATGATATTCATATTACAGCGTACGTGTGGATTTTGGTTTCCATATATTGGAGTGCCATATCCATGCGGCTGGCATGCTAACGTGTCCTAGTCCTACGTATTTTTGGTACTGGGGCGTGACAAACAAGTACCACAAAGGAGCTCAAGGTGATAGACCAAATATATCACAATATTTACAGAAAAGAGACATAAGAATAAAAGTGAGTCGAGACTTGTATGGTACTAATGTACTTGTCTCAAAATATACTGGAAGAACTAATAACAAGTGCTATAAAAGAAAGTAAGGCGACGAGCAGCAAAAGAACATAGAAACTACTCTGGATCGAGACCACAATCCTTAAACCAAACAAGGACTAGGGTTGCAGACCTTCACCCGAGCAGAACTTAGCACCCTAACCACGCGCCAGAAGAAATAAAACTAGAAGAGCGAGCTAAAATGAAAGTAAAATCATTCATCATATGGCCAAACAGCTCTACGGCTTGCTACGATTAACTAGCTAGGGCTGTCACTGGCCTTAATTATTAAATACATATTTTAAGAATATTGCTACCACCGACACTACAGTCAACCCGGATGGTCAAGGGTACGCTTGTCGAGTAAACTTAAATGCACATTCAATAACACTATAACAAAACTAGTTACTTGTCATAAACAGAAATTTGAGCTTGTAAGCATAAACTAAAGCTTGTGAACATAAACTTAAACTTGTGAATCATAAAATTGTCTTATAAACATAAACTTGTCTTGTAATGTGCCACAACACGTGTAAACTTGGTCAGTCATGGAGCTTTTGCCTAGCAGGGTGATTCCATACTGCATGGGGCCCTTGGAGATCAGGGTAGCCGATAGTGCAATATTCTTCCCTCCTATGATCTAGGTAAATATTATATTGTTTAATCATTACTAAATTATTTTAACTTCTCGAGTCGTGGATACTTGAGAACTTCCTAGAATGACGAGTCACGAGTGCGAGTTTTTTATGAGTTATCGTATCCGCGACATGCGATACATGGGATAATACTCACACTCGATTGTCCGATGCCAAAATACAATAAATTTTCATACACAAATATTTTTACGGTGTCGTGAGGATCCAAATCAAGTGTTAATATAGGGAAGCACAACATCCAACTATGCTCTAATACTCAACTGGGCTAAAATAATTTATGCATTTAGAAGTAAATTAAGGATAACTCTCATATATGAACTTCAAATAAGGTGATTCAAAAATATTTAGAAAGGGAAAACAGAGATATACAACTTTCTTGGTTTGAGTTTTGTAAGATTCTAGCTAGAAAATAGCTTAAATAGGCAAAACAAGGCATTTGGGTCACCATGCGCGCAACATAAATTTTGTGCACGGCGCACTGCTGCGACAAGAAAATCCATGCACGGCACACTACGTGGCAAGGATTGATGCGCACGACCATTGAAGCGTGCGACAAGGGTGTGATGCGTGCGGCGCACTGTTGCGGCATGAAACTCCATGCGCGACGCACTATGCGCGGCAAGAAAGTGATGCTCGGCGAATCAATACGCGGTGCATTGCTGCGGCATAAAACTTCATGCGCGACACACTGCTGCGGCATGAAAATCTATGCACGGTGCACTACTGCGTGGCAATGTTCATCGTTCCTGCCAGACATGTCTGAGAACAAAGCTCTATAATTTATTTTGGCCATAAAAACTTTAATTTAACTCCAAATTAAGCGATTTAAAAGTCAAATTGCTCGAAATAGAAAGCTCCATCAAATAGAACAACTAGTTTTAGAAAACGATAAGTTTTAATAGATCAAACCAAGGAAAAACTCATGGAACCCTTATAAAACCCTAAGTTAAAACTCAGATCTACACAAATCTATACATCAAAATCCAAAACTCCAAGAACTAAATATGATCAGCAACCCAAAGAGAATATTTTTAATCAAATACATTTTTTAAAACAACGTATATTTAAAAAAATTAGAATATCAAGGCTTCAACATTGAGCAAGATGTACTTGCCTTGGGTGGCTCCTAGCCTCTACCTCTCACGGTCTAGGTCACAACAACTTCTCCTAGGATTAGGATTTGGCTAGAGTGAGCTTGAAGGGAAGGAGGAGGAAGGAAGCAAGAAGAGTGAAATAAGAAAATGAGTGAGGAGAGAGAAATACTCATATATATACTAAGAGGAGAGAAAGATGGTTTAGCCATGGGTTCAATCAAATAAACCGAACCAAGTGTCCATTCTACATGCAGATCGTAAACCGGGTCTATGACAATGCCAATGGATATTCTACTGGTCTCGGGTAGTCTCTCTCAACAACAAGAAAATAATAATAAATAAAATGACAAAAACTAACATGAGAAATACAAGAAAGAATACATTATCAGGAAAAAATAAATTCTAGAAATATAAGAAATACCAAATCTGAAATCGGGTGTGACATCTCTATCCTTCTTAGAAAAATTTTGTCCTCAAAATTTTCCTAAGGCTAGTCGAGTTGGAACATACGAGAAAGCTCAAAAAATTATATGTTGTCATGCCCCAGTCCCAAAATATCGAGGGACTAGACACGTGGCAATGGCCAGCAGCACACACTGATGGACAAACCCAATTTAATGGACCCATCAAGGTGTACTTAAGCTGTAATACAACAATAAGGTCTAAATAACAGGTCACAATCTAATCTCATCCATAGAAGATAAATATGATCAATAACAGCAAAATAAAATATATCCAACATCAAGTCTCCATAAAGTAAATCGGGGAACAACCCGATAATAAGTCTGATACAATGGTTCAACAGACCAGAAATGAAAGAGTCTAATAATGACAAATACTGAGTATAGATGAAACAAATACTCAAGAAAAATCCTCGGCGATAACCTCGTCCTCGGGGATCGGTTCAGCTCCAGTGTCTGTTCCTGCTCCTACTCCAGCTCCAGCTCCATATACCTCGAAATAGAACTCATCTGCTAAACCTGCGAACATAATCCGGATCCATGTCCTCAGGGAACATAGCAAAGTACAAAATAACTCAAGCCAAAATAAATACAGTACAATAATGAATGAAATAATATGGTAAACTATGTGACCAACTAAGTGAAATGCAAGATGAGAGCATCACTAGAACTCAGGCTGAGACCACTACAAGCTCGGTGTCGGGGAGCCGGTAGCGGTAATATCACGTAATAGGTCAAGCTCGGGTTTAAAGTCTTGAGCACCGCATTAATAAGGGTTTATATATATAATCAGCCTGTAGCCTATGTGTCTCTCCCCACCCAATGTAATCAAACGTCTCATGTCCACAACGTCTCATGTCCATGTCACGCAAGATCATATCTAATGCAGCAAGTCATAATGATATCTAAGCATGTATAAAGTATATGTCATGAAACCTGTATCCTATACAGAATCACCATGAATATCTTAGGAAGATTCTGTCTTATGAACAGTGTCAAGTGTCCCATGGTATGACGTACTTGATAATGCAAGCACGAGAATGTATAGGGTCTCGATATCCATGTCTAGGTGACGTTACACAACTCCGCGTACGGCGTTGACACCCGAATATTATTCGAACGTTAAGTAATGTCACACGGTCCTAGGTTGAACAAATATAACATATAAATAAATCAAAGAAATAACATGTAGCAATTACTGCAAGATTGGCAAGGTACACTTGTCTGGGGTTGGATTTCCAATTGCTGCTCTGGTATCAGCAGAATCTGCAGGTACTCCTCCGGTTGCTGAAATAAACGTTACCATTAGGTTCAGAAGATATCAAATAGCTAAAATTGCCTGTCCATGAGTCCAATTTGGACACAGGGGCAAAAGTGACAGTTTCTGGTCAAAGCGGGGTCACATGTGGCCCACTTCGCACCGAAAAATGTGCCAGAGACAATATTCTCCAAATTCATCAAACTTAGTGTCTACAAGTCCAGAATGACGATACGAACCCAATGGAATGTCCAGAACTGGATTCTGATGAGCCGATCACAAAATCACCCGTCAAGTGGAGCCGTGGGGCCCACGATACGGGATTTTGTCAACATTCTCAGAATCGAACCAAACTTGGGTCACAGGACCAGCGTATTGCTACGATTCCGATGGCGCAAGTTTTGTTTTGATACAACGAGCATACACGAAGTTACAATGAGTTCCAGAACATGGTCGATACGGGGTGTTGTCGACGGATACGCGTTGATTCCGGTGTGCACGCACATCCAAATCAACTTTCTCGAAATCCCACACGTCCGTATTAATGGCACACACCTTTCGGTGAAGTCCGCACACGACCAAGTCGTCCCGTTTAGCGGGGCGCACCCAGTTCCGAGGAAATCAGGATATTTATTTTCCTGATTTTGCATCGCAGTTTACGACCGCCACAGGACGCGATACCCCGAATGAGTTGCACGGGTATCGAGAGGGTCACGCAGTCTACGCGTCACAGCAGACGGTTCAGAAAATGAGGCAGAGAGGAGAGAGAAATAGTCACCTGAACATGGGTAGGTATCGACTGAAAATACGCATTTCTGCGAGGTGGCGCGACGCGGCACGGCCGGTGGCTCTGCTAGGGTTTCTGCGGGCTGCTAGGGTCGCCGGGGAGGCTCGGCGGAGGCTGCGCTGGAGTCTCGGGTGCTGGTGGCGGCCGGAGGAGCTTGTCGGAGGCCGCGGCGGAGGGAGAAGGTGGCGGAGGCGGTGAAGGATGAAGGGGCGGTGGTTCTGGGAAGTGGAGGCGGTGACAGCGGGGTGGCCGGGGCTCGGGTCACGGCGAGGGTGAAGCAGCGGAGGAGCGGCGAGGTCGTCGCCGGGTTAGCTGGGTGCGGCGGAGTTCGTGGTGGCCGATGGAGCTCGGGGCAGATGATGGTGGTAACGGATGATGGTGGTGACTAGGTTTTATAGGAAGGGAGAGCCGTTGGGGAGGTGGACGGCCGAGAGAGGGAGAGGCACGGGGAGCGGGGGAGGCAAAACCGCCGCGGGGCGAGGGCGTAACCGCCGGCGGAGGAAGGTGAAGCGGCGGTTGACGGAGAGGGGAAACAACATCGTCGGTTTAGGGATTTGCTACAGTTAATGTAGCAACGGGTTAACGGGTCGGGTTGATGGGTCGGGTTCCGGATTTTGGATCCCGATCCGATCCAATAAATTATGGGTCGGGTTATAGCGGGTCGGGTTGTAGCGGGTCGGGTTAGCGGGTTCAGATCCGACCCGATCCGCTAGGTTTTGGGTATTGGTTCAGGATAGGTTCGGGTCAGTCTGGTTCAGTTTAATTAGGATATTTTAAACCGGTTCAATTTGGTTTAATTAAAACATAGTTTTTAGGTCTTTAAAAAAATAGTTCCGGGGTCCAATAAATTCCAAAAAAATTACACAAAAAAAATATTATTTTTATAATATTTTAATATATATTTTAATACTTAAAAATATTCAATCCAGAAGAACATTTATTTTAATTCCTGAAAAATCACAGAAAATTCTAAAAAATTCTGAAAAATTATTCTTTAAATTCCTGAAAAATCTGGGGGTTTACATATGCCACAATCAAGGAATCATACTAAGCAAGTAAGTAAAATAAAAGATAACTACAAAAATAACTAATGAATAAATGCACAGAAGCAACACACAGGGAAAATGGAGGCATATGGATACATATACCCCTGTGTCAATCAAATAGGAACTTGTTCTCGCTTCCTTATGCTGACTCACAAAATGGACAAGAGCCAAGTGTTGAGGTAAGTCGGTACCAACGAACTTATCAAGGAGATGACTCTGATCCAGGATGTACCTTCGTAGTCGGTTCACATGATAGACATCACGTGCCATGAGATACGAGGGTGAAAGTGTAGGACAAACTCGCCTTTGCTCAACGAAAATATCAAAACGACTATCTTATTTCGAACGCGTTGGAACACAAGATCGTTCGACAAGAACCCAATAATAAGATAAGCTAAAGGGAGCTCAAAATCTCACCCACAATTGTAGCACCTTCGGCTATCAACTGCTCTAGGTTGCCAAATATTTCGTCAGGCCAAGTCCAGGGGCTGTTGCTCTAACTTGCTGTTGGTTTTGTCTTGCTATTTGGTCATGCTTGACTTTCACATTCTGCGCCGGACGTTGCTGCTGGAACTACTAGGTTTGCGTCGGGAGAGGAAGCTGGCCTAGAGGTCGAACTACTAATACTGGTCCTCGTGTGCCTTCAATCGCTGCCTGAGGCTGAGCTGGTAACTATCGGACTGAACAAGTCTCTGGGTACAGAAATAGGCATAAACCAATCATGTGGTCAGATGCCCCATATCTGAGACACTGGCCATTGGCCCTCTTACACTGATCTCTGGTAAGGCCTGGCTTGCTGTAGTGGTTGCATCCTGCTGATACATACTGCCTGGTAGATTATACTGAGGTTACTGTGGAGGTTGGAGGTGTTAGCGGGCGAGGAGTTCTGACTGCTTATACTGGAGGTGATGACTGAATACTGATATCTCTCATGGATGAGTGTGACCTCTTCTGGCCTCCGGTCCTTGCTACTAATCTCTGGCCGACATGTTCTTGGGACCTAGCTGCCCTAAGCACTGTATCATAGGTGGTATAATTATGACCCACTGTAAACTGCTGGAGCTCTAGATGTAACCCTTGCTCAAATCTCTTGGCTCGACCTTTTTCGAAAGCTACCATATGAGGACAAAATTGGCTGAGTTGGCAAAACTCGGCCGCATACTAGCCGATCGATCTTGTGTTCTGGCGGAGGTTGATAAACTGCTGCTGGAGCTGGAACTTGACGGCTGTGTGGAAATACTTCTCCTGGAAGCGCTCCTTGAACGTCTGCCAGGCAATGGGCTTAGGAAGTACTATTTCTTGTGCTGCCTACTAATCTCGGGCAAAATCTGATAGTTATAACTTTATGACTACTACCTTCTCATCATATAGGGTCTTGGTTGCATCCAGGATGGCCTCAAAGTCCTGGAGCCAAAAATCTGATGAAACTGCATCTTCCGTGCCGAGGAGCTTGGTTGGGCGCATGCGACTAACATTGGTCACCGAGTTATGAGTATAACGCCCACTGTTATCGAGTGCTACTCTAACTCCCTGACAAAGAGTAGTGTTGGTATGTTCCTTTCCTTACTGAAACTGCTGGCGGAGTTGAACCACTTGTTACTGAAGCTGGAGTTGACACACATACATATGCATAGCACACACCTATATATATAAACTGTTATATATATATATATATATATATATATATATATATATATATATATATATATATATATATATATAGATCATTCAACCTATATGCATAGATATACATATACACTTAAATATATATACATCCACATATAGTATATACCTATATACTATATCACATAATACACACTCAAATATATATATATATATATATATATATATATATATATTATATATATATATATATATATATATATATATATACACACACAAGCACATATAGAAATAAGGACAAATGAACAAACAACAAACACGTGGAGTGCACCGCACCCGTATCACATTTATTCTATGATACGCTTGCGATACGGCTCCATAACACAACCAACCGCATATCGAAGGACACGAGAAAGCCTAGAATACTAATTATGAATAATACAAACAATAATATAATCAACTACGTGTCCGTATCAAGAATTAATATGCACAAATTCTCGTGTCGGAGAAAAACTCCCAAAATTAACCCGTATCACCAAATTGACGAGATACGGCCTACACGTATCCAATTATGGACATGACACTAGTCACAAACAAATATACATACATATGTTAATTTGATCTATTAGACCAATTGACAAACACAACATGTGCCAATCTCGAAATTTTCCCAGAATTGATACCAAATGCACATAACTTCCACCATAGGTCTCCTATGAACCTAAAACCAATTCCTATGGGTAGCCTATACATCTGGAATGGTTTCTCATGGTTACATCTCATATTTAGAGTCTACTAAAAGAGGGAAAACTGAAATGTACCTATTGGGAGATGGATTCCCAATAAAATCTCTAATATAGAAATGTGGCTCCTTCTTGTAGATCTTGACCTCCTCCTTGTAGATCTTGTATTCTTCTTATAGATCCTTGTTATAGTAGCCTCAATTGAAGAATAGGGAAGAAATTTTTGAAGAAATTTGTGAGAGAATGGTGAGGGAATAAAGAAATTAAAAAAGGAGAAAAATATAGATCTACATGAAATGAGAAATGAGAAAAGGCTCTATGTCTCTCTTCTCCCTCCTAATGTGGCCGGCCCTAGCCTCTACCTTAAGCAATGTAAAATGTCCTATTTACCCCTTGGGGCCTCTCATGAAGAAATTAATTAAGGAGGGATTGTTCTAGTCTAATAGTTTCACTAATTAATTCATCCTCCTAAACCTTGGGCCTAATTATTGGGCTCAATCTAAGCCAAAACAAATATTGGGTTAATGCATCTAACTAAACTAGTTAAGTCCACTACACAAGTCCAAAATAAATACTACATCTAACAAATAAATAATACAACAAATAATTAATTATACATGCACAATATTAAATACAATACTCCTAAAATTAAAAATACCCATGTCAATTACCAAACTACCCTTAATTGAAAATGTGAGGGTGACAATCCTATCCACCTTAGAAAAATTTTGTCCTCGAAATTAAAGATGATCGTAACCCCCCTCTAGGTCAACCTCAATCTAAACTAAAATATACAACATGCAATCTAGAGAAAGAAAACAAACATGCATGGTTATGGTCTCCTTTTGTCATGGTATTGTAGTCTCTGTCCGGTCACTACTAATTACATTCTTAGCATAAAAATCACTAATGCAACTAAAGGTACTAAGGAATCAATCAATCAAATAAATAGAGGAAAGGAACAGAAGGAAAGTGCAGAACAAAACCTTCTAGCCCATCACCTGCAGTATCGGTCTCCTCGACCATCATCACAAATACCCTGTCCAGCTAGGGTGGCTCCCTTCGTGGGTGCTGAGCAATCTGCGGTTCTACAGGTGGCCTAATTGGACCCCTTTCATTTGGATATGCGCGCTGGCCAAAAAGATAAGGATCTAGAAGATAATCCCTCACTCGATGTCTCGCAGTGCCACAGTGCAAAAAAAATCCTAGCCTCACCCTACAGCTCTCCCAAAGATGACATGGCTTCTTACAAAAATGACAAGCCTGTTGGGTCTGCCTCAGAGGCAGCTGCTGATCCTACTGAACATGAACTGGTGCCTGGTGTTGTTGGTGGTGATACTAAAATATCCTGGCTGCTGCTGAATATGGGGATGCTTGGCCGGTCCTGCGCTGCCACTCGCATCTCCAGATACATCGTGATTCCTCTTGGGCCTGAGATCCAGATCATCCTCAGCAATCTGGGCATCTATCAAGATATCCTCAAAGGTAGCGGTGCGACGACCGGAAGTGCGCGACCTAATCTCCCTCGTCAGCCCCTTCCTGAACTTTCGGGCTCGATCTCCTGGGTCCCGAATCATAGACAATGCTAAACGGCTTAATTGACATAATTCTGCGGTGTACTCGTCGACCGACATGTTCCCTTGGACCAAGTCAT
Organism: Iris macrosiphon; assembly: GCA_036927795.1. Classification (NCBI taxonomy): domain Eukaryota; kingdom Viridiplantae; phylum Streptophyta; class Magnoliopsida; order Asparagales; family Iridaceae; genus Iris; species Iris macrosiphon. The sequence goes on from JAYESA010000004.1 coordinate 163,964,696, forward strand.
GGAACTGACTCTCCAAAGCTCCCAAGGCCACGTCGGGAAAGAACTTCTCCTTGAAAGTCTCCCAAGTAAGTCCTTGAGCAGTAAGTCTCGGCTCCGTGCGATACCACATGAGTGCAATATCGAACATCTGACTGCCGGCCACCTCGATCTACAAGCTCTCTGGAATCTGGGCCAATCGCAGGTTTCTCTCCATATCCTCTAACCAGTCATCAGCGTAAAGTATCCCCTCGATACCCTTGAACTCTCGAGGTGGCATCCTCTTGAAGTCAATTATAGTGCCTGGCGTCTGCTGCTGCTGGCCAAGATGCTGCTGGGCAACTCTCTCAACTGCATGTAGGGGCCACCTGGTGAGCATTCTCCATGCTCTCTCTCATCAGCTCAGTTTACGTTTGGTGCACCTCTGCCTGCACCCTCTGAGCCTCAGCCTGAACACGTTGGGCCTCTGCCGTCACCCTCTGGGCATCTACCATGCCCTGGATCAAAGTAAAAACTTGTGCCCCGTCAGCAGGCACACCTCTAGGAAATGGAATCTACGGCAGGAGAGAAAGGTCCTCCGCAAAAGCTGGGACAGCCCTCTAGAAAGGTGGGGGAGGAGGACCCCCGAAAGCTGCTGAAACTCCTATGCGGACAGAAGGTGAAGGAACAGTCCTTGCTACTCCCTGTGTAGGGGGTCGAGAAGTCGCTGACCTCTCCGATATGGCAGCTGCTCCTGATCGCTGCGATCTGGTCTTCGGCGGCATCCTGAAGACGGATCAAAACAAGAAGAAGTCATTAAGGCACAAGAATACAATATCATCAAGGAAGGACAACAGTATTCAAAGAAAGCAATACTCAGAAGGAATAGCAATATCAATAGATTGGAAGTGTTCCTAATTATGATTGAGTATTCGCTCTCATCCTAGTATACAATATCCTAGATCCTATCACAGGCTCGTAGTAGTACAACTAAGTCGTTGCACTACCACAACATCGCTTTAATTACGAAGATCGACCTGCATGGGCCACCACTAAAACGTGTCACAACCCGCACCCGATATAGGGGCACGAGTATGCGGGTACGTCCAGCCTACGCCACAGCATCGACGGTAGAACGATGTCTAGTTCACAAAACTATCTAATCAATCTCACATGAATATCCAACTCCATAAGGAGATACAGATATAACAATCTAATATGAAATACTCAACCACAGAACTAAAACACGATAAGATATCGAAAGAAATAATCAATACACAACCATAAAGTCTAGACAATAATATAATCTAAAATTCAAATAATGACATCCAAGTCTCAATATATATGCCGGAGACAAATCCGGTACCAAAATCTGCAAAAAGAACTAACTAATATAACTAGTGATTCCAGTTAGACCTTTTGGCAATCACACCTGAGCTACAAGGTCCAAGGCTGCAGCTACTCTTCCTGTGGTCCGTAATATGTCGGACACCAATCCTCTAAGTCGTCGTCTAAAAAATATATCCAGTCAGGATTGGAGCGAAGTACAACCCAATAGCAGTTTAAATTAATTGACAAGGACTATAAAACAATAAATAGAGAATTCTATATACTGAGAGAAAACAATAACTGATGCAATGGCAAATGGTAAAGAAAACATGCAATGTAGACAATAGGGTATAGTCAGTGCATATATGAAATGAAGGAGAAAGGAACTACAATATCAGACACAAGGCAATGTAATCTATGAAACTGAATGAAGAACTGCAACTATTCTAAGTGTTTGAAATACTAGTTTCGATATGTGATCGTCTTGGGAACTTGTACGATAGCTATATGGCCTGGATAATCATATGTGGGGTGTATGATTAACACTAATAATATTTTATAATTTACAATAGGAATATGATCACATCTCTTACTATCAATTTTTTCCGCCCTAACTAGTACAGTGGATCCAACCATGACATACACGATCAATGTCCAATGATGATATCATGTACAATGTCTAATGTCAATATCGTGTACGATGTTAATACGATAATTATTATAACATCTCATGACTGAAGATCCAAGATATATACTAGTCCGTGTACCATAGTGTCAAGAATCAGATGTAACATTTCTAAATACTTAAAATATAGTAATTATCAAATAATGAAAACTATTAGAGAATGTACTCGCCTGCCGTCCAGAGCAATGAATGTCAAACTGTGTCTGAACTGGTGTCACACAGACCTATATATGGAATATTACATTAATACAAGGTGTTAGAGTAAAATTAAGTTAAACTAGTTCAATTCTAGGTCATAAAGCCATTTCTAAGTCAAACCCGACTAATTCTAGGTTGTAAGAGTCTATCACTAGGATACTAGGTCGACACACTATGACACTAAGCTATACTAGCTAACCTACGATACTTTGAAACACACAAATGCCGTATCCTAAGATACGCAAGTTTTAATATAAAATAGTAATTTGTATATATATATATATATATATATATATATATATATATATATATATATATATATATATATATATATATATATACAAGTCATTACATATAGTACTTACTAATTACTGAAATTAGGATACCTTGGCCTTGCACGAATGCGTATCGCACTACCACACTCCAATCTCGATACTCAAACCCAATACCTTGAGTATCGACCCAATACCTTAATATTTACCTTGGTATCCCAAGGTAATTCAAAACCCCAACAATATAGCTAATACATATATAAACCCTCAATACTAATATACTAGCATATACTGTTTGTGGTAATAAACGAAAGAATAAAATGTATATAAGACGAGGTTTATACGAAACCCGCTTCCTTTGGTTTACAAATAAACTTGTACAATTTAATCCTATACGAGGACGTCGAAGTATAATTTATAAATCTGGGTAAATGTTGCTATAGGTGTCTGATCTGCAGTCGATCACTTTAGCCCTTGGACCACACGATGGTGAAGAAGTGCCGTGGAAGACGGAAAGCAGCTTCGGAGGTTGCTAAGGAAGATGGATGCACGACGCCGAAGTCGTTGACCGCTACTCCTTGCCTGAGCTCTGGATTCTTCTCTCTCAAAGACTCTTCGACCTCTCTTCAATCTCCAATGTTTCGACCCGTGGTTCGATCTCTTTGGAGGTTTTTTGACCAATTTCTTCGACCTTGTCCTCTGTTGATAGAGGTCTCTATTTATAGAGTTTTAGTGACAGTGACCACTCAGTTGGTGTAGAAACCGAGGAGTGGAAAGTATAGCACCCTTTACACAATGGTTAAAATAACCAATGCCTGCGTATAGATGATCTTTTGAGTGAGCGTGTGACGCGGGTCCAACTTGGGGATAAAACGCGTATAACTGCTGCGAAGATCACGGCGTAGAAGCCACGTAGGTAGGTATCCCTTGTGTAGAAGAGGTTGGCGTAGAAGCCAATGTCTGTCACCATGGCGTAGAAGCCAAGTAGGCATAGAAGTCGAGTAGGCGTAGAAGCCTGATGGCATAGAAGTCGAATAAGCACAGAAGGCCGAATGAGCATAGAAGCCGAGCGAGCATAGAAGCTGAGGAGGTGTAAAAGCCGAGTGGGCACAGAAGCTGAATGGGCGTAGAAGCCGAGTGGGCACAGGAGCTGAATGGGCATAGAAGCCGCTGCGTAACGTGCCAGAGTGATGATGTGGATGTCTCAGCCGGAATTACGGCTCTTGGAGATATAATCAAATCTCGCGCATTAAATGCAGAGATCCGCCATCATCCTGTGCATTAATTACAGAGGCGTGTTCTGAAGGCCTGCCACCATTTTGAGCATTAGGTGCAGAGATGTGCCTCGAGCCCTGTACGAAGAGCAGCTTTTGACGTGGCAGTCAGTTTGTCTTCCGCGGAGCGTAAACAGTTTACGTCTGCCTGTGTAAAACAAGGCAGCGTATCCCCTTGTATGCGTAAAAGCAGTTTACGCTGAGGGGATGTCAGTAAACGACGGTTCGGTAATATTAATCAAATCCTCTGTATTAAATGCAGAGATTCGACATCATACTGTGCATTAAATGCAGGAGCGCGTCCCGAGTGGTCGTCTGGGTAGCCGTGAAGTACTTTTTGTCAGGAGTCAGACGTCAGGTTCACTACGTGATTTGACAGGTTCATTTTGGGGAAGACGAAGCATTCCTCGTACGCTTTAATGCTGTATCGAAAGCGGATGAGTTTTACGCCATGGAGGCGATGAAGCACCCTGTCTACGCTGAAGCAGCCCGGACGTACTGTATTTACGCGGATGGCCCTTGAGTTCATGTTTTACGCTGTGCTTAGCGGAAAAGCTCCGTTGCACTCTTGATGGCTCTGAGGTCCTCTGTTTACGCTGCACTGCATCACCATGCTGCGTAGAGTTATCCAGCGTATTTTTTATGCTTCTACAAGACCCCCTTCAAAGCTTTTAAATTCCTCGTAATTTGAAATGCTTTGAATGAAGCATGAACCGTTCCTCGTAACTCGAAACGTCTCTGAATGGAGCCTAAAACGGTCAAGTCTGACACGTTCTTTCAAGGCTGACTTTATGGCGGAGTTATTGGGGATCGGTGTGACCTCCTTTGCCTATAAAAAGGCTGAGGAGTAAACTTGTTCTTCCCACGTTTCCTTCACCACGTAGGGATGATCGCCGGAGTTCGTCGGGTCAACCTGAGGAAGAAGAAGACCATGTTCTTCCAGCATGTAAGGAGCCGAAAAAGACGGCATCTTCGAGCAAGTGTCATCTGCAACGATGGATCATGGAAAGATATCATAGCCTCACTTGCTCGGGATAATCAGCAACTTTGTATGGCGGTTCTTCCAGGAGAAAGGAAGGGTCATATTTCACCATGCTGCTGGCAAGTGGCGCCTTCTCCCGTTACCTCCGGGGACGAGAGCAGGTAGACTAGCTCTGTCCAGGATCGAGTTGGGTTTAATATCTCAACTCGATCTGTCATGGCGTTGGACGTAAGAAAGCAGATTCAGTTTCTGCTTTTCTTCTGTTGGAGGATGGGTCAATGCCCATTTTGTATCCTCCTACCCTGATAATATGTCAGTTGGTTTGCGGTTACCGACTGATTGCTGGAGAAGATGGATGAAGAATTACCGCCCATGCGAGAACCTGGCAGAACAGATTCTGGGTGCGATCTTCATACGACGACGAGGAAGTCCTGTGTAGACGAGATTTCCCTCATATGTAATCACGAGAATGAAGAAAACCCCTGTAGACTGGATTTCCCTCATATGTAATCATGATTTTGATCTTTAATAAAGTCGTCTTTCTTCTGTGCATATGATTGTCTTGCCATATGTTGCTGTGAAGTCTGAATATGTGTAGCTTCGACACGTCTGATTCTTTACGCTGACTCTTTTAGAAAGAGTATTAGGTCCCGCCCTGTCTTGTACGCATGGCTAGGGGTGCGCAGAAAACTGTTTTAGCATTTAAGTCGAGTCTTCGAACCGTTCTGCTGTTAGGAGCGAGGAACCGCGTAGAATTCTGAACTGTTGCTTCTGATAAACAGAATTCTTTGTTCAGACTTCATCTTCAAGAATGATTTCTCGAGAATCCCTTGGAACAGGGCGAGAAATGGCTGTCAAACTGAGTCGCCATCTTGAACTGTAGATGGAATATTCAGACTGGAGTTCTGGATGAACTTCGAATCGACCCATGAAGAAGAGTAATTTTCAATGTTGAACTCTGCATGCTTCGGGTATTTGGGATATCTTCTGGTCAAGGGGGAGTATCTTCTGTGTGAACTCTTACAATTGACCGCTTTGAGAACCGTTCGGATGTACGCGTATTCTGGCCTGCGTATCTTCCAGATGTGCGGAGAGTCATAGCATAAGATCATAAGTTCGTAGCCTCGTGAGCGTAAACTAAACGCCATCGAGCGTAAAATCGTAGACTTGTAGTTCCTGAGCGTGAAGTCGTAGGTTTGTAGCCTCTCGAGCATAAAAGCTACCGAGCACAAAGGCATATGGGCGTAAAACCCGACTTGTAGCCGTCGAACGTAAAGCCGTAGATTCGTAGCTGTCGACCGTAGAAAGCTCCTTAGCGTAGAACTGTAGATCTGTAGCTGTGAAAAGGAAATCTTCCGAGCGTGAAGTCATGGATCTGTTGCTTCTGAGCGTAAACTAAACGCCGCCGAGCGTGAGACCATAGATTTGTAGCTGCTGAGCGTGAAGTCGTAGGTTTGTAGCCTCTCGAGCATAAAAGCTTACCGAGCATAAAGGCATCCGGGCATAAAACCATAGACTTGTAGCCTGTGAGCATAAAACCGTAGATCTGTAGCTGTCGAGCGTAGAAAGCTCCTTAGCGTAGGAACCACGAATCTGCTTCGCGCGAAAACTTTTCGAATTCGCTGACTGTCCGCCTTTCGAGAATAATAGGCTGACGTAGTCCCCAATCATAACCGAACATTAATTAGGAGATTTGATTCGGGTCTCGAGGAGTCCATCCGAACTCTTTATATACTCCCAAGTTTCTGAGAGAAAAACTTTTCATCCGTCTTCTGCGAAAGAAAGCCTTCGACTGTTCGAGTTCTTCTCTGTTTTTCTCCGAGTCTTCAAAGTTTCCAGTGATGGCCTCGAAGCAATACTCCTCCTCTAAGGGAAAGAAGGTCGATTCTTCTTCTCGTTCTTCTGCTCAAGCGGGAGTGTCTCCGGTCGGGCAAGGCGAACTTTATTCTGAGCGAAGCGTCCCGCCGACGAGCAGTGCCCCTGGCCTGCAAGGTAGAGTTTTTGGGACGAAAAGAACGACTTGAAAAATCCTTCGCACACGTTGAACATGACCGTGCTAGGTCATCTTCTGTGCTGATAACCTCTTTGAGGAAGATGATGCACGGAGATGTTTCATCTTTTACGCCCATATTTCTAATGTGTCAGCGTAAAAACTCCAGGTTTTCGCAGTTGAGCGTAAAAGCTTTGACTGCCGAGAACTTGGTGCATACTCTAAAATTTGAGTTTTACGCTTGTGGATGAAAATTCCGGCGTAACAACTCCAATTTTGGCAGTCTGGCGTAAAACACGGACTGTATACTGCCGACTTGAATTTTACGCTTCTGGATGAAAATTTTGGCGTAAACGATCAAGTTTGTACAGTCTTGGCGTAGAGCACAGACTGTTGCCTCTTGGCATATGCTGCAAGATTGTAATGTCCAGTATAAAAACTGACGTATTTTTCTTGCACCCTTGCAGTTAACTTGGGTGAGTCTCCACTAGCCGAGGTGATGGGTTCTGCCGCCGGGCTGCTGCACTCCAACTATCTGGAGGATCTGTCCCATGTGACATTTCCTATCTCCGGGCCCCAGTATCCCGAAGGAAGGGAAATCTTGATATCGGCTCAGGGCGAGCGAACGCTGCTGAACATGATTAATGGAGAGCCCCTGACGTACGTAGATGGGGACCAGTATATAAAGCCGGCCTTTCTCTTCGGGGACATGATTGATAAGCAGTCCCAGACGAAGCCAAAGAAAGAACTCTGGGTTTTCCCTGCCGGGAACTTGGTCATGAGTCTGCCCAAGATGCTGAGAGATTATCCCATCTCGGCATTCTTCCATGCTACACATCCCAGGAGGATGTCGTGGACGCTGACTCCCGATCTTCACGGTAGGCCGGGGAAGATCTTCTACGAGAAAGGATCTGGCCTATTTGTCAGCCGCCCTTCCGGTCCTGTAACGTCGTTCAGGGGACTGTACCCGGGCAGTGTCCCTAGTGAAAACAGCTTGGTGCTCCAGCCGGTGCAATTGCTGACCTTTTACAATAATTTCATGGGGCGCGGAGGAGTATACCCCAAGGTGAATCCTTGATGCAATGGGTGGATGACCCCAATAAATCTTCGATGGGCTCGCTTAGTCGATTGGGCCCTGGAGCATTTTCGGATCGAGTTGGAGAACATCGGTCTGCTTGCGGCTGTGAGTGCCACCAGTGTTGGGTTACCCCCTAACCCTAACTTATTTCTGGCACTGATGGAGCGATATATTCCGCTCACCGGGACTTTTGCCACTCCACTGGGGGAGTTGGGATTGGCCTTCCACGAGATGGCAGAGATCTCGAGACTGCCGATGGGGGATACTCCGTATGAAGAGTATGTTCCCACGAACCGGGAGTTGGGGGATTCAGACCCTCGGGTAGTGGAAGTGTACCAGGAGCTGATGTGCCACTACCTTGCTTGCACCGCCTTCTATGCTGAGCCTTCAGATTTGGCTCACACTAGCAAATGGACGTCCTACCTCTTTTTTCACCGGGCCAGGGCTGCTCAGCCGGAGAAAGTCTTGGAAGGCAAGGATGAGCCTGTGAATCCTCTGAGCGTGCTTACTGCTCAGGAAGTCGACGATCTTATGGAGGATGCTAGGGCTCCAGATCAGATCCTCGTCGAAGGGATAGGAAGATATCCTGCAGGTACTAAGGCCTACAGTCATCTGAGGCATTGCCGCAGGGCTCTATCCAAGGAAGCTCAACTGGCTGGCTTTCTCTCCATATGGCTGCGTCGACTGGTGGTACCTGGCATCGCATCTGCAGATCGTATTCACCGCAACACCCTGTGGCCGGGAGTGCATCTGGTATTTGGGGCAAGACTGGGCTTGCTCCCTGCCATGGTGTGCCGCATACAAGCTGGCCTGAGGGCGATGACTGAGGGGCTGCTTGCTGATGAAGCTCGACGTGAAAGCTTTCCCCGGGTGGAATTACCATACCTGTATTTGATGGGATGGTTAATTCTCCATAACCCCCGGGTGATGTCTCCAGGTTCCGACAGTAGCTTGGGGGGGAGTTTCTTGCTGAATTATAAGAAATCCTCCTGTAACGTGCTTACAGTTTTAGACTGTCGGCGGGTGCTGAATGGCGGCCATAGTTGGAAGCCCCTTTGCACTGTCCCCCCTGTTCATCGCAATCAATCGGGGATTAGGCTTGAGGACTCAGGTGGCGAGAAGACCATTCTTTCTCTCGAAGCTTTCAATTTGTTGGTCTGCATTAGACCTTCCCACTTGCTGTACAGAAGTGAAGACCACTGCTTCTTTGAACCCTACCTGCCTAGTCGGTTTGTCAGGCAGTTTGGGTATGATCAGTTGCACGTGGGGAACGCCGTTACCAGCTTCAAGTCCAGAGGTGGACTCATCGATGGAGCGAGGGGATGTCGATATTTTATCATGGGCTGCACTGGAGCAATTTTTACTGTGCCCTTCACCACACTCTCCACGGAATTGTGCATCCTTCACACGTATGACCAGTTCTACGTGGCCACCAACACCTTCCATCGCGATTTTGATATGCGTGGAAGTTTTAGGGTGCCCTCTTCCAAGCCTGGGGGAAGAGTCGAAGTCCCCTCGGTTTCTTCTGACGAGGGTGAGGAGTCCGTTACTCCGGACGAGCCTCTTATATCGGTACCGAGGGGTGAAATACCTCCGCCTGCAGGGGCTTTGGTAATCTCTGGGAAATGAAGGGCTCCTGCTCCGAAGGAAACTTTCCCTCGTAAGAGGAAGAAGAAGACGGTTGCTCGTCCTCTCCGGATTCCTGGTATTGAGGCTCCTGGAAGTGAGCCTGTTTCTCCCCATGTTGGGGATGATTCTTTGACTGGAGGTTCCTCGCCTGTTAGAGAGGGCCCTTCTACAGTTTCGGCCGGCGGTGCCGGAGAATCTCAGCTGGAGGCTGCTATCGCTGCTACTGCTTCAGGTAGTGGAACGAAGTTGCCTTCGGGGCTGATTATAAGACTCCATATACCTTTATCTGGAGCAGCATCGGGAGAGACCCCTGCCGTGCCTGTCAGCGCTCCTAGCGAGATTCCAGCCGATGAGCCTCAAGTGGATCTCGGCGAAGACCTGGAAGAGCACTTCCCAGCGTTTGTTAGTGCACCCCCTTCTCCAGGTATGACAGCTTGCCTAGCATCACTAAGAAATGATTTAGCTGTACAGGCCGCAGACGCGACATATACACCATTGGCCATTGGTAAATGTTGTCTTTTCATGCCTCTTCTTTAGGAAAATTAACATTATATTGATATTAACTTCCTCTCGTCTTCTTTTCAGGGGACGACCTCTTCGGGGAGGGCAGTGTAGATGCGCCCTTCGGCTCTGTGTCAGGTCCTGGCGGCGATACGGAGGTGCCTGATTTTGAAGAGGAAGCATCTTCGGGTGCCGGCTCGCCTGCAGAAGGGGACGAGCCTGTCATTGCGACAATGCCTCCTTCGAGTATGCTGGTTACTTCGTCCGGTGCCAGCGCTTCCTCTTTTGTCGAACTACCTGTTGAGGCGACAACTGCGGCCACATCGATTGCGGTCGTTCCTGGGGCGAGGTTTGATAACATTGCAACCACTCCCAGCGTGCATTCGGGTCTAGCTGCGCTGACCGAGCAATATACCAGTATCTTCTACAATACTTTGAAAACGCTGATATCAATGGTGTTGGAGAAGAATCTAAACTTTGAGCGTCTGCGAAAGTCCTCTCGATTTTCAATAGAGGCGATCAGGGACCTCGGCGATACTGGGTTAGCTGACGCCCTGGAGGGGGTAGTTAATGGTTTGGAGCAACCCATTAACGAATACTCGCAGCTATTCCAAGACAGTATTGACGATCTGGTCCAGGATGAATATGACTCCTTGACTGCAAGGCTGGAAGAGTTGGAAGCTCTGAGCAGGTCCCTCGAGATGCGACAGAAGGAGATGAGTGACGAGCACACCCTCTTAGAGTGTGTTGTTCCCCAGTTGGCCAAGAGTAAAGCTGAACATGAGAGAAATGAAGTGAGGGTCCGCAAGTTGGAGGCTGAGCTCGCTTTAGCGAAGGAGTGGTCTCGTGCTTCAGCCGCAGGTGTACATGTGTTACAGAGCCAAATGGAAAAGGCTCAACAGAACTTGGCACATGCGAGTGCCATGCACGCCGCTCTTACACATTCTCTGTCTGATTTATCCGGCTTGAATGATGAGGAGACGAGGTGGGAGCGATCTTGAGCTACCATTTTGGACTCCAGAAACGCGAGGATGGCTGCACTGGCGCAGCAGATTCGCGATTTGACCGCTCTCCCCTAATGATGTACTTTTCTGCTTTGCAAATGTAATTTTGCTCTTTTTTGGGAATAATAAAGAGGCTTTTCATCTGACTTTATGCACCTATCATTTCGGAATATAAATGACAGGTTTGGGTAAAAGTTATATCAGAGGTAGTATGGACGTAATATACTCTCGGTAAACTTTAGCAGGACATATCTATTCAGAGGTCATACGGACATGATAGAATATGCTTTAGTAGGACATATCTATTCAGAGGTTATATAGACATGATAGAATATGCTTTGACTAAAGTTTGTACACGAAACACTATCAGAGGTAATATGGACGTGATAGGTCTTGCAGTTCCAAATTAGTCGAATCATATCTATTCAGAGGTAATATGAACATGATAGAACATGACCCAACTAGTTTTATTTTGGAAGTAGTTTTGTCAGAATGAGATTTACGCCGTATTCCACTTGAGCAGAGGAGGTTAAGCATAGTACCTTTTCAGGAATTTGCCGTTGATAGGAGCCATTATGAGGTCTCCGTTAGGCTGGGCCAACCTGTAAGCGCCGTTTGAGAATGTTGTCTCGATCACATAAGGGTCTTCCCATTTAGGCTGGAATTTGCCCTTACTCCTGTGAGTAAGAATCATTGGCCTTCTCACAGCTAAGACTAGCTCGCCAACTTTGAACACTCTTTCCTTTACTCTTTGATTGAAAGCTCTGGAAATGCGTGCTTGGTAGAAGGCGATGCTCTGTTGTGCTTCATCGTCAGAAAGACATCTTAATAGCAGTCCGTCGTAGGTTCGGCGATATAGGCATTATGAAGATGCATTGAAGTAGAAGCGTAATGATCATCTTTTGACGGATACTGCTTCTTTAGGGTCCTCCGACAAGATTCCGTACGCCACGAAATCTATAAAGGGACTTTTCCAATCTCTCGTAGGAGGATCGGTGTTCACAGTGTAGCTGCGTTCTATGTGAGAGTTGTTCTTCACACAGAATAAATCTCTGTTAAGAAGGATTACCGAATTCTGCCTTCTTATAGGAGTAGCTAAATCTGCAGCTAGACTGGCTAGGGCATCAGCTTCCAGATTCTGAGATCGAGGTACATGCTCTAGGAAGAACCCTTTGAATGTCATGGCTATCTCGACCGTTGCTCGGTGATAGGGGATGAGGTCTGGATTCCGGACTTCATATATTCCTTTGACTTGATTGACGATAAGCAGAGAATCACCGAAAGCTTCCAGGGATTCGACCCCCAGCTCTTTAGCGACTTGGAGCCCGATTAGCAAAGCGTTGTACTCTGCGACGTTGTTGGAACAGGGCTCGCTAAGAGAGTATGCTCGGTAGATGACGAGTTTGTCGGGAGTAACCAGGACAATTCCTACCCCTGAAACTACGTTTCCCTTGGGACCAGTCCTGGAGGCGCTGTCGAAGAACATTTGCCATGCGTCACTTTCCATTGCGGAATTACATTCTGCAACTTCGTCGGGAATGTCCTCGTATAACTTGGAGGCCTTCGGGATCGGATGAGCAGCTAGGAAGTCAGCCAGTGCTTGGCCTTTGATGGACTTCTGAGGGACGTACACCATGTCATATGGTGTTAATAATATCGCCCAAGTCGCGAGTCGGGAGTTAAGAACACTTGGCTTGTTCATCAGTACCCGAAGAGGATTGATCCTGGAGATGATGTGAATGGTCTGGCCGGTGACATAGTGCCGCATCTTCTGAATAGCGAACATCAGAGCCAAACATTCCTTCTCCACTGGATTGTACCGGTGCTCAGCTCCGATCATCATTCTACTTAGATAGTAGATAGCCTGTTCATGCCCCACATCGTTCTTCTGCGCGAGAAGGGCTCCCAGAGAATGGTCCATTGCTCGAACGTACACGAAGAATGGTCTTCCTATGACGGGAGGTACCAGAACTGGCGGATGAGTGAGGTAGCATTTGATATCGTTAAACGCTTGCTGACAGGCTTCGTCCCATACGAAGGATACACCTTTCTTTATGAGACGAGAAAAATGCTGACATCTTCCAGAGAGGTTGGATATGAACCTCCGAATATAAGCCAGACGACCTTGAAATCCCCTGAGTTCCCTCAGATTACGGGGCGGTCGCATTTCTAAGATGGCCTTGACTTTATCAGGGTCCACTTGTATGCCCTTGGCGGTAATGACAAATCCCAGGAATTTGCCACTAGATACACCCAGAAAGGACTTTGTAGGATTCATCTTGAGTTGATGTTGGCGCATCAGCTCAAATACCGTCTTCAAGTCTTGGATGTGATTGTCCTTGAGGCGGCTTTTGACAGCTATATCGTCTACGTAATATTCCACTGTCTTGCGTAAATGCTTGTGGAATATGTTACTCATAGCCCGTTGGTACGTAGCCCCGGCGTTCTTCAATCCGAAGGGCATGACCGTATAGCAATATACCCCCAGTGGTGTCCGGAAGGCAGTATGCTTCTCGTCTTCAGGATGCATCTTGATCTGATTGTATCCTGAGAAGCCGTCCATGAAAGATATACGTTCAAAACCGCATGTATGGTCAATCATGACGTCTGCGATGGGAAGAGGAAACTCGTCCTTGGGACAGGCTGCATTCAGATCTCGGTAATCGATGCAGACGCGTACCTTCCTATTTTTCTTCATGACCGTGACAACATTGGTGACCCAGTCGGGGTGTTGTTCCTCCCGGATGAAACAGCAGGCTATCAACTTCTTGATTTCAGCTTCAATGGCGTCCATCATATCCGGGCGGAACCGGCGTTGGTGCTGCTTCACTGGCTTCGAAGCGGGCAATATGTTGAGTTTATGGGTAGCCACCTTTGGATCAAGTCCTGGCATATCCTCATAATTCCATGCAAAGACGTCGATGTATTCTTTTATCAGTTGAATAACTTCTTCCCTTTCAGCTGGGGAAAGATTGTTACTGATAAATATCGGCTTTGGTGAAAGTTCATCCCCAACATTGATCTGGATAACGTCATCTTCAGTGGGAGGTTCTCTCTGCTCGAAGCGGAACTCCCATTGTGTATCCATTAGTTGAGCCCAAGAGTCATTCTCAAATGGCTCAGATTCTGGTTCGTCTGCTTCGAAGGAATCTGCCACTACCATATTCACTGATAATGTTCGTTCGAGATCCTTGGATGAGTCGGAGGGCGACAAGCCATCTTGAAGAGAGGAAAGGATATCCTTATCCGGCTTGGAAGTCGCAAGGGAGGCGGTATACCCTAACCCGAAACGAGTTTGTTGATAGCGGGGATTGCCGAGCAGCGGTGTCCGTCTGCCTTTCCCGTAGTTGAGACCTGGTTCCAGCTTCAAGTCGTAACCCATACTTTGCATGATCTTCAAAGCTTGTGGGATGTACCTGTGAACTTGCACTTCACCAGCATCGTCATCGAAGAAATCTTCCTGTATAGTCGATTTGTTACGCATGAGGCCGAAGACTATTGAACGCTGACTGCTGCAGGCAGGCGGAACAATAAAGATAGAATCCTCATGTAGTCCATATGTCGTGACGACATTGGATGATGATGCTACTTCCCACACGTACGGATGATAGGAATCTAGAGCTGCCAAGAATTTTTGTGCTATAGGCTCTATATCGTCATGGGGAGAGGATTCCTGATTTGGAATTTGAGCGTCGATATACTGGAAAAGAGATCATTTATTATCGTCAGAAACCGTATTCCTGGTCGCATCTACATCAGTCGGCTGCCTGTCGCGCCGAAGATTGATGACCAAGGGTGGAGGCTTCTGGTTCAAAGTGATCACTAGAGGACGACCTCCTCTTCCTGACCTGGTTCTGTTCAGGTGGATAGCCATAGGCTCCATAGCTTTTGGACGAGTAGTTCGCCCTTTCACTCTGATTGACAGTGGTTATTCGACAGAGGGTTCTTCAGGCTCCCGGTGGGATTCCTTCTCTGTTTGGGCTGACACCTCTTCCGCGTAGTCTTGAGAGTACAACATGGCATCGGAGTAGTAGGATTCTACTCCTTTAAACGGGTTCAGGTCAGCAACCTCCATTTATACTGTTCCTTGGGCGTCTACATATTTAAGACAATGATGTAGAGTCGAAGGAACGATGTGATGGCTGTGGATCCATGGTCTGCCCAGCAAAATGTTGTAGGATACCTCTGAATCGATGACATAGCATGTAGCCACCGATCTGAGGTTGCCAATCTGGATCCTTAGGCGAATTTTCCCCAAGGGCTTACTTCTTCCGGCGTTGAAACCCACGATTGTAGTGGTAGTGTACGCCAATTCGCTGGTAGGAATCCTCAATGGTCTAAGCAGACTATGAGGAATGATGCTGATTGACGATCCCGGATCTATGTAAATCCGGTCGACCTCCATGGAACCGACGTATCCGGTATAATAGAGGGGTCTGTCATGCCTGTTATGTTTTAACAACATGTCATCTTGAGTGAAAGTGATGTTCGGGACCACCTCCATCACGCTGTGGCATTGAGGGCACGCCACTGGTTCTTTGTCAGGGGACTTGAGATGGGTCAAGTATGCTTCCGCCTGCATCAGTGCTTCACTCAGGGCTAGACGAGTGTCTTGGAAGAGCCTGAGTAGCTCGAAGATGGACAACCTGGCTGGTGTATTAGCCAGTTGGGCCAGGATGTCGAAGTTGTACGGCTTTTCAAGACCTTTGTTTTGAATATTTTTAAAGGTTTGTCGAAACGTACTTCTTTCTGCTTCCCCTTGTCCGCCGAAGTTGGTCTCGAAGGACCGATCTCTGGTACGACGGGCTCTGGTTCTGAAGGCTTGGTAGCTGAAGTGTCTGCCGGTGCATCTCCCTGACTCGCTCCGTAGTCCTTGAGGTAAGCTTTCCCTGAACGGGTTGAAACCAATACCTCGTCTTCGTCTGATGTCGAAGAAGTCGCAACCATATGGCATGGTTTGCATTTGGAGCTCTTTCTAGACTTAGCCTTAGTAGCATTAGTCTCTTTCTCGAGCTCCGACACCAAATCTGGATGAACCCACATAATCTCGCCCCACCGGGTGGTTAGGGGTATCAGGTCATAATTTTGACCCCTGACTGGAGGAAGATTGACGATGTTCATCGTCGTCCGGGAAATAGGTGTAACACCGTCCGGGACCTCTTGGGGAGGCAGATTGCTAAATTGCAGAGAGATCATGTTGGCCGTGACCGTCTTCTCGTTATTGTGCAGAGTGATGGCCTTGGCATCGACCAGCTCCTGGATCTTCCTTTTCAGTATATAACACGCCTTTGTCGGGTGGTGTACGTATCTGTGGAAGATGCAGTACTTAGGGTTGCTAGTATTGCCGACTTCTTGGGGCCGCCTCTGCTCCGGAAGGGTGATCTTGCCGCTCTTGACGAGACACTCGAATATACTCGGAATATCGTCGTCGTCAAAAGAGTATACTTCAACGGGCCTGGAAGTCCCTGGTCTCGTCTGTGCGGTCGCCGCAGTCTTTTGCCTGGACGTGTTGATTGTCAGGGCCTCTTTCCCTTTGGAAACGCGAGGATGGTCGCTGTTGGGAGATGACCTCTTGCCTCTGTCGGAGGCAGAGATCATGATGCCATTGTCCCGCGCCTTCCGACTGTTGTCTTCGGCGGCTGCCGCTGAGATGATGAATGAGGGGCCAATCATGGAACTGATATGGTCCCGTGAACACCGAGATAACGGGAAGAAGGTTCTTCCTGCAAATGTCCACCAATGCCGAGTCTGGAACTCCGGAAGGCATTTGCAAAGTGGCCTGACGAAAACGTTCGATAAAGGTGCGAACGTTCTCTTTTTCCTTCTGCTTTACTTCGATAAGAGAGGACATAGACATGTCCATCCCTCCCTCGTAGAATCGTGTGAAGAATAAAGCCTTGAAGTCTTCGAAGGACGAGATGCAGTTGTCCGCCAGGCTGCGGTACCACTGATAAGCTACTCCCGAGAGACAGCCTTTGAACACCCGGGTGAGGAGGGCGTCATTCCCTTGTAATAGCACCGTCATCATACTGAAGTAGTTCATGTACTGACTTGGTGACATTTTTCCTTCGAACAAAGCCATGGTCTGTGGCTTGTATCTCGGAGGGAAAGGGACCTCTTCCCAGATAGCTGGGTAAGGTTGGTTGATCCCCAATGTCTTGAGCTGATCTTTGTGCTTCAAGGCATCAAATTAGGCTTTCAACTCTCGTACTGCTTGCATCGGATTGTCAGCCGGCAGCGAGACCACGGAGTGGTGCAGAGTCGGTTGTATCGCGACCCCAACATGAGGTAATGCATTCTCCGAGTGAGGAAGAGGAGGACCTGCTGATTCCTGATCTAGAGCAGGCTCTTGGATCGTGTTGGATGGTGGTAAGTCCACCCCCTCACGTACCTGAGTTGGAGGGACCGTTGTTTGAGCCATAGTAGCTGCGTGCTGGGTTAGCATCATCTGGTGCATGTTCTCCATCATGGATTGCATTTGTTTCAGAGACGTCTCCAGCACAGTGATGCGTTGTTCAGCGCTCCCTGACGGCGAAGCTTTCTCGTGTTCATCTCCAATGGCATAAACTTCCATCTCCCTGGGTGTCATTGAAGGATTAGTATAGGTCGCTGTAGAAGTCGACTCTATACTTTCAGTATCTGATTCGGGAGACTGGCGACCCCCGGTGTCGGAATCAGACGAGTACGAAGCCGGTTGTCGTAACTTCGAACGGGTGTTTTGGAACACCCCAGCTTCAGTGCTTCTAAGGAGCTGGTTGAATCTCCTTCGGCTTGGAGTTCTAGAGGGATGACGTCTTGAGCTCGATCGTCCTCTAGGTATGTGCGAAGCCATGTTCACCGACGCATGTGTGGGCTCTTCTTCTTGGGAAGACGGAGAGTAGCTTAACCGGTCGAAAACCGACCGTCTTGCTTCAGAACAGCAACAATTAACTACAATCCTATGACTATTATAATGGTGCTCGCTAGGAGGCGTAATAGACATACTGGAAGATCCCCTATCCTTGCGTTTCTGGATCAGATATGTACGCAGGTCAAGAGGATTTACAGAAGAGGAAGATTGCTTGTTTCTTCTGTTCACCGCAGTGGGCATGCAGATGTTGGGAACCGGAGTTCTCCCTGTGCCACCCGTATACAACAGGTTGGCCATCTGGTCAGCGGATAATCCCCGAGGAGGGTATCTTTCCGCAAATTGAGCCTTCTTTACGCCGAGGGGCTCCTCCTGGCATAATTTGGCACTGTGCTCCGGCTGGCGTAGAGCCGAGGAGGCCCTCAGTCGGCCATCGGTTCCTCGCGTAATCCGGAGGGCGGGCAGATTTCTCCCTTGCTGGCGTAGAGGCCAAGAATCTGAGCAGTCCGCTCCTTGCTTTCCCTTGCAAAGATTGCAGGGATCATCTGTCTCTCCGCGGAGGGCAGATGCAGTCTTGCGTGCAGAGCGCGAAGTGGGCTTCTGGACTAGCGCTGAGGCATTGTCCGAAGTTTCGTCTATTCCTCCAAGGACGGGAGACTGAATTTCACGCTCAAGGCGTGGAGTATACTTCTGGGTTGGCGCTGAGGCCTTGCCAGAAGTTTTGTCTATTCCGCCGATGATGGGAGACTGATTTCTACGCGCAGAGTGCGGTGTAGACTTCTGGACTAGCGCTGAGGCATTGTCCAAAGTTTCGTCTGTTCCGCCGAGGACGGGAGACTGAATCTCGCGCGCAAGGCGTGGAGTATACTTCTGGGTTGGCGCTGAGGCCTTGCCAGAAGTTTTGTCGGCCCTGTCAGAGACAGGCGACTGAATTTTACGCGCAAGGCGCGGAGGGAGCAATACTACAACCTCGTTGGTCGGAGAGATCGGAGAGTCGACAGGAATGATAGTGGATGTCTTGTGCATCCAGACCTTGCACAGCTTCCTGTTGTCTTGTACAGAGAGAGAGTGAGAGCTACCCCCTGTCCGAAGCATGTTTTCGTAGGCAGACTGGTCGAACTGGACGACCAGTGTCTTCTTCACGGATCCCACGGATATCGCATCGTGTTGAGCAATCGCTTCCTCATTAGAAGAGAAAGATGTCACCAGTAGAGTCGCCATCTTGTATGTGGTAATAAACGAAAGAATAAAATGTATATAAGACGAGGTTTATACGAAACCCGCTTCCTTTGGTTTACAAACAAACTTGTACAATTTAATCCTATACGAGGACGTCGAAGTACAATTTATAAATCTGGGTAAATGTTGCTATAGGTGTCTGATCTGCAGTCGATCACTTTAGCCCTTGGACCACACGATGGTGAAGAAGTGTCGTGGAAGACGGAAAGCAGCTTCGGAGGTTGCTAAGGAAGATGGATGCACGATGCCAAAGTCGTTGACCGCTACTCCTTGCCTGAGCTCTGGATTCTTCTCTCTCAAAGACTTTTCGACCTCTCTTCAATCTCCAATGTTTCGACCCGTGGTTCGATCTCTTTGGAGGTTTTTTGACCAATTTCTTCGACCTTGTCCTCTGTTGATAAAGGTCTCTATTTATAGAGTTTTAGTGACAATGACCACTCAGTTGGTGTAGAAACCGAGGAGTGGAAAGTATAGCACCCTTTTACACAACGGTTAAAATAACCAATGCCTGCGTATAGATGATCTTTTGAGTGAGCGTGTGACACGGGTCCAACTTGGGGATAAAACGCGTATAACTGCTGCGAAGATCACGGCGTAGAAGCCACGTAGGTAGGTATCCCTTGTGTAGAAGAGGTTGGCGTAGAAGCCAATGTCTGTCACCATGGCGTAGAAGCCAAGTAGGCATAGAAGCCGAGTAGGCGTAGAAGCCTGATGGCATAGAAGCCGAATAAGTACAGAAGGCCGAATGAGCATAGAAGCCGAGCGAGCATAGAAGCTGAGGAGGCGTAGAAGCCGAGTGGGCACAGAAGCTGAATGGGCGTAGAAGCCGAGTGGGCACAGGAGCTGAATGGGCGTAGAAGCCACTACGTAACGTGCCAGAGTGATGATGTGGATGTCTCAGCCGGAATTACGGCTCTTGGAGATATAATCAAATCTCGCGCATTAAATGCAGAGATCCGCCATCATCGTGTGCATTAATTGCAGATGCGTGTTCTGAAGGCCTGCCACCGTTCTGAGCATTAGATGCAGAGACGTGCCTCGAGCCCTGTACGAAGAGCAGCTTTTGACGTGGCAGTCAGTTTGTCTTCCAGGGAGCGTAAACAGTTTACGTCTGCCTGTGTAAAATAAGGCAGCGTATCCCCTTGTATGCGTAAAAGCAGTTTACGCCGAGGGGATGTCAGTAAACGACGGTTCGGTGATATTAATCAAATCCTCTGCATTAAATGCAGAGATCCGCCATCATACTGTGCATTAAATGCAGGAGCGCGTCCCGAGTGGTCTGTCATTATTCCAGCCGTCGTCTGGGTAGCCGTACAGTACTTTTTGTCAGGAGTCAGACGTCAGGTTCACTGCGTGATTTGACAGGTTCATTTCGGGGAAGACAAAGCGTTCCTCGTACGCTTTAATACTGCATCGAAAGTGGATGAGTTTTACGCCATGGAGGCGATGAAGCACCCTGTCTACGCTGAAGCAGCCCGGACGTACTACATTTACGCGGATGGCCCTTGAGTTTATATTTTACGCTGTACTTAGCGGAAAAGCTCCATTGCACTCTTGATGGCTCTGAGGTCCTCTGTTTACGCTGCACTGCATCACCATGCTGCGTAGAGTTATCCAGCGTTTTTTTCATGCTTCTACACATGTCATATGGTGTTAATAACATCGTCCAAGTCGCGAGTCGGGGGTTAAGAACACTTGGCTTGTTCATCAGTACCCGAAGAGGATTGATCCTGGAGATGATGTGAATGGTCTGGCCGGTGACATAGTGCCGCATCTTCTGAATAGCGAACATCAGAGCCAAACATTCCTTCTCCACTGGATTGTACCAGTGCTCAGCTCCGATCATCATTCTACTTAGATAGTAGATAGCCTGTTCATGCCCCACATCGTTCTTCTATGCGAGAAGGGCTCCCAGAGAATGGTCTATTGCTCGAACGTACAGGAAGAATGGTCTTCCTATGACGGGAGACACCAGAACTGGCGGATGAGTGAGGTAGCGTTTGATATCGTTAAACGCTTGCTGACAGGCTTTGTCCCATACGAAGGATACACCTTTCTTCATGAGACAAGAAAAAGGCTGACATCTTCCAGAGAGGTTGGATATGAACCTCCGGATATAAGCCAGACGACCTTGAAATCCCCTGAGTTCCCTCAGATTATGGGGCGGTCGCATTTCTAAGATGGCCTTGACTTTATCAGGGTCCACTTGTATGCCCTTGGCGGTAATGACAAATCCTAGGAATTTGCCACTAGATACACCCAGAAAGGACTTTGTAGGATTCATCTTGAGTTGATATTGGCGCATCAGCTCAAATACCGTCTTCAAGTCTTGGATGTGATTGTCCTTGAGGTGGCTTTTGACAGCTATATCGTCTACGTAACATTCCATTGTCTTGCGTAAATGCTTATGGAATATGTTACTCATAGCCCGTTGGTACGTAGCCCCGGCGTTCTTCAGTCCGAAAGGCATGACCGTATAGCAGTATACCCCCAGTGGTGTCCGGAAGGCAGTATGCTTCTCGTCTTCAGGATGCATCTTGATCTGATTGTATCCTGAGAACCCGTCCATGAAAGACATACGTTCGAAACCGCATGTATTGTCAATCATGACGTCTGTGATAGGAAGAGGAAACTCGTCCTTGGGGCAGGCTGCATTCAGATCTCGGTAATCGATGCAGACGCGTACCTTCCCATTTTTCTTCATGACCGAGACAACATTGGCGACCCAGTCGAGATGTTGTTCCTCCCGGATGAAACCGCAGGCTATCAACTTCTTGATTTCAGCTTTAATGGCGTCCATCATATCCGGGCGGAACCGGCATTGGTGCTGCTTCACTGGCTTCGAAGCGGGCAATATGTTGAGTTTATGGGTAGCCACCTTTGGATCAAGTCCTGGCATATCCTCATAATTCCATGCAAAGACGTCGATGTATTCTTTTATCAGTTGAATAACTTCTTCCCTTTCAGCTGGGAAAAGATTGTTACTGATAAATATCGGCTTTGGTGAAAGTTCATCCCCAACATTGATCTGGATAACGTCATCTTCAGTGGGAGGTTCTCTCTGCACAAAGCGAAACTCCCATTGTGTATCCATTAGTTGAGCCCAAGAGTCATTCTCAAACAGCTCAGATTCTGGTTCGTCTGCTTCGAAGGAATCTGCCACTACCATATTCACTGATAATGTTCGTTCGAGAGCCTTGGATGAATCGGAGGGCGACGAACTGTCTTGAAGAGAGGAAAGGATATCCTCGTCCGGTTTGGAAGTCGCAAGGGAGGTGGCATACCCTAACCCGAAACGAGTTTGTTGATAGCGAGAATTGCCGAGCAGCGGTGTCCGTCTGCCTTTCCCGTAGTTGAGACCTGGTTCCAGCTTCAAGTCGTAACCCATACTTTGCATGATCTTCAAAGCTTGTGGGTTGTACCTGTGAACTTGCACTTCACCAGCATCGTCATCGAAGGAATCGTCATGTATAGTCGGTTTATTGCGCATGCGGCCGAAGACTATTGAACGCTGACTGCTGCAGGCAGGCGGAACAATGAAGATAGAATCCTCATGTGGTCCATATGTCGTGACGACATTGGATAATGATGCTACTTCCCATACGTACGGATGATAGGAATCTATAGCTGCCAAGAATTTCTGTGCTATAGGCTCTATATCGTCATGGGGAGAGGATTCCTGATTTGGAATTTGAGCGTCGATATACTGGAAAAGAGATCCTTTATTATCGTCAGAAACCGTATTCCTGGTCGCATCTACATCAGTCGGCTGCCTGTCGCGCCAAAGATTGATGACCAAGGGTGGAGGCTTCTGGTTCAAAGTGATCACCAGAGGATGACCTCCTCTTCCTGACCTGGTTTTGTTCAGGTGGATAGCCATAGGCTCCATGGCTTTTGGACGAGTAGTTCGCCCTTTCACTCTGATTGACAGTGGTTGTTCGACAGAGGGTTCTTCAGGCTCCCGGTGGGATTCCTTCTCTGTTTGGGCTGACACCTCTTCCGCGTAGTCTTGAGAGTACAACACGGCATCGGAGTAGTAGGATTCTACTCCTTTAAACGGGTTCAGGTCAGCAACCTCCGTTTGTACTGTTCTTTGGACGTCTACATATTTAAGGCATTGATATAGAGTCGAAGGAACGATGTGATGGCTGTGGATCCATGGTCTGCCCAGCAAAATATTGTAGGATACCTCTGAATCGATGACATAGCATGTAGCCACCGATCTGAGGTTGCCAATCTGGATCCTTAGGCGAATTTTCCCCAAGGGCTTACTTCTTCCGGCGTTGAAATCCACGATTGTAGTGGTGGTGTACGCCAATTCGCTGGTAGGAATCCTCAATGGTCTAAGTAGACTATGAGGAATGATGCTGATTGACGATCCCGGATCTATGTGAATCCGATCGACCTCCATGGAACTGACGTATCCGGTGTAATAGAGGGGTCTGTCATGCCTGTTATGTTTTAATAGCATGTCATCTTGAGTGAAAGTGATGTTCGGGACCACCTCCATCACGCTGTGGCATTGAGGGCACGCCACTGGTTCTTTGTCAGGGGACTTGAGATGGGTCAAGTATGCTTCCGCCTGCATCAGTACATCACTCAGGGCTAGAGTAGCTCGAAGATGGACAACCTGGCTGGTGTATTAGCCAGTTGGGCCAGGATGTCGAAGTTGTACGGCTTTTTGAGACCTTTGTTTTGAATATTTTTTAAAGGTTTGTCGAAACGTACTTCTTTTTGCTTCCCCTTGTCCGCCAAAGTTGGTCTCGAAGGACCGGTCTCTGGTACGACGGGCTCTGGTTCTGAAGGCTTGGCAGCTGAAGTGTCTGCCGGTGCATCTCCCTGACTCGCTCCGTAGTCCTTGAGGTAAGCTTTTCCTGAACGGGTTGCAACCAATACCTCGTCTTCGTCTGATGTCGAAGAAGTCACAACCATATGGCATAGTTTGCATTTGGAGCTCTTTCTAGACTTAGCCTTAGTAGCATTAGTCTCTTTCTCGAGCTCCGACACCAAATCTGGATGAACCCACATAATCTCGCCCCGTCGGGTGGTTAGGGGTACCAGGTCATGATTTTGACCCCTGGCTGGAGGGAGATTGACGATGTTCATCGTCGTCCGAGAAATAGGTGTAACACCGTCCGGGACCTCTTGGGGAGGCAGATTGCCAAATTGCAGAGAGATCATGTTGGCCGTGACCGTCTTCTCGTTATTGTGCAGAGTGATGGCCTTGGCATCGACCAGCTCCTGGATCTTCCTTTTCAGTATGTAACACGCCTTTGTCGGGTGGTGTACGTATCTGTGGAAGATGCAGTACTTAGGGTTGCTAGTACTGCCGACTTCTTGGGGCCGCCTCTGCTCCGGAAGGGTGATCTTGCCGCTCTTGATGAGACACTCGAATATACTCGGAATATCGTCGTCGTCAAAAGAGTATACTTCAACGGTCCTGGAAGTCCCTGGTCTCGTCTGTGCGGTCGCCGCAGTCTTTTGCCTGGACGTGTTGATTGTCAGGGCCTCTTTTCCTTTGGAACCGCGAGGATGGTCGCTGTTGGGAGATGACCTCTTGCCTCTGTCGGAGGCAGAGATCATGATGCCATTGTCCCGCGCCTTCCGACTGTTGTCTTCGGCGGCTGCCGCTGAGATGATGAGTGAGGGCCAATCATGGAACTGATATGGTCCCGTGAACACCGAGATAACGGAAAGAAGGTTCTTCCTGCAAATGTCCACCAATGCCGAGTCTGGAACTCCGGGAGGCATTTGCAAAGTGGCCTGACAAAAAGTTCGATGAAGGTGCGAACGTTCTCTTTTTCTTTCTGCTTTACTTCGATGAGAGAGGACATAGACATGTCCATCCCTCCCTCGTAGAATCGTGTGAAGAATAAAGCCTTGAAGTCTTCGAAGGACGAGATGCAGTTGTCCGCCAGGCTGCGGTACCACTGATAAGCTACTCCCGAGAGACAGCCTTTGAACACCCGGGTGAGGAGGGCGTCATTCCCTTGTAATAGCACCATCATCATACTGAAGTAGTTCATGTACTGACTTGGTGATGTCTTTCCTTCGAACAAAGCCATGGTCTGTGGCTTGTATCTCGGAGGGAAAGGGACCTCTTCCCAGATAGCTGGGTAAGGCTGGTTGATCCCCAATTTCTTGAGCTGATCCTTGTGCTTCAAGGCATCAAATTGGGCTTTCAACTCTCGTACTGCTTGCATCGGATTGTCAGCCGGCAGCGAGACCACAGAGTGGTGCGAAGTCGGTTGTATCGTGACCCCAACAGGAGGTAATGCATTCTCCGAGTGAGGAAGAGGAGGACCTGCTGATTCCTGATCTAGAGTAGGCTCTTGGATCGTGTTGGATGGTGGTAAGTCCACCCCCTCACGTACCTGAGTTGGAGGGACCGCTGTTTGAGCCATGGTAGCTGCGTGCTGGGTTAGCATCATCTGGTGCATGTTCTCCATCATGGATTGTATTTGTTTTAGAGACGTCTCCAGCACAGTGATGCGTTGTTCAGCGCTCCCTGACGGTAAAGCTTCCTCGTGTTCATCTCCAATGGCATAAACTCCCATCTCCCTGGGTGTCATTGAAGGATTAGTATAGGTCGCTGTAGAAGTCGACTCTATACTTTCAGTATCTGATTCGGGAGACTGGCGACCCCCAGCGTCGGAATCAGACGAGTACGAAGCCGGTTATCGTGACTTTGAACGGGTGTTTTGGAACACCCCAGCTTTAGTGCTTCTAAGGAGCTGGTTGAATCTCCTTCGGCTTGGAGTTCTAGAGGGATGACGTCTTGAGCTCGATCGTCCTCTAGGTATGTGCGAAGCCATATTCACCGATGCATGTGTGGGCTCTTCTTCTTGGGAAGACGGAGAGTAGCTTAACCGGTCGAAAACCGACCGTCTTGCTTCAGAACAGCAACAATTAACTACAATCCTATGACTATTACAATGGTGCTCGCTAGGAGGCGTAATAGACATACTGGAAGATCCCCTATCCTTGCATTTCTGGATCAGATATGTACGCAGGTCAGGAGGATTTACAGAAGAGGAAGATTGCTTGTTCCTTCTGTTCACCGCAGTGGGCATGCGGATGTTAGGAACCGGAGTTCTCCCTGTGCCACCCGTATACAACAGGTTGGCCATCTGGTCAGCGAATAATCCCCGAGGAGGGTGTCTTTCCGCAAATTGAGCCTTCTTTACGCCGAGGGGCTCCTCCTGGCATAATTTGGCATTGTGCTCCGGCTGGCGTAGAGCCGAGGAGGACCTCAGTCGGCCATCGGTTCCTCGCATAATCCGGAGGGCGGGCAGATTTCTCCCTTGCTGGCATAGAGGCCGGGAATCTGAGCAGTCCGCTCCTTGCTTTCCCTTGCATAGATTGCAGGGATCATCTGTCTCTCCGCGGAGGGCAGATGCAGTCTTGCGTGCAGAGCGTGAAGTGGGCTTCTGGACTAGTGCTGAGGCATTGTCCGAAGTTTCGTCTATTCTGCCAAGGACGGGAGACTGAATTTCACGTGCAAGGCGTGGAGTATACTTTTGGGTTGGCGCTGAGGCCTTGCCAGAAGTTTTGTCTATTCCGCCGAGGACGGGAGACTGATTTCTACGTGCAGAGCGCGGTGTAGGCTTCTGGACTAGCGCTGAGGCATTGTCCGAAGTTTCGTCTGTTCCGCCGAGGACGGGAGACTGAATCTCACGCACAAGGCGTGGAGTATACTTCTGGGTTGGCACTGAGGCCTTGCCAGAAGTTTTGTCGGCCCTGTCAGAGACAGGCGACTGAATTTTACGCGCAAGGCGCGGAGGGAGCAATGCTACAACCTCGTTGGTCGGAGAGATCGGAGAGTCGACAGGAATGGTAGTGAATGTCTTGGGCATCCAGACCTTGCGCAGCTTCCTGTTGTCTTGTACAGAGAGAGAGTGAGAGCTACCCCCTGTCCGAAGCATGTCTTCGTAGGCATACTGGTCGAACTGGACGACCAGTGTCTTCTTCATGGATCCCACGGATATCGCATCGTGTTGAGCAATCGCTTTCTCATCAGAAGAGAAAGATGTCCCCAGCAGAGTCGCCATCTTGTTTGTGGTAATAAACGAAAGAATAAAATGTATATAAGATGAGGTTTATACGAAACCCGCTTCTTTTGGTTTCCAAACAAACTTGTATAATTTAATCTTATACGAGGATGTTGAAGTACAATTTATAAATCTGGGTAAATGTTGATATAGGTGTCTGATCTGCAGTCGATCACTTTAGCCCTTGGACCACACGATGGTGAAGAAGTGCCGTGGAAGACGGAAAGCAGCTTCGGAGGTTGCTAAGGAAGATGGATGCACGACGCCAAAGTCGTTGACCGCTACTCCTTGCCTGAGCTCTGGATTCTTCTCTCTCAAAGACTCTTCGACCTCTCTTCAATCTCCAATGTTTTGACCCGTGGTTCGATCTCTTTGGAGGTTTTTTGACCAATTTCTTTGACCTTGTCCTCTGTTGATAGAGGTCTCTATTTATAGAGTTTTAGTGACAGTGACCACTCAGTTGGTGTAAAAATCGAGGAGTGGAAAGTATAGCACCCTTTTACACAACGGTTAAAATAACCAATGCCTGCGTATAGATGATCTTTTGAGTGAGCGTGTGACACGGGTCCAACTAGGGGACAAAACGCGTATAACTGCTGCAAAGATCACGGCGTAGAAGCCACGTAGGTAGGTATCCCTTGTGTAGAAGAGGTTGGCGTAGAAGCCAATGTCTGTCACCATGGCGTAGAAGCCAAGTAGGCATAGAAGCCGAGTAGGCGTAGAAGCCTGATGGCATAGAAGCCGAATAAGCACAGAAGGCCGAATGAGCATAGAAGCCGAGCGAGCATAGAAGCTGAGGAGGCGTAGAAGCCGAGTGGGCACAGGAGCTGAATGGGCGTAGAAGCCGCTGCGTAACGTGCCAGAGTGATGATGTGGATGTCTCAGCCGGAATTACGGCTCTTAGAGATATAATCAAATCTCGCGCATTAAATGCAGAGATCCGCCATCATCCTGTGCATTAATTGCAGAGGCGTGTTCTGAAGGCCTGCCACCGTTCTGAGCATTAGGTGCAGAGACGTGCCTCGAGCCCTGTACGAAGAGCAGCTTTTGACGTGGCAGTCAGTTTGTCTTCCGCGGAGCGTAAACAGTTTACGTCTGCTTGTGTAAAATAAGGCAGCATATCCCCTTGTATGCGTAAAAGCAGTTTATGCCGAGGGGATGTCAGTAAATGACGGTTCGGTGATATTAATCAAATCCTCTACATTAAATGCAGAGATCCGCCATCATACTGTGCATTAAATACAGGAGCGCGTCCCGAGTGATCTGTCATTATTCCAGCCGTCGTTTGGGTAGCCGTGCAGTACTTTTTGTCAGGAGTCAGACGTCAGGTTCACTGCGTGATTTGACAGGTTCATTTCGGGGAAGACGAAGCGTTCCTCGTACGCTTTAATGCTGCATCGAAAGTGGATAAGTTTTACGCCATGGAGGCGATGAAGCACCCTGTCTACGCTGAAGCAGCCCGGACGTACTGCATTTACGCGGATGACCCTTGAGTTCATATTTTAGGCTGTGCTTAGCGAAAAAGCTCCGTTGCACTCTTGATGGCTCTGAGGTCCTCTATTTATGCTGCACTGCATCACCATGCTGCGTAGAGTTATCCAGCGTATTTTTCATGCTTCTACATATACTAAGTACTATAATATATATCAATACAATATATAGATACTAACTACTAACATACATCATATACTAATACATACCTACTACCTATCAACATAATCAAGTATAAATAACTAACTATTTATCTATACTAACTACTAACTAAAACACTACCTAAATAACTAAACTAGCCCACCTGATACTATGCAGATACTGATACTAACCAACTAATCTACTAACCATCTAACTGATACACTAGCTAACAAGTATATCACTAAACTAACTAATATACCTAACTACTACCCATACCTAATAACTAAACCATCTCACTGACTGAAACCGAAAAGCTGAAACATCTAACCCAATCTAAACCCAATTACCCAAATTGTTGATATACTGAAACCATGTTGAAACTGAATGTTGAATCCACTGATACTGTACGATACTATGCTGATACTGCTACCTGTGATGGTTGTGCATTGAACCCTTGCTGCAACTGTTCTCTGTTTAGGAGCTCCAACAGGGTCCCCCCTTGCTGTGCATTGAACCCTTGTAGATCCTTGTTGTAGTAGCCTCAATTGAAGAATAGGGAAGGAATTTGTGAAAAACTTTGTGAGGAAATGGTGAGGGAATGAAAAAATTAAAAAAGGGGGGAAATCTAGATCTACATGAAATAAGAAATGAGAAGAGGCTCTCTCTCTCTCTCTCTCTCTCTCTCTCCTCCCTCCTAATGTGGCCGGCCCTAGCTGTAGCGCCCCGTTCCTCCTATTCGAGGAGCGCGGCTAAGAAACACAAGATGGTATCGTTCGATCGGGATAGATTGAAACAAGAACTCGTCCTCGTTATGGATTTGTTTCTTCGGAAATCGATTCCCAAATTCAGTGGACCGTGCCCCCGGGATCGACTTAGCCGCAGAGTCAGGAGGGACCTCTCCGCTGTTATCTTTTGTTGCCTTGGATTTCGATGTCGCTTGTTACTTTCGTGCTTTGAGTTGGTT
This sequence comes from Iris macrosiphon, assembly GCA_036927795.1. NCBI lineage: Eukaryota > Viridiplantae > Streptophyta > Magnoliopsida > Asparagales > Iridaceae > Iris > Iris macrosiphon. The sequence goes on from JAYESA010000004.1 coordinate 163,994,326, forward strand.
TTGGATTTGCTTGGGTTTTCTTGAACGGTTTCGATAATTTTATTATTTTCGTTTATTGAATTGCACTTCAATTCCGAGATTGGGAAGAGAGGAAGAAGTATTGATCGAGCTGTTCGTGCAATGCAGGTGAACGAGCAGTAGGCGACTTACGAGCGGAATCGTGAAGTGCCTCTTTCCTTCCCCCTTCCAACTACTAAGTGAGTGGATACCATCCCGATTAGCTAGCCTTGCTTCCAAGTCTTCACACCTAAAACTCTTGCATTCTTGTTGTCCCGATCAAACGATGCCAATAATAACTAAAAGATGCCAAGATAAAATAGGACTAGACTTGGATTATTATGCTTGTCATTCAACTTGGGAACGGTTACTCATTTGCATGCTTGTTCGTTTGGAATATTCTATACATGCTTCAATTTTAGTTAGAATTCATCTTCTTCTATAATTGAGCTAAGCACCTTGTATGCGCATAATTGTTCAGGGAGGCTCTGCTAAATGAATCAAGCAATACTGCTTGTCTGTACTCGTGTTGCCTCAACTGCATGAATTGATAGAAAACTAAATAGACTCTGTTAGATCACGGACAACTTGTGCACAAGGTTTCTGGTTCCTGCGGACGGTCGCCGGGGCACCGGGACCGATCCGATCCGGACGGAACGTCTGTATAGTCGTCTGTATCGTCGGAACGAGGCGTGCACCGCGTTGCACACTCTTCCATCTTGAGACTATAAATTGTCCTTCGTGGCATCTAGCCAGTGATCCATATCGTATATTTAAACCTGTTGCAAACTAACTTGTGTCTTCGTGGCAGGGAAGGCATGGTAAGTATTGTGCATGTGGTTCAGACGGGCAGGTAAAAGCCACCGAACGGTGGCAAGTTCATTTCAGTAAATTATATATGCTGCTTACTTATAAATGAACTAAGGCAAGATAGAAACCCACAAAAATTATGCATGCTTCATATAAACACCGTATTGATTGGTATAGTTCGGTTAGCTCGCCTTCACCAGTATGTTTCGATATACTGACCCTCGTTGAAACAGGTTCTCCGCACTAAGGCGAACCGAGCGAGGAGCCGAAGTCGTCTTCCCGATCCAGTCCAGCTGTTAACGTGTTCAGATCGCGCCATCCTTGAAGCATTTTAAAACAGGAGCTTGCAACTCTATATACACAATGCAGCTCCGTGGCAAAGCTGTCCTCCAGCCCGGAGGTTTATACATTTCGAAGTTTAGTAAAGGGATGTAATGTACAGGACTACTATCTTATTTTGAGTCAACACTTTTGTAAGCCCGTGCGGCAAATTAGCTGACTCGTTCAAGAGTTTGTAATAGATGTTCATTATCAATAAAGAGAATTTTTCCATCTTCAACTTGTGTTTCAATTTATCTGCGTACTCTAAATATGTGCTCGTTATACAAAATACTTTAGCCTTGTGTGGGCACAACCCCAGGCCCACACGGCATCACGATTCGGGGGACGCCCCAACGATTCCACGAAATCGGGTCGTGACACTAGCATCTCCCTCAAGTAATGTAAAATGTCCTATTTACCCCTTGAGGCCTCTTATGAAGAAATTAATTAAGGAGGGAAGGTTCTAGTCTAATGGTTTCACTAATTAATTAATCCTCCTAAACCATAGGCCTAATTATTGGGCTCAATCTAAGCCAAAACAAATGTTGGGTTCATGCATCTAACAAAACTAGTTAGGTCCACTACACAAGTCCAAAATAAATACTACATCTAACAATCAATAAATAATACAATAAATAATTAATTACACATGCACAATATTAAATACAATACTCCTAAAATTAAAAATACCCATGTTAATTACCAAACTACCCTTAATTGAAAATGTGAGGGTGACAGGATCTTCAGCCTTGACCGGAGGCTTGGCAAGATTGATGACTAGGGGTTGATTCACTGATGTTGGTTGCTTGTTACGATAAAGGTCGATAATAAAGGGCTCATTCTCCCGTATTGGTTGTTCATTGCATCGAAGGTTGATGACCAATGGAGGTGATTTGTGCTGGTTAATGTCGAGAGGCTTCGAAGAAGTTGGACGAGTAGTACATCATTTGACTCAGATTATCAAAGGTTGTTCTTTTAGGGTATCTTCAGCTTCATTACTAGCTTGATTAGCTTCTTCTTTCATATACTCAGGTGTATAGAGTACAGAGTCAACGAAATAGGCTTCGACACCTTTGAATGGGTTGAGGTCAACTACCTATGTTTTGACTTCTCCCCTACTATTCACATATTTGAAGCATTGATGTAAAGTGGAGGGCACAATTTTATGTTCATGTATCCATGGCCTTCCTAGTAAAACATTATAGGATACGTCAGAGTCAATCACATAGCATGTAACATCAGTACGTTGATTGCCTATCTAAAATTTTAGGTGTATATTTCCCAGCACTTTACTCCTTCCAGCGTTGAAGCCTAGAATGGTAGTACTAGTAGCAGACATGTTGTGCATTGGTATCTTCAATCCTCTCAGTAGGCTTTTAGGAATGATGCTGAGTGAAGAACCATGGTCGATGTGAATCCGGTTCACCTTATTAGATCTAAACTGGCATAATACAGAGGTTTGTCATGCTGATTATCCTTGAGTAGCATGTCATCTTGCGTGAAGGTAATATTAGGAATCTTCTCGATCAAGCTGTGGCACTGAGGACACGCTAATGTCTCTTCATCAGGAGTTTTGAGTTGAGCTAAGCATGAGTCTGCATGTATCAGAGCTTCGCTCAAAGCTTCACGAGTCTCCTTCGATAAACGAAGTAACTCGAGTATGGAAAGTCGGGCTGGGATATTGGCCAGTTGTGCCAATATATCAAAATTGTAGGGCTTTTCAAGTCCTTGGGGTACATTCTTCTTAAAGGATTTGTCGAAGTGTACTTTTTTTTATTTTCCTTTCTCTGTTGTAGTAGGCTTTGAAGGACCAGGTTCGGCTTTGACAGGAGCAATAGGAGTTGGCAAAGTAGGAAGAGTGTTATGAACATCTTCCAAGATAGATTAGTAAGTTTTATTATAATCTTTGCCAGACCTGGTACCTTTTATGGCTTCTTCTTCGGGCATCGAAGAAAGAAGCACCATGTTACAAGACTTGAGTTTCTTTTTATTATGCCTCTATTCTGAGCGAGTTTGTGGGCTAATTTTATCGTAACCCAATCCACTACGGGGTTTGTTGGACTGTCCTTGGAGTTGTACAGTAATATATTTTCCTTTGCCAAAGCTCAAACCTTCAGCTTTCTGGAAGTCGTACCCCATATTTTGCATCAAATGTACAGATTGCTGGCTGTATTGATGAAATTGGGGACGATCTTCCTCAAGCACTTGAGTTGAGGTCGATGCTCTAATTATTGTAACAGGAGTAGGAAGAATTTGTATAGGAACACCTGCAAAAGCAATAAAGATTTGTTGTGCCCTATATAGTGGAACACTGTCAATCATGGACTATTGCATGTGTGTCAAGCAAAGCTTGCGAGTAGAGCTTGTTGGGGTAATATTCATATTTTGAAATCAGCTCTCGAGAGATACATATTTTTAATTTTGATCTTGAACTCTGTCCGAGTGATGATCTGAAGAAATTATATTGCATGATTTATAGTTCTTACCCTTCTTGGATTTTGAATTGGAAGATGTTGCTCCCTGATCCAAATCTGGCAGCAGGTCGGGATGAATCAACATAATCTCGCCATGATCTGTGGTAAGAGGCACCAACCCCTCTGTTTGACTTCGGGGATGTGGACGATTTACCACTTTTATCATAGTTCGAGGTATTGGGATGATACCGTTTGGGACTTCTTGTGCTGGAAAGTCGTCGAATTGAAGAGACACCATATTGGCAGTGACCGTCTTTTTCTCATTGTGAAGGGTGATAGCTTTAGCATCTATCAAATATTAGATTTTCCTTTTCAAGACATATCAAACCTTAGTAGGATGATGTACATACCGATGGTATAAATAGTACTTCAGGTCATCTATTTTACCGGCCTCATTTGGTCACTTGATGTCAGGCAACTACAACTTGTTGCTTTTTATCAAGCATTCAAAAGTGTTGTGGATATCGCTCTCGTCAAAGAAATATTCTTTCTTAGGCTTGGAAGACTCTGGAGGCTTTTGTGCTGGAGTAGAGGTAGGTGGCTTTGACATGTTTATTGACAATGCCTCATTTTCTTTGATGTTGCGATTATTAGCACTGTTGGAGGGACGCTTTTCTTCTATATTGGTCATTTGTAACCCCAAATTATGTGTCAACTTTGTGTTACCTTCAGCAGCTTTGCCTCATTTTCTTCTATATTGGTACTGGTGTAGCAGAATATTATGTTGTCATCATTTGTTGCATATTTTGCAGCATAGTGTGCATGTCTCTGAGAGCGGCCTCTAATAAGTTGAGGCGTTGTTCTGTAGCTTCTGATGGAGAAGCGTCTTGTTCATCACCGATGGCGTAAACGCTAACATCCTTGTGTACAACAGAGGGATTGGTAAAAAGAGCCGTGTAGTTGTAGTCTACATTGTCAGTTTCAGAATCTAGGGGATTGCTAACCCCAATCTTGGATTCTAAGGAATAGGGATTCTCGTAAAGACCGAGCTCCCGTCTTCGAGAATGAGTATTTTGGTATACTCCTTCAAAGGAGTCGGCGAGTTGGTCAAATCTCCTATGACTGGGTGTTCTTGAAGAACTTTGTTTTGATTGTCTCCTGCCACAGGAAAGTTGTGAAGCCATGTATGCTAAAGCAATGAGCGGTTCATCATCATACTTCTAGTAGTTAACTTATTTTGTATGTCGAGGTTTAGGAGACACAGCTTAGGTCAATTGGTCAAACATAAACCGTTTTGCTGATGCACAACAACATTCAATTACAACTTTATGACAATTGTAACAATGTTTATTAGAAAATACCGTTGCAAGGTCGGAGGATCTCTCTCCTTACATTTTTGTACAATAAGTTTGCGTAAGTCATAAGGGAGAAGAGAAAAGGATGAGGAGGGCAGACTCTGCCTCTTTACATGAGATACATTAGACCTCATATGCACCTTTTTAGCTCCCTGCATGTAAAGTAAGGTGCTGACTTAATTGGCGTACGATCCGTCGTCTCTCGCACATTTGTTCTTCACAGAGGAGGGGAAATTATTCTAAATGTTCTTCACATGTTTATGCACACTAACAATATGTCGTGAGGATGTTGGTCCTGTTTGGCGCACATTCTGTGGCGCAGGAAGAGTTGGTGAAGTTTGCCTATGTGCATTTATTTTTGTACGCATGTCTTGGCTTGGTGCACCAATAGCAGGTTCATAACGAGTGGCACATATCTTTCCTTCAATTGAGCACATGATCATGATGTTAGGGGGATGATTTTCCCCGACTAACTTTTTATTAGCGCCTGTAGAGATATTGGTTTGGACAGCAACGTCCATGACTTGCTTGTTCCGCATATGACCACCAATATGTGTAGGCTCAGAAGCTTGGGTGTGGATCACCCATTGCTTGATATTGCGCGAGTTACGCAATTTGTATCCCTTGTTTAGCGCAAGAGATTCAGAAGCTTGGGCATGGATCATCATTTGCTTAATATTGCACGAGTTGCGCGAATTGTATCCCGTGTGTAACGCAAGGGAGTTGTCCACCAAATCATGGATCTGAACTTCGTAGACAGAATTGACAAGGGAGTTCTGGTCAATCAGAATACTTTTTCCTTATTGGCAGCAACTTCAAGATATGCATGACGAGGCTCGGGCATCCACACTTTGCGAGTTTTGCTCGACTTGAGCGTGGATGAGGGGTTAGCACTACCCCCAGAATGGTACATTTCTTCGTATGCTTGTTGGTCGAACTTCATGACCAAGATCTTCTGCATTGAGCCGACCGACGCAGCATCGATTTAAGCTATCACCTTCTCGTCAAAGGAGAAATTCGTCCCCAGCAGAGTCGCCATCTTATTTTTGAAGAAAAGTTTATACGAAACTTTTGTATTACAAACTATTGAAAAGAAAGAAAAGTAAAAAAAGATCATAAACAGGAATCTAAGTATAGTTGATTCTGGAAAAGTATAGTTGTGGAGATCTTATCTGCAGACGATCACTTTACTCCTTGTACCACTCGACGATGAAGAAATGCAGGGAATATTGTGAACAACTTGGAGAGTTGAACAATAAGAAAGCTTTGGCAACAACAGCACAAGAATATTTTATTTCTCTCCTTATGTTCTTATATCCCCCCTGTGTGTATATGTCTCACATTCCTTGTCTCTGTATTTATAGAGTTTTGGAGCGGTTATAAGAGTGTGCGTACTTTAGACAGTCTGCACTATTTTACCATTGTGCGCGCACTTTACGTGGACTAACACCCCACATTTTGAATAAGTGGGTGAAGAAATCGCTGCATGCTTGATACATATCTTCTTATACGAGAAAAGCATAGGTCGTGGGGAATAGTTATTTGTACACTTTTCACGAGAAGCATGGCATATAAGACACGCACTCATAACTGCTCATTGTCAGTTAGAATAGTATGCACACTTTAGAAGTGGTCTGGAGATTGGCGCACTTTTGGAAAGATTGGTTATACAAGCGCTCTCTTAAAGAAGTAGCCGTGATGACACATTTTTTAGAAGTTGGCACAACAACGCACTTTTGATGAAGTTGACACAATGGCACACTTTTGAATAAATTGGCACAGCGGCGTACTTTTGATGGAGTTGGCACAGCGGCACACTTTTAATAAAATTGGCACAGCAGCGCTCTTTTGATGAAATTGACACAACGGCGCACTATTGAAGAAATTGGCACAACGAGGCACTTTTGAAGAAATTGGCACAATAGTACACTTTTGATGAAATTGGCACAGCGGTGGGGTCGCTAAACGACAACATGGGTCTGCGTGTCATAGTCCACCTGTAATAATGACTTTTGACTCTTCGATTTCTGTTCCAGTTTGTCAGATTCGTCGTATTTAATGCTCGGGGTAAAGTAGACATATAAATTGTACGCCTGCCTGCACTGATGAAAGCATCTTGAAAGTGTGCCACTTTTCTGTTCTCTGAATAGTGCGCCACTCTTTGAAAAGAAAGAAAGTGCGCCATCTTTTAAATAGAGAGAAAGTGCGCCACTCTTCCTTTGTTAAGTTTATTTGTAGAAAATTGTGCTATCTTCATAAGACGCACTTTTTATGCTTCTACACTAGTTTCTTTATCCGTTTTCGATGCTGCTTGGTTGCTTTTTTGTAGGTTTTGTGACTTGCATTTTCTTGAACATCTTTAATGGACTTCATTATCTTCATTCTTTGAAACTTTGTATTTCGTATCGAACTCTGGGAGACTGAGACAGGAGATACTGATCATCTGTTGATGCGTGCAAGTGATCGTGTAGGCAACGCGTGAGCGGAGTCTTGAAGATCTCCCCTTTCTCTTTCCTGATTCGCCAACTTGTGAGTGGCCTTACCTTTGATTAACTCCCTTCTTCCAAGTCTTCAATCTTAATAATCTGACTCATTTGAGTGTTCCGATCAACGATACCATAATAATAATAAATGAGACAAGAAAATAAGAAGTAAACTTGGAACACTTATGCTTGTCACACAAAAATACTGAACGATCATATTACTGCGCGCTTGCCCGCTATGCATGTATCTATTTTATGTTTCAGTTGTAGCTAGAATTTATTCATCTATAACTGTATAATAAGTAATACATAATCTATAATATGATCCTTTGAACCGATAGACTATGCCACCGTACTGTGCTAAGTAGTTATGCTCATTCTGATGTCTTAAATTGCTTCGTAAGATAACTTAGTTTTTTTATTGACGTCGTATGGCAATGGACAACTTGTGCATAAGGTAACTGGTTCCTGCGAACGATCGTCGGGGCACCGAGACCGATTCATCCCGGACGGAACAAATTGATAGTCGTGCTAATGGCCTAGCACGGGTATGGTGGGGGCGTGTAGCGGGGCTCGCTACATATGCTTCTTGTGGCGCCACCAACCCAGACTATAGTCCACAAATGTATTAACGATGTCTGCATGTCACAGGGAAGAACATGGTAAGCCTTTTCCAGGTGGACGCTACAGCCGTAGGTAAAAGTCACCGAACGGTAGCATATTTATTTCAGTCATTTCATATCTATTGCATGATGTAACTTGAACTAAGACAAAGATAGAAAGACCACAATAGTAACTTTTATCCTTCAGCGGTACTTTTTAAAGTACTAACACTCATTGCAGCAGGTTCCCCGAGCCAAGGCGACGCGGTGAGGAGTTGAAGCTTCTTCCCCCAACTAGTCCATTACTCGCCACACTTCGTTCGTGTCTTTTGAAGCTTATACAAATCATCCAGAGCTCGTGCACACATCTTATGCATCTTTGAAGCAAGACGAAAGCTTCGTCCGAAGGTATCTATTATCTTTTGAAGTTTTACTATGGGATGTAATATATGGAACGACTATCTTATTTTGAGTCCATCTTGTAAGCCCGTACGGCACCCCTTTACTTTAGAGTCAAGAGTTTGTAACAAAGATATATATTATCAATGAAAGAGAACTTTTCTTCGTTTTAATGTGTGTTCTTTGGCTTCCGCACTCTGTTATTGTGTTTCTATATATATTATTATGCTAGTCCTTATGCGGGCGTACCTTACGCTTGTACGGCATTACGCCCGGGGGATGATTAGAAATTCTGCAGAATTGGGGCATAACATATTGGTGTCAGAGTACGGCTTCAGATCCTTTGGACTCGTGTCAGAAAAGTTTTCTTGAAACGACCATGTTCTCAGTTGAACTCTTGAAATCGTTTGGCCTAAATAAGATGCATTCCATATAGTGAGTCCGTAATACTCTATGAGACTGATGTAGGTTTTTTATTTTGGCAGGAATGGCTCAAGCACAAGGAACTGCACAAGCGCAAGTAGAAGCGCAAGTGCAAGCAAGTAGTTCGGGTACTTCGGCAAGCTCTGAGAGCCAACGACCTACGTCCCCCGTCGACCCTATTGAGCGAATGATACTCATGTTAGAGGCACAATAAGAGAGGGATGAGGCTCTTCATGAGCTAGCCACGAAGCGGGCGGAGGAATGTCAGAGCAAGTTCAAAAATAATCTTGAAGCCCGATTTATGGTCCTGCAAAAGCAGGTAGATTCTCTGCGGCAGATTGTTCAGACCTTAGCCTCCAACCATTCCTCTACGATAGCAGCGACACCGGTGGAGTGACCAACCCCTGAAGTCGAGATGTCTCAAACCCCAAAGAAGAAGAAAGTGACTACCTTCGACTTTCCTGACTTCAAGAAGGTCTACAACACATCTTTCCGCGGGATCGAAGACCCCGTTGTGGCTCTTAATTGGTTGGCCGAACTTGAAGATCACTTCAAATTACTAGAGGTACCCGAAGACAAACGCGTCGCATGTGCCCAACTTTAGCTCCATTTGAACGTGCATGATTGGTGGGATGTGTATCGAAGATCTCTTCCCGCGGATGGTGAAGACGAGACGATCGCCCGAGCCACCTTCAGAAGCGCGTTTAAAGAGGAGTCCATACCCCCTCTGTACATCAAAAAAAGGAGAACAAGTTTATGCAGCTTCGACAAGACAATATGATAGTGAAGCAGTACTCTGTCGAATTCAATCGGCTCACCAAATTTGCTAGCACTTACCTACCGAATGCGATGAGTCGTGCAAGATGGTTTGAAGGCAGTCTGTGACCTGCCACACACACATAAATAGTCGTTCTCCAGTATCAGACGATACGAAAAGTAATTAACCAGGCCCTCATCTTGGAATCGCAATATCCTCCAGTTGTTGTCGGCGCTGTGCAACATCTTTATCACAAGAGCCCTAACAACGCGGGAGGAAACAACGCTCAAAAGCATCCAAACCACGACGGTAATCAGGGAGAAAATCCAAGGATGAACCAAGTGCTATATTGTACCCACTGCAACCGACCAGAGCATCAGATCAGCGATTGTCGTGTTATAAGGGGAGAATGCCTCCTATATGGTAAGAAGGATCATCATGTTATTGATTATCCCGTCAACCGCACTAACCGATTCCCTCTACGCCACCAATAACCACAATATCCAGCTCAAGCGCCCCAAGCTAATCGGCCTGCGCAACAACAAGAGCGTCGTTTGAATGCCGTGGGCCGGGTATTTGCATTGACGCGGGACGAGACGTTTGTCTCGGACACCGTAGTGACAGGTATATTGCTTTTCAATAATGTTCCTGCACGAGTACTATTTGATTATGTTGCCACGCATAGTTTAGTATCGGCAAGCTTTACCAAAGAACACGAGTTCCCCCAGACATCGTTAAGCCTAAAGCTTAGCGTTAGTACCTCATCGGGCATGGACTTGCCTGCTAATACAGTTTGTCGTGACGGTTGTATTTGCATCGGAGGAAGGAAATTGTCACTCGATACGACAGTTCTAGACATCAGGGACTACGACATCATTCTGGGGATGGATTGGCTCGGCTCTTGCTCAGCCACTATTGATTGCGCGAAAAAGAAAGTCGTGTTTCGTCTACCTGGTGAGACCAAATGTTGCTACACGTGCAGTCCTGCGTCGAAAATGTCGAATGCCTACATGGTAATTTCTGCAATATTTGCTCGGCGGATGATACATTCCGGCTGTGAAGGATACTTGACATCCGTTCAAGACACTCAGCGAGATTATGCAAACGTAGAGTCTACTTCCGTTGTAGAAGAATTTATTTATATGTTCCCAGAAGAGCTGTCCAGCATGCCGACCGACCGAGAGATAGAGTTCACTATAGATATATTTTCATATACTCGGCCGATTTCCAAAGCTCCGTATCAAATGCCCCATGCCGAACTGAAGGAGCTGAAGGTCCAACTACAAGAACTGCTCGATTGTGGGTACATCAGTTCCAGTGTATCTCCATAGGGCGCGTCGGTACTGTTTGTGAAGAAGAAAGATGGTTCGATGCAACTCTGTATTGACTATCGAGAGTTGAATAAATCCACCATTCAAAATAAGTACCCCCTTCCCAGAATCGATGACCTCTTCGATCAACTGCAAGGAGCATCGGTATTCTCTAAAATTGATCTTCGTTCGGGCTACCACCAACTGAAGATCAAGACAGACAACATGCCAAAGTCAGCATTCCGCACTCGCTATGGCCACTATGAATTCTTAGTTATATCATTTGGATTGACCAATGCCCCTGCCGCCTTCATGAATTTGATGGATCGAGTATTTTGGTCATGCCTTGACAAGTTTGTAGTAGTGTTCATTGATGATATCTTGGTGTATTCGAAGAACAAGGAGGAACATAAGGAGCACTTGCGGACCATGCTTCAGACACTTCGGGACAACAAGATATACACAAAATTGAGTAAGTACGAATTTTGGCTAAGCAGTGTATCTTTCCTTGGGCATATTATTTCTGCAGGAGGCATCTCAGTTGATCCAAAGAAAGTTGAAGCCATCGTCGAGTGAAAGCAACCTGCATCAATTAGTGAAATTTGAAGCTTTCTCGGGTTAGCGGGCTACTACAGATGGTTCGTGAAAGGCTTTTCTAAAATTTTTTTACCCTTAACTCGCCTCACTCAGAAAGGAGTCGTATTTGAGTGGTATGCCAACTGTGAAGTTTTATTTCAGGAATTAAAGCAATGCCTTGTCTCTGTTCCAATACTTGTACTGCCGGACGAGAATATGGGATTTCAAATATTTAGTGATGCCTCAGGCCAGGGCTTGAGAGTTGTTCTCATGCAACAAAACATGGTAATAGCTTTTGGTTCGAGACAATTGAAGCTGCATGAGTGCAACTATCTGACATATGATCTAGAACTCGCGGCGATTGTGTTCGCACTGAAGTTGTGGAGACACTACCTTTATGGTGTGGCTTGTCAAATTTTTACTGATCACCAGAGCCTCAAGTATCATTTTACTCAGTCGAACCTAAACCTACAGCAAAGGCATTGGCTAGAACTGATCAAAGACTACGACTTGTCAATCAACTACACTCCAGGCAAAGGGAGTGTTGTAGCGGACGCGCTGAGTCGAGTATTTGCGGGATCTCTATCTGTCAACCGCAGGATACAAAAAGAATTGGTGAGTATGGGCATTGAGCTACGAATTCAATATCGAGGTGGACTGATTAGGGGATCACTAGTTCAGTTACTCCTTGAACTGAGCCTATTAGAAAAGGTCAAGTCCGCTCAGACAAACGACCCATTCTTGTTGAAAATGCGTGAGCATATTTCAGTATGAAAGGCGACCGACTTTACAGTGGATGAAAGCGGAACGTTGCGGGTAAGAGGAAGACTATGTGTGCCCAATGATGCAAAACTCATAAAGGAGATCCTCACGGAAGCTTACTATGCGGCCTATATATCACATCCAAGAAGTACGAAGATTTATCAAGACCTCCATACGATCTTCTGGTGGCACGATATGAGGAAAGATGTGGCACTTTTCGTGTCACAATGCTTGTCTTGTCAGAAAGTTAAGGCCGAGTACCAGAGGTCGGGCGGGGAGATGTAGAACCTTGCTATCCCGGAGTGAAAATGGGACCATATCACGATGGAATTTATTGTTGGCTTGCCGAAGACACAATGAGAAAATAACACTATCTGGGTCATCGTCGACCAATTAACCAAGTCAGCATACTTTATTGCCATCAAAGTCACTTGGATCATCGATCGCTTAGCTCAGATATACCTTGATGAGATAGTTCGACTATATGGTGTGTTAATGTCTATCGTTTCAAATTGTAACAGACTGTTCTTATCACATTTCTGGGAAATCCTTCAGTCAACTATGGGGACCAAGTTGAAGTTCAGTTCAGCGTACCATCCTCAGACCGACGACCAAATGGAGCGGGTGAACCAAATCCTTGAAGACATGCTACGCCTCTGTTCGATTGACTCGAAGTCAAGTTGGGATTCCATCTACCGTTGGCAGAATTTGTATATAATAATAGTTATCAGTCCATCATTTAGATGGCTCTGTACGAGGCTTTGTATAGGCGAAAGTGCAGATCGCCTATCTGTTGGGATGAAGTTGGCGAGCGACAGATCCTCGGCCCAGAGCTAGTAGAGCAGACCGTTCAGAATGTTCGGCTGATCCAAAAGCGATTAAAGGTGGCGCAAAGCAGACATAAGAGTTATGCGGACATCTACAGACGACCCCTTAAATTTACATCTGGTGATCACGTGTTTCTCAAGGTCATGCCGATGAGAGGAGTTACGAGATTTGGAGTAAAGGGGAAGCTAAGTCTGTGATTTGTTGGTCCGTTCGAGATTCTCAGACGAGTCACCCCAGTTACATATCAAATTGTCCTACCAACGATCCTATCAGACGTGCATGATATCTTTCACGTGTCACAGCTGTGGAAGTACGTGCATGATCCAAGTCATGTGGTAGATTTTAGTCAGTTGGGTTTGCAAGGAGACTTGTCCTATATAGAAGAACCTGGGCAGATCATCGATCGAAAGGATAAGCAGTTCCGAAATTGTTCAGTTCTGCTCGTGCGCGTACTCTAGCGGAACCACACGGTCAAGAAGTCGACCTGGGAACTCGAATCAGACATGAAGGAAAAGTTTTTCTCATTATTTTCTTAGGGTTAGGTTCCATTCCTAAGTTTCGAGGATAAAACTTTTTATTGGTTGGTTAAGATGTAGTGTCCCGTTTCCCCTTTCGGGGAGCGTGGCTAAGAAATACTTGGTATCGTTCGATCGAGACAGATTGAATCAAGATCCTTTCCTCTTTATGAATTGGTTTCTTCGGAATCAAGTCCCATATTTAGCGGATCACGCCTCAAGGAAGGACTCGACGGTAGAGTCGTGAGGGGCCCTTCCGTTGCGCTGGTTTCTTTGTCCATTTTTATGCCGCTTGGTTGCTTTCTTGTTGGTTTTGTGACTTGCGTTTTCTTGAACGGTTTCGATGGATTTCATTATCTTCGTTCTTTGAAACTTCGTATTTCGTATCGAACTCGGAGAGACCGAGGCGGGAGATATTGATCATTTGTTGGTGCGTGTAGGTGATCATGTAGGCGACGAACGAGCAGAGTCTTGAAGATCTCCCCTTTCTCTTCCCTGATTCACTAACTTGTGAGTGGCGTTATCTTCAATTAGTTTCCTTCTTCCAAGTCTTCACACTTAATAATCTGACTCATTTGAGCATTCCGATCAACGATACCCTAATAAATGCGACAAGATAATAAGAAATAAACTTGGAACACTTATGCTTCTCACACAAAAACACTGAATGATCATATTATTGCGCGCTTGCCCACTATGCATGTATCTATTTTATGTTTCAGTTGTAGCTAGAATTTATTCATCTATAACTGTATAATGAGTAATACATAATCTACAATGTGATCCCTTGAACCGATAGACTATCCTACCGCACTGTGCTAAGTAGTTATGCTCATTCTGATGTCTTAAATTGCTTCATATGATAACTTAGTTTTTCTTTTGACGTCGTATGGCAATGGACAACTTGTGCACATGGTAACTGGTTCCTGCGAACGGTCGTCGGGGCACCGGTGCCGATTCGTTCCGGGTGGAACAAATTGATAGTCGTGCTAATGGCCTAACACGGGTATGGTGGGGGCGTGTAGCGGGGCTCGCTACCTACGCTGCTCGTGGTGCCACCAACCCAGACTATAGTCCACAAATGTATTAACGATGACTATATGTCACATGAAAGAACATGGTAAGCCTTGTGTAGATGGACACTACAACCGCAGGTAAAAGTTACCGAACAGTGGCATGCTTATTTCAGTCATTTCATATCTATTGCATGTTGTAACTTGAACTAAGACAAAGATAGAAAGACCACAATAATAACTTTTATGCTTCACATGAATACTGTGTTGATTTGGTTAGTTGGGTTAGCTCGCTCTTACCAGTACTTTTCAAAGTACTGACCCTCGTTGCAGCAGTTTCTCCGAGCCAAGGCGACGCGGCGAGTAGCTGAAGCTTCTTCCTCCAACCAGTCCATTACTCGGAGCACTACGTTCGTGTCTTTTGAAGCTTGTACAAATCATCTGGAGCTCGTGCACTCATCTTATTCAGCTCCGAGGCAAGGCGATAGTTTCGCCCGAAGGTGTCTATTAACTTTTGAAGTTTTTATATGTGATGTAATGTATGAAACAACTATCTCATTTTGAGTCCATATTGTAAGTCTGCATGACACCCATTTATAATCGTAATTAATAATTTATTAATCATAATTATAATCAAAATTTTCATCTTAACTAATAATTTATTAAATTACAATTTTATTAATTAATATTTTATTATAAACTTAGTTAATTGTTTATCAATTTATTACTCACAATTATAATCTTAATTAATAATGTATTAATTTATAATTTTATCAATTAATATTTTATTATAATCTTAATTATTAATTTATTAATTATAGTTATAATGATTAATTAATAGTTAATTAATTTATAATTTTATTAATTAATATTTTGTTATAATTATAATTAATAATTTATTAATCATAATCATAATTTTAATTTTAGTTATAATAATTAATTTATAATTTTATGCAATAATATTTTCTTATATTCTTAATTAATAATTTATAATCATAATTATAACCATAATTATTAATTTATTAAATCATAATTATAATCGTAATTACAATAATTAATAATTATTTAATTATAATTTTATGCATTATTATTTTATTATAATCTTAATTAATAATTTGTAATTTATAATTTTATTAATTTATAATTTAATAATTTATTATAATTTTATTAATTTATAATAATTTTATGCTTGGTAATAATTTATTATATTAATTATAATTAATAATTTATTAATCATAATTAGTAATTTTATTAATTACTATTTTAGTATAATCTAATGGTAAAATTTATTCTCTTATCCAAACAATAGATTTAAATTTTAACCAAATTCAATGACAAAATTTTATTTTACCAAACAATAAATTTGAATTTTAAATTTCATAATTGTACCCAAATTTAAATTTTAAATTTCTAAATTTAAATCGTTACCAAGCAGGCCCTTAACTAAAACACATTCCCTAATGAGTCACCTTTAACACCCAATAGCAGCCTTCCCCTTCTTCCTCCTCTCCCCCAATTCCCAGAGATCCCCTCCAATCCTCAATAAAAATCCCATCTTTCCCATTTTGGTACTCCTAAAAACCCTAATTTCCCAATCATTTTCCATCAAAGATCAGATCTTGACGCCTCGGTCTTCCTCTTTCAGGTCCATGGATCACGCCCAAGGCCACGGCGGCGGCGCCCCTCCCCCTCCGGCGATCGGCGTCGCCGCCGCCGGAGCCCCCTACGCCGCGTTCCAGCACCTCTACCAGCAGCAGCAGCAGCAGCAGAGCCAGCAGCTGCAGCTCTTCTGGGCCGACCAGTACCGCGAGATCGAGCAGACCACCGACTTCAAGAACCACAACCTCCCCCTCGCCCGCATCAAAAAGATCATGAAGGCCGACGAGGACGTGCGCATGATCGCGGCCGAGGCCCCCGTGGTGTTCGCCCGCGCCTGCGAGATGTTCATCCTCGAGCTCACCCACCGCGGCTGGGCCCACGCCGAGGAGAACAAGAGGAGGACGCTGCAGAAGAACGACATCGCCGCGGCGATCACGAGGACTGACGTGTTCGACTTCCTCGTGGACATCGTGCCCAGGGAGGAGGGGAAGGAGGAGGGGATGGCAAGGGCCGCCGCCGCGCTCGGTGGCCCCCCCGGCACCGTCGGAGGGGACCCGATGGCATACTACTACGTGCCGCAGTGAAGGAAGGAGGTCGGGGTGATGGTTTGTAAGTTCCCTGGTTGTCGTGTTTGTTCCTATGTTGTTATTGTGGTTGTGATTGTGCTGTGTTGGTGATGATGGTTTGTAAGTTCCCTGGTCTTCTGTTAGTAACTTGAACTTGTTATGTTATTCTATCCCTATATATAACCTATATATGGTAATTTAGTAAGATTGCATCTGGTTTAGAACATGAAATACGATAATGTAGTCTAAGCTTTATTGCCGTGTATGTGGATTATTGTTGTCCGGACACAAATACACGACATGATTAGGTAACGGCGATATGGATTCGGTACGTATTTATGTGTGTCCTTGGGTGTTGTGGAGTGTCCATTAGTCTACATTATCTGATTTTAGAACATGAAATCTGATAATGTAGACTAAGCTTTATTGCCGTGTCCGCGGATTATTTTTGCACGGACACAAATACACGACATGATTAGATGAGGGCAATATTGATTCGGTACGTATTTTGGCGTGTCCGTGGTGTGTCCAATACATGTCCGACACGACAAACTTTGGAGTATTCGTACCTTCCTA
This sequence comes from Iris macrosiphon, assembly GCA_036927795.1. Classification (NCBI taxonomy): domain Eukaryota; kingdom Viridiplantae; phylum Streptophyta; class Magnoliopsida; order Asparagales; family Iridaceae; genus Iris; species Iris macrosiphon. The sequence goes on from JAYESA010000004.1 coordinate 164,011,632, forward strand.
GAATATTTGATGCATCTCTTCAATCGTGTACTAGAGCTATTTCGTTTTTTAAAATTAGGGTTGTTAATGACTAGATGTTCTCTTCGGTGTTTGGCATCTAGATTTGGACTGTGCTTGGAAATTAATCGATTAGGTTGGCACCGCATATCACTGAAATTAGATAGGACATTGTGTGATTAAGCCGGAGGCCCGGATACCAGCACTAGCCGATTTTGAGATTCAGCATGCGATCTGGAATTTGCAGTCCTTACCATTCTCAATAATTAAAGTTGCTTTAGTAATGTCCTGTTCTTAGGCATGGGATAAGGGCTTTATTGTTGTTGTTCTTGTAGTTATCATATGTTCTTATGAATGGAAAGAGAGGTGATGATCTGAAATTTTAGGCTGGGGGAGCCCTAATCTTGATGTTCTTTAACCAATGAGGCTTTGAACCATTTGGTCCGTGCAACCCGTGCCCACAAGGGTTATAATAGGTACACAAATTACTTGTAGATGTAGATTATTGTATTTTTCTATCCTCTGTTAGGATGTAAGGCGTCATTGTTGTTTGTTTGGGCCTGTTAGATGCTCATCCTGGAGTCAATGTGGCATTTCAGATCTGAGATCTCGCTGAACACTAATTTCTCCTTTTATCTTAGTCGGTTGCTTGATCTTTCAGATGAAGATACTAATTTGGCTTGGATTTTAGTAGGATTTAAATGTGCGTACTTATCATTTGTAGGAGAATTTTGTCTTGGATTCTGATGACAACTGTCTGCAGATCAGACTACCAAATTTGTCATGAACACGAATCAGTGCCAGAGTTCTCATCTTACATCGTCCTCGTATCTGACTTTCTTTATGGAAGCCAGAGATCTTAATGATCGACGTCCCATCACGAGATGGGAACATTGGCAAGATCTTGACCAACACCACTGATCCTTCTGCATTCTACTCGCAAACATTGTTCTTATTAGGGGTTCCTCAATTATTCTCATTTATGGTTTTGAAAGCAAGTAGTTACCATTCATAATTTGGCTTGGATTTTAGTAGGATTCAAAGACGCATACTTATCATTTATAAGAGAATTTTGTTTGCATTTTGACAACTGGCTGGAAACCAGGCTGACATATTTGTTGTGAACACGAATCAGGGTCGAAGATATCTGTGATCCCATCTTGCATCGTGCTCGACTCTGACTTTATGGGAGCTGATGACCGACCACCTATGTTGCAAGGATACATATACGATATTTTGCCTATTTTTGTGTATCCTAGTTTAATTTGGAGTGTTTGCGGAGTGTCTAATACATATCTGATACAACATGGACACATTTTTGGAGTGTTCGTACTTCCTAGTCGACGTCCCATTGCGGGATGGAGATATTTTGAAGATCTTGACTGACACCATTGATCCACATTCTACTTGCAACACACTTTCAAAGCCGTAAATGAGGATAGTAAGCGAGGACCCTCTGAAAGAACAATGCTTGAGATCACCATGAGTAGCATGTTCAACTTAATGGTCATATGATGAGGAGGATTCCAGTGGTCAGGGGACCGGATGTTGCGAGAGACCCAATTGTGTACTTTTACGTGTTGCAATTGAAGGCTCGCCGTAAGTTTTTTTTTTTTGCTGTTTCTTGCTCCTTATCCTTTTATGGTTTAAGAGTGGAAATTGCTGGCCATGATGGGTTTGTTTTGGGTCCTCTTTTTGTTGTGTCGTTGGTTCTTTATGTTTTCCCTCGTCTTACATATAAGGTATATAAGGTATTTAGTAGTATATGGATGTGTTCTTCTGTGGTTGAAAATTGTTAGTGGATGGTTCTGATTACTGAATTAATATAAAAGCATGATGGGATTTAAAATGAATTACTAGGAACAGAAAACTTTTCTATTAGACTTCTATTGGGGAATAGGTGGATGAACTCAATAAGGAAAACTTTAAACACAGGTTTATCCAAAAAGTGTATATAAATATAAACGTGAGCAATTTACAACATACATCAACTTTTGGTTTATTAAATTTCTTTCTTATTTCTGTGATTGTTCCTTGATGAGTGCTTTGAATGATTCTTGATGTGTTTCTGTTTATTTTGCACGGAAATGGAAATGACACGACACAGTAAGGATATGGCAACATGGACACGACACCTATCTTCGATTGGCCTAGTGAATTTGGAGTGTCCGTAGAGAGTCTACTGCGTGTCATTGAAGTGTCTGACAAGACCACATTTTTGGAGTATCCGTGCTACTTAGTTTTTTTTTGTCATCTTATATTAGAACTATTAACGAGTTTAGGAAGTCTTCAATTGTTTGTTCTAAATTTCTCGATGGGATTGCATGATTGTGTTATATGACCTGCTTAGCATAGTTTGTAGTATCGGCCAATACCGATACGATATGGCTGATGCCAATACGGTTTGGCATGTCCTGAACAATATCAACCACTACCTATACTGACAGATACCGACATTGAGGGTCTCTTTTCCAGTAAATTTGGCAATGAAAATGTTGGTATATTAGAATATTCTTGGTATATTTGTTGGGATATTAGAATATTCTACAGGGGTTTTTAATGGGGTATTAATGTAAGATAAAGGGTTGTAAGGCTATAAATAGCCAAGAGATTATCAATAAAAAATATAACAATTACTCCAAAATATTCTACATGGTATCAGAGATATCATTCTTCCTACTCCTCCCACACAATTATCAGTACGGAGGACCACTCGCAACAATGCGAAAAATCCTTCTAATAGATATGGTTGGGACCTTGCTCAGTTTGTTTCATATAATAACATCTCTTTTTCTCATAGAGCATTCATTGCATCTTTGGATAGTATTACTGTACCTAACAATTGGCAGGTTGCCAAGAACGATCCAAAGTGGAAAGCGGTGATGCACGAGGAGTTAGGCTCTTGAGAAGAACCACACTTGGGAGATGGTAAAACTGCCAGAGGGGAAGAGGGCAGTCGGATGCAAGTGGGTCTTTACTGTGAAGCAGAACCCAGATAGAAAAGTAGAGCGCTACAAGACTCGACTAGTGGCAAAATGATACAGTCAGACGTACGACATTGACTATGATGAGATCTTTGCACCAGTGGCGAAGATGAGCATCGTCGGGACCCTGATTTCTTTGGCAGCGAATGGTGGATGGAAGCTACACCAACTGGATGTGAAGAATGCGTTTCTTCATGGAGATCTAGTGGAGGAAGTGTACATGGAGATACTATCGGGATTCTGCACCGATAAGACAGTGGGCAAGGTCTGCAGGTTGAAGAAGTCCCTCTGTAGACTGAAGCAGTCTTCTCGAGCGTGGTTTGACAAATTCAGGAGGGCGATGATAGAGATGGGATATCAGCAGATCAATGTTGATTATACTGTGTTCTTCCGTCGGAGTGGAGGCCACATCACCATGCTTGCGGTATATGTGGACGATATGATTATCACAGGAGATGATGAGCAGGAGATTGCCCGACTCAAGGAGAAGCTTGGCAAGGAGTTCGAGATGAAGGACCTTGGCTATCTTCGGTACTTCCTTGGGATTGAGATTGCTCGAGAAGCAGAGAGAATTGTTCTTTCTCAGAGGAAGTATGCGTTGGACCTTCTCACAGAGACATGGATGTTGGGATGCAGACCTGCAGCGACGCCGATCAACCAGGGGTTCAAGCTGTGTACTGAGGCTGGAGAACTAGTTGACCGAGACAGATACCAGAGACTGGTTGGCAAGTTGTTCTATTTGAGCCACACACGTCCTGATATCTGCTTTGCAGTGAGTGTGGTGAGTCGTTACATGCATGACCCAAGGAAGGGTCATATGGACGCAGTGTACCAGATTCTGAGATACTTGAAGGGTGCTCCCGGAAATGGGGTTGATATTCAGAAAGAATGATCACTTGAGCATCGAGGGCTACTGTGACTCTGACTGTGCTAGCTGTACTGATGACAGGAGGTCTACCTCGGACTATTGCATATTTGTAGGAGGCAACTTGATTTCTTGGAGGAGTAAGAAGCAGTCGGTGGTGGCCAGATCGACAGCTGAAGCGGAGTACAGAGCTATGACCTTGGGAGTTGCAGAGCTGCTATGGCTGAAGAGTATGCTGGTGGAGCTGAAGCTGGATCAAGGAGCCAAGATGAAGCTGTGGTGTGACAACCAGTCAGCCATCAGTATCGCCAACAATCTAGTGCAGCATCCATCAGTATCGCCAACAATCTAGTGCAGCATGACAGGACCAAACACATCGAGATCGATAGGTTCTTCATCAAGGAGAAGTTGGACAGTGGACTACTGGAGCTAGGTCATGTTCCAACCAAGGAGCAAGTAGTAGATAGTATGACCAAGGGACTTAGCTTTGCAGATATGATTAGAGGATGTGACAAGATGGACTTAGTGAATATCTTTCGCCCATCTTGAGAATGAGTGTTGGTATATTAGAATATTCTTGGTATATTTGTTGGTATATTAGAATATTCTTGGTATATTTGTTGGGATATTAGAATATTCTACAAAGGTTTTAATGGGGTATTAATATAAGATGAAGGGTTGTAAGGTTATAAATAGTCAAGAGATTATCAATAAAAAATATAACAATTACTCCAAAATATTCTACAGAAAATTTGAACTAGGATGTAAAAGCATAGTAGTGTTGTAAATAAAAAAAAAGCTGTAGTAATTGGTGTTGCACCCATTGGCTGCAATAAATGTTGCAGTAATTGGGACAAGTGTTGCAATTTATTGCACCCAGTTGCAAACAAATGCTGAAATTGATGTAAATGTTGTAGCAGCTGTGGTTACAACCAATTAAATAGCCTCTCATTTGGTTCGTGAAATATTGGCGTAGGAAAAGGAAAGTGATTCCTTTCCTACGTTTGGGTGTCAGAGAAAAATATGAGAAAAAGAAAATAATTTCCATAGAAAGGAAAAATTGGAGGGAAAGTGATTTCCAAGGAATCACTTTCCCACTAATAGGGAATTCATGTTTCCTTTAAATTTTTTTTGCCTTTCCAAACACTGAAAAGGATGGAAAAGAACAAGAAATTGATTTTCTTTCCTTTCCGGGAACCAAACGAGACGTTTGTGGAAATGCAAATACCTGAGTTCTTCTATATGATATATGGAATGATCCAATGAATCGACCAAGATTTGAAGATTGTTTGAATGCAAATTCAAGGTATTGGGTTCTTGTGAAGAGACCCATTTGAATCACAACTGAATTTGTATTAACAGGACTTTCGAGAGAGGATATCCAGTCTCATGCTGGTACAACTTTCAGGAAGCTCATCATCTTTACTGTGACTAGTTTCTTGCCATTTTTCTTGTCATTTGAGTCGCATGTTATTTTAATTTAACAGAATCACACAAGTAGAATTTGAGAGAGGAAAGAATGACACTAAAATATGATGGGTATCTGTAAATTGCTGATTATCTTGAGTATTAAAATTATAAATATGAGGAATTAGGATATGTGAGGTTTACACCTATGTGTTCTACTTGTCATCAGCTCTTCATTGGTTGTTTTGTTATGACCTAGTTTATAAAAAAATGTTACACAACTGATTATTGTAATAATTTTATCTTTTTTGCATTGAGGCCTGGGGTCGAACCACGGGCACACGAGTTCCTGCCGATAGTCCACAAATCCAAAATTATGTTTGGTATTAGATCTCACACTTTTCTTCTGAATCTGAGCCATCAGTTTCCTCGAGCGAGGTATGTAGGGTTTCTGATCATCCTTTTGTAGTGAATTGATTTTATATGTGTGAACTACTTCAAATCTATTCTTTGTTCCTGAAATTAATTTCCTACTGCTGCTGGCACCTAACACTCGGATGTTCGCTTACATGCTTCTCTTCCATTGTTTCATCAGTACGTGCATATCGATTATAAGTTTTAAGTTAATGTCGGGATCTCCTTAAGTTAACATTATATGTCAGGAACAGAGCTACAGTTTTGGCATGTTATTGTGGTTTTATGAACATCGAACCGCCAACATCTAGGCGGCCGTCTAGGCAGCCGTCTAGTGCCGCGGCTGGTGTCCGTCCGACTAGCATCTAGCGCTTTTAATCAGCAGCCGTTGTCAAATGGTACCCCTTGTTTTGTACTACATGTTGTTTGTCTTGTTTAAGTGGATCTTTGTAAACTCCCTCGACCAGATTTCAGTAATTTAGGATTAATTTAGACTAATTTGAATTTGTGCAACTTTTTAAAATTTTATTTATTATATAACCTATTGATTGTACACTTGTTTGTTATACAATTAATTAGGGCATCACCCTAGCTGTTAACCTTAAACAAATTTCACATCCCTGCTCTAGACTTGCTAGACTACATTTTCTGTATTTTTAGCAACTTCCAGAAACCTTGTTTGGTGCCTCGTTTTATTTAATTCCTATTTAAAATTCTGCTCTTTACCCATTCCTGTACCCTAGTGATTTAAGGTCCAGTAGGCATCTGTTTTTGCCAAACAAAAATACGATAATATTCTACTCTAATTATATTACAATTATCGTATTGACACCGTAGAAAAATTATGACCCTAACAGCCTCAGAATAATTAATGAACACTGTGCGCAGTATTTATTAAATAATAAATACGATGACCGTATCACCTGCAGAATCAGACTCTGCATCTGCCCAGACTCACCCCACACTGTCCAAAATATTTTCCCCAGCTATTTCTCCCATTTTTGTACAATTTAGAATTTCAGGAAATCAGTATTTAAAAACAGGTAAATTGCGAAATTACGCAAAATACCAAATTTATGCAATTATGCAAATATTGAAAAGTTAGGGGGTTAAAATGCAAAATTGCATGCTAGGTGGCCTAACCCTATTGGCTAGGCCATAGGTGGGTGGGACCCACCATAAAATCCAGACATTTCTGCTGGAAAATATCTCAAAAATACCATTTTACCAAAATACCCTCACACTTCAAAGTATTTACAACTTTGCCATTACCCCTAACCCTATATAAACCCTAACCCTTCTATTCAAAATTCCTACAACCCTTCCCTCCGGCCACCTCCGACCACCGCCTCCGGCCAAACTCGGCCCAACCCTTCGCCACCCTCCCCTCTCCCCTCCGGCCAAGCCCCACCACCAGCGCCGCCCTGCTCCGGCTGCTACAGCCCCCGCACCCTCCCCCTCTCCTCACTGTCCACAGCAGCACCACCACTCCCATTCACCTCCCCCGCCGCCTCCGGCCGTCGCCGACCACCGCCACCCTACCCAAACCCTTCGCCCCGACCTCCCCTACCTACCACCACCACCTCAGCCCCCCACGTCACCGCCTCCGGCCGCCCTAGCCCCCGCAACACCCTCGGCCACCCCCAACCCTAACCTGCTACTCCTCTCCCCGACGCCTCTAGCCGCCACCACCACCGCCGTGCACCTCCACCACCACCACCAAACTCGCCGCCGTCCTCCCCTCTCCCGAACCCGCCGCCTGCCCGGCCACCTCCGCCGCTCCTCCGCCGGCCAACACCCCCGCAAGCTGAAACTGCTGCTGCTGCTGCCAGTGTACACTGCTACTGCTGCTGCTCCTCCGGCCGCCTCCGGCCAGCTCCGCCGCCGTCCTCCCGCCGGCAGCACCGCGTGGGACCCCCCTTGCCACCTGTAAAGGTATATATACCTATACTATACTAAAATACGTAAATACGCTCTAATACATAAATATATGTATATAATACATGTATATATATGTATATATATATGTATATATATATGTATATTACTATGTATATTTATATATATATCTATATATATATTATATTATAATATATATACTATTATTATACAGTATATATTATAATATATATTATACTTTATATACTTATGTATATATATATTATATACTATACATATATAATTATATATGTATATATGTATATGTATATATAAATATATTATATCATAATTACTATTATGTATATATTTAATTCTGTTAAAATATATAAATATATGTGTATACATATATTTATATAATTTGTATATAACATATATATTATTCTATGCATTTTTTTCCATTTATTTATTTTCTGCATTTAATTTTCTGCACCTATTATATATATATATATATATATATATATATATATATATATATATATATATATATATATATATTATCTATATGTATATATATTAAATACAGCTGGATAATACAGCTTATTATAAATATGTAAATTTACATTTCTGCAATGCCATTTATTTATACTATATATATATAATATTGTACTGGATAATACAGTACCTATACTTATGTATTTAATTCCTGCATTGTCTTTTATTCCTTATATATTTATATATAAATATCTATATACATATTTAAATTCTGCACTGTCATTTCAATTTATTATATTATCCAGTGGTCACATATAGACCCTGATAATATTATATATATTATATTTTAATTCCTGCAATGTCATTTCCATTTATTTAAATATATTGTGCTGGATATTACAGCCTAATTATATATTATCCAGTGGTCACATATAGACCCTGATAATATTTATATATTATATATTGCTGAATAGTACAGCATTTATATATGTATTTAATTTCTGTCCTGTCATTTCAATTTATCTATATTATTATATATCAGAGGATACACCCTGATAAATACTATATAGCAAGTGGATATACCCTGCTACTATATATTTATACCTGCTTTTATCTGTTCTTTATATACTATATTGTAAGCCCCTGATTTTTTCAAAAATATTAAAATTGGGATTTTTCACAATTTTCTGGAATTTTCTGGGAATTTTCTGAAATTAAAATCAGGGTTTTGAATTATTACATAATTTTTAATTGATAATAAATAACATTAAAATATTATGAAAATAATATTTTTGGGTGTAAAATGGAAAATTGGACTTAGGGTAATTTTTCTGGATTTTTCTGGGCCTCAGACCTATTTTTAAATGCCTAAGAAAAACAATTTTCTAATTAATTAATTAGTTAACTAATTATTATTATTATTATTATTATTATTATTATTATTATTATTATTATTATTATTACTATTATAATCGAGCCCACGGCCCATTGGGCCGGCCCGGCCCAGTCCCCTCCAGCCCGTTGCCTTAACGGGTCGGGTCGGGTCCGCCCAGACCCGACCCGCCACCGACCCGTAGACCCGTTCCCAGCCCCCTCCCCCACGATCCGCTCCCCGCTCCGCTCCCGCCGGCCGCGCCGCCCGCCGCTCCGCCCGGCCAGCGCCACGCGCCCCCGCGCCCCCGCGCTAGCCGCCGCTCCGCCCGGAGCCCCCTCGCCTCGCCACCCCTATTTAAACCCCCCCCCCCCCCCGCGGTGGCCCTCCGCCGTGCCAAACTTCCCCGACCACCGTTTCCGCCTCGTCTCCTCCGGCGCCTCCCACCAGCTCCGCCACCCTCTTCGCCGGCGCCACCCTCCGCGAGACCCTGCGCCACCGCCCTCGACGACGAGCAGCAGCCGCGGTGGCCACAGCAGCAGCAGCAGCCTTTGGAGCCGCCCCCGTCGGCCTCCGGCGCCGCCCCGCCCGTCGACGCCTCCGCCCCGCCCCGGCGAACACCCCCGACCGCCTCCGGCTAGCCAGAGCCGCCTCAGCCTCCGGCCGGCCGCCGTAGTCCCGCAAACCCTAACCCTAAATCCCCTTTTCTTCGTGTCGTGTCCGACACGACACGGACACGTCTCGACCCCGATTTTCGGGTCCCCTTCAGGTGCGTGTATCTTTTGCCTCGTAGCTCCGTTTTCAATTCCGCAAATTGCGTTGTGAAGCCTGTATGACCCTCTCGGTGTCCGGACAAACTGTTCGGGGCATCGCATCCTGTGGTGATCGCACATCGCGATCCAAAAATAGGAAAAACCAGACCCTGTTTCACCCCTGAACTGAGTCCGCCCCGCCAAACGGGACTACTTGGTCGCGTGCGGTCTTCACAGATACGTACGCATCGTCGATACGGAAGTGTGAGATTTCGTGGAAGCTGATTCGGGTGTGCGTGCACACCGGAATCAACGCGTATCCGCGGACATCGCCCCGTATCCGCCCTTTCTGCAATTCGCCCTAACTTCGTGTACGCTCGTCAGATCGAGACGAAACTTGTCCCATCGGACTCGTAGCGATACGCTGGTCCTGTGGGTCAAGTTTGGTTCGATTCTGAGAACGTTGACGAAATCGCGTGTTGTGGGCCCCACAGGCCCCCGCTCGACGAGCGATTTTGTGTTCGACTCACCGAAATCCAAATCTGGAAGTTCCGTTGGGTTCGTATCAACGTTCCTGACCTGTTGACACTAAGTTTGGTGAATTTGGAGACCTTTGACCCGGACACGTTTTTCGGTGCAAAGCGGGTCCACCGGCGGACCCCGTTTTGACCCGAAACTGCCGTTTTTGCCCTTGTCTCCAAATCGGACCCAAGGACAGACGTTTCTAGCTATTTGACATCTTCTGAGCGTGATGGTAATGTCTATTTCAGCTTTTGGACTCATCTCTGGACTTTTCCCCCAAGAACCTAACTAATCAGATCCAAACAACAGGCAAGTACCTGCACTTCAAGTTTAACCTTTATATTGTGATAAATAAATTCCCTGCTTTATTTGTACCATTGATGATTATATGTAGAGTTAGAACACTGGATTTCATGCCTTGAATAATGTATTTCGTGTCTTGCTTTTTCATGTCGGGTGGGAGAATACTAGGAGGCATGTAGTTTACCCTTCCCCAGTTCCTGTTACTAGCTGTTGGTACGCGACTGTACCATCAGCCTTATACTTGATTGTTCCTAGTCACTAGTCGTCTATGACGGCCTTATTAGCCTTATAAACCCCTACATGCCAACTATGTATTCTAAATACACAAGTTCACGCACATAGTTCCTGTCTTGTTGCATTTCTTGTTGTCTTGTTACAGTTACATTACCTGTCACATTTTTCCTGTTTTACTCGTATTTCTGGTTTATAGCAAATTAATCATACTTTACTTCTAGTCTTGTTTTATAACATTATTTCTCAGTTAATTTCACTATTTACTTACGCATATTCTCAACATGATGCTTAGTCAGTTGTTATTTTCTACCTGTCACAAATATTTAGCTTAAATCTTGTTGTGCATTGTGTACTTTGCTCCTTTCCTGACTGGATCCGTTGTTTAGGCGATGACGAGAACCTTGCCCCTACCTACTATGGACCCTATGAGCCAGCAGGTGATACAGTTGCAGAGCCGGTTTCCACCCAGGAGACTACTCCTGCAGAGTAGTTAGCATTAGTTGTTTATTTCCTTTCATCTTAGTAATCGGGTTTGTCCCCGATATAATCTATGGTTCTGTAATAAACTCTGGATTTGATTATCATATTCTGGTTATAAAATCTTAGCATTCTTTTCCTGCTATTTTTCCTTGCCTATTTAATTATTGTGAATGAGCTAGATTTATCACCTGTGATCATGCCCTAGACAGCGTACTACCGCCGACACTGCGGCGTAGGCTGGACGTACCCACGCACTCGTGCCCGAATTTCCGGGTGCGGGTCGTGACATATATACTGCTATATATATTGTATATATATACCTACTATATATATCTATATTATATAGATATATGTTTTATATTACAGCTATGATATTCACGAACCTATCTGTTTTAACAGAAACCATCTTCAGCACAGCCAGTGACCCCCTGTCACCAGCACCTTCACAACTGACTGTAAAATCAGGGTTTCAACACTATCAGGGAGTAGGCAAGTATACCTTGCCAAGTTATTGTTTCAAATTAAATTATTGATATCTGCTTTGTTCTGAAATTCATATACCCTGATCACCTGAGACTGCCTTGGGTACAGTCAACTGTTATGTTGACATGATATTACAGACTCACCAACAGCTGAGAGAATATCCTAATATTCTCCTAGACCCCATCACGGGAACACGCAACATGGTTGCATTACATATATGGATGTGAGCTGCTTATTTGATTAGCTACCAGTACGTGTGACCCGCATCACGGATTAGAATAACCCAGGAAATGTACGACTTGACATTTAGTTTCATTGGGATGGGAAAGATAACTAGTTAACGTATGGGACACCCCCTCCAATAATGTTTTATACCTTCGTACCAGTGTTGGTCGATTGCAGAGTTCCCTGAGTCGGGGGCATACGACACCTATACTAGCCAGTCGCCACGATTGGTGAATTACGTCAGCGTATGTCTAGCCACACATTCCCATGCGTACTACTGGATCTTTACTTGCATTTTCACTTAGTATGGTTAGCACCCTGTATTTATTTTCTTTATTTCAGTATTTACATACATGGCATGTCATTTCCTGTATCTTGTTACGTCCCACTGAGGACCTGGTTCCCTGCCAGATCTAGACGAGGCTTTCTACCCCACTGTGTACGGGCCTGATCAGGAGGCCAGATGTGCTACAGAGGAGGAGCTCGAGGAGACACCCTCAGAGTAGGCTTGACCCTAGATGTTGCTACTTGGAGATGGAGATGTTTTGCTCAGATAGACACTACTTAGTCTATCTGATTTTTCTGCACTATTATCAGTTGTTGTAGTAGGCTTGTATTCTCACCATTTGTGTACTATATCAGACTCAGTTTATATATATTCAGCACTTGCTTTTCTGACATTTTCCTGTGGATGAGATAGATTTGACTGTGTTATACTTGTAGTATTTTAGGACAGCGTAGCACGTTTCTTTGGGTCCATTCAAAATGGATTAAGTCCTTAATGACGTGACAGCTGGCCAGTGACACGTGGCCTAGTTCCTGACATTTTGGGACTGGGGCGTGACAATCTTACTCGATGTTATGCAGATTTTAGTGTTGTTTGTCTTGTTTAAGTGGATCTTACTCGATGTTATGCAGATTTTAGTGTTGTTTGTCTTGTTTAAGTGATCTTACTCGATGTTCTGCAGATTTTAGTGGCAAAATTATCAACTGAGCCTTCCTCAATAGGAGAGAATTTTTATTTTGAACTCTATAATATAGCCTCTCCGTGGAAAGAGAGAAAAAAAAAAAGTCTCCAATGGTGGTTTCTATCTAAGGCTTTATCCTAATGGAAAGTACTAAAAATAAAGGGGTTCTACAAAGGACTCTACATGTAGAGTACTTGACAAGGAGTATTTTATGTCTACATTGCATATTAAAATGGGTCCAACATAAATATATGGTCTTTTTTTATTTTGATATAAAAAACTGGGTTGAAAAGTCTGCTATTAATGCGTGACCCAGTCCCACAAAATCTCAAATTTAACATGGATAATTTGATCTTTGTTTACGTTAAGTGGTTAAATTATTACATAATAGACACCAAATATAATTTTATCAAAACATTCTATCGAAAAATACTAATTTTTTTAAAATAAATTTAATTTTATGTTATATTTGCTACATAAAATGGAATTAACAATTGTAAAATACGTTGCACACGCATTGCGTGTGCCATGACACTAGTATTTACTTACCATATTATAATAAAAAGTTGATAAATGCGTGTGCCATGACACAAGTATTTACTTACCATATTATAATAAAAAGTTGATATTGTTTAATGCAACGTGTGATAGAAGTAAATATAGAGACCAACGATTGGAGATATTTCTTTTATACTTGAGTTTATATATTAAAAAATTGACAAGTAAAGTCTTCTTAAAAGGACTTGATGTATATGATAGAAACACAAAAATATGAATAACCTTCACATAGGGTAGACAAGATATCCTATTCTTTCAAAGATAAAAGCAGATACGAGAAAAGCAAAGATTTGCATGCGCTATCTACTGAAATTACTTGTCCTTTGGAGGGGCAATAAAAGAAACACTAAAGGGCATCCGTAGCAAGATTTGGAGTAATCATTGGAGAAGGTGTAATGTTACTCATGTTCGACCTTATGATATTTGAACAATCCGCATAGTTTCACATATTTGTCGGAAGTAAAAAGAAAGCTATCATAGGAAAAAAAAAAAAAACAAACAAACGAACGCAGATTATGATTCTTGAGTTTCTGAACCATCGTATAGTTTCGCATATTTGTCGGAAGTAAATAGAAAGCTATCATAGGTAAAAAAAAAAAAAAAAACCAAACAAACAAATGCAGATTATGATTATTGAGTTTCTGAACCATCGTATAGTTTCACATATTTGTCGGAAGTAAATAGAAAACTATCATGGTAAAAAAAATTAAAAATAAAAATAAAAATAACAACAACAACAACGCAGATTATGATTATTGAGTTTCTTTTCTGAATTCGGAGTAATCATTGGAAAGTGTAATGTTACTCATGTCTGACCTTATGATATTTTGAACCATTCCTATAGTTTCGCATATTTGTTGGAAGTAAATAGAAAACTATCATAGGAGGGGAAAAAAAAACCCGCAGATTATGATTCTTGAGTTTCTTTTCTGATTTTACTGAGGTTTTCCAGGAACCAAACAGTGTATTATTTTTTACTCTTTATCAGAAGAGAAACAATTAACAATCCTTCCAAAAATCCAGGAATCAAAGTCCTACTCGCAGCCTCGCGTATTATTGTTTTTTTACATTTGACACATCATTTTCTTCCGGGAAGTGAAAATTCGACACTTCACTCTCGTGCTCGCGTATGAGAAATGAATTTTCCACCCAAAAATGTGACATGTGACATGTGACGCTGACAACAATCTGACCTTACATTATATTAGTTTCGGTACTAGTTATGGGGATTTTTTTTTTTTTTTTTTTTTTTTTTTTTTTTTTTTTTACGGCCAAGTTTAGGTTGGGACCAGCAAATTGTTCTGATATTACGTGTCGACAAATGACGGTAACGAAAACTAGCTCAACCCATCCGAGATAACCAACCGCCGTCTAACTAAAACGTCAAGACAAATAAAATATAGTATTTTCGGTGACTATGTCACCTAAAAAAAATTCAATCATTATAACTTCAAGTGGAGATATAAGATTGAATAAAACTATGTTGAATCAATTGTCCAAAAATTCAACTCCCTCATCAAACTCAAGAAGAAAGTCAAATATTACAATAAAATTACTCATCCTATCCGTATCGATATTCCTGAACGAAAACGGCGAATCTCCTAACAGATCTTCTCTTCCTGCTATCTTGGATGGCAATCTTCCTACTGTCTTGGATGGCGAAAGCCCTAAGATGAAAGTACGGACTTTCTTTTAGTTTTTTTGTGGACTTGTTCCCTCGAATCTCCGTGCTTCTCTTGGCAGCCCCCACCCCCCCCCCCCCCCCCCCCCCCCACCCTCCCACCCAATATATATATATATATATATATATATATATATATATATGTTGATAAATCTATTTTTGTATTTAGGAAATCTCCAAAATAGTCCATCATCAGAGATTTGGCTGTTCACCAGCATCTAACGACTGCTGATTAAACCTGAACCACGTTCAGCCCCGTCAAAATTGAATTCTGATCGAATTCTGTCAGTCAAATGCACAGAAGTTCTATTTGGAACTAGCTGAGTTTGAACCGAATTCAATGGGAGCGAATACGGATCGAACTCGGTCCTTTCCTCACAGAACTCTCCAAATTGGACTCCCAACAGACTAAGGATAGTACACTTTTGTTAAGGGATGTTACTATTTTTTGCAGTCTTGTGCATAGTCAAGATTGTAGAGATTTTGGCAGTCATGTGTGATAATTGTCAAAAAATTGACAGTCCTGACAAAAATTTGACTTCGACAGTTCTCACACAGGACTGCAAAAGTTTTAATAGTTCAGGACTACAGAAATGATGATACGCTCTCTAACACACTAATATACTATGTCGTGGTCTTATCATTGGCATTTTTTTATGTAGGTTTCTTTTCTTTCCGAGACTTGAAACAATTTTCATTAGCAGGTCCCAAAAAATACTTCTTTTGCATCGTCTAAAGAAAATTATTTATAAACGCAACTTCAACGGAATCTTAGACCGATACGGACAATGATGGAACCATGTAGGAGCTAGGACGGGCTCCAACCTACAAAAAAAAACAAATTTTTTTTATTTTTTATTTTTATTGAGTCAGTCTACATCCAGTCCATCCTAGTCAACTCCAGCTTTGATTCCACGACACCGAGGCGATTCATGTTTATTCGATCTTATTGAGCGAGTGACAAGGACAAAACTATCATTTGGCTGGGGCGGGCTCCAGCCCACTTTGATTTTTTTTTTTTTTTCACTAGCCCAACCTCATCCTAATCCATCACAGCCTACCACAATTCGAATTTCTGGTTCCGTCCATATGACACATCTCATTGGATGTTTGCACGGCAAGGCAGCTGTCGATTTGTCGCTGACGATGGAGGAATTAGAAGGATCGAGAAGACGGTCTCAATGCAGTTGTTGGTGTTTGTAGGTGATATGGGAATTAGGTTTTGAATTTCTCACTAAATTTGCCAATGAAACAACGGTGGTGGGGCTCTTCTATGAGTGATCAAGAAAGTTAGCTCAGCTCATGTGACAGACACACAGACAGACCATGGCAATAGTTTGTATTGGAATCATCATATGGTTTGATGAGGACAACAGGTTTGCTACAGTTGGTCTCCCCTCCTCTACTCTGCTCCAGATATGTGGTTGTGCTGATTTAGTCTTTAAACCGTAGCCATTGATTTAATCAAACTCCCAACAACCCCATCTGTAGCCTCTTAATTCCTACAGCTACTGTACTGCCTCCTTTTCGTGTCCTGTAGTACAGACACAAACTCCCATTTCCTGGATTCTTGCTCTGCCTTTTTCTTGGCTTTCTTGTTTGATACTGATCTGATGGTGTTTTTCAAAACAGAAATTTGCATCCGCAGCATTAAACTATGGTAAAATTGTTCTGAAAGCATAAACTCTGATAAAAATTTAATAAGAGTCACCAAATGTCTTTCAGAATGACGTATTCTTTATTCTATACAAAGAAAGTTGCAATTAATATTAACTGTCTATTAAATTTAGCCTAAATTTTTTGTCCATTATTACTATAATTGCTATGAAATATATATACATGTATGTCTTTTTTTAAGACTAATGTCATTTATTACGTCGTTTGGATGGAGGTTTTGAATCTTAAAATGTAATTTGTGCAAATTTTGTGCTCTCAAAGCAATTTTATCATACTTTTATGCTACTGATGTAAATTTTTGTTTTCAAAAATTGAACTGAAGCAGCTTTCCTGAAGCAACTTTCCCGAAGCTTGCAAAGTCGTCCCGAAAATGAACTAACATATCAAAATCGATAAGCACAAACCGGTGTTACCAAAAGCTTGTGTTTCCGTTTTTCAAAAAATAAGCAGCAGTTTGATGTCATTATGTCACGTTCCGATCCCGATGGATCTAAAGTCGTTAACGAGTGTGATGTCGTACAAATCCATGTTGTACTTGTACAAAGGCACGAACTTGTACGTGAACAAAATAGACTGAATTAGAGGTAGGCATTATTCAATTTTGGACCGAATAAGAAATTCGGTTCGGTTTGAAAACAATTCGGTTCGGTTTTGAAAATACTAAAGTTATTTGTTCGGTTCCGGTTTTGGATTTCGGTTTCGGTCCAAAATAGAAAACCGAATAAGATTTATGTAGTTATGTAAATACTATAATTCTATACATATTTTGTGATTAAAAAAGTGTATATTTTGAAACAACAATTCTACGTATAAGTTTTGAAGCACAACTTTAAATACAACAAATATGTGTATAAAATTATAATTTAACCACGATTTCAATATTCGGTCCGATCAATTAAACAATAACAATAATCCAACCGAACAAACTGAATAAAGCGAATAGCATATTAGGTTCGGTTCGGTTAGGATTCGGTTTTGAATTTTTAGAATTTAAGTTTATTCGGTTTTGACTATTTCGATTCGGTTGAAACCGAATGCTCACCCCTATACCGAATTGAGAGTGAAGCAGCGGATAATTAATGCAGAAAACCAAATAACAACAACGAAACAAGAAACCAATATCTTTTATTCGTAACTTGCATCAAATACGAAGGCTTTCAAATGGCCAAGTTGGCATGTTCAATAGGGTATTTGAAAGCATTTGTAATTCGCTGCAAGTTATAAATAAAAGAAATTGTGTTCTTGTCATATTGTTGTTATTTGATTTTCTGTATTAATTATCTGATGCTTCACTTCCAGTTCAATCTGTTTTGTACGATCGTAACTTAGATTTGTACGATATCACGTATGATGGCGGCTTTACGATCCTTTGAAATCGGATCGGAATGTACGAGAGAGGAGAGGAGAGAAATCTACACCTAATAACTGGTGGATTTATAGGGTGGCAGTTCGAATTTGAGACGATGTAGGAGAAGGAAGACGCACAGTTGAGATTGGGCAGAGTTCTCTCATGCAATTGATCCAAGTCGAAGAAATAGTGAGTTGTTTGCAAATATTAAGTTGTCTTTTGCAATTAAAATTTAGGATTAATTAGAGTTTAGACCCTGGATTTTATACCAACTTACGGTTCGTTTGGATTAAGGTTTTGTATTCCTAGGAATTTATTTGTCATTCATTTTTCATGGAAAAAGAATTCAACATTTGCATACCCATGTTTGGTTAGAGTAGGTTAAAAATATGAAAACAGAATATTAATTTATTTAGTTTTTCATAAATACCCTTTCATGTTTCTATTATTTGAATTTACATATTTGAAATAGAAGTTAAAAATTTGAAAAGAAAGTAAGGGTGTTATTGTCCAAACAAAATTTCTAGGAAAGCAATACTATTTTCAAGGGAGATCTTTTCCATCATAATTTTCAATCCTACACATACCAAATAAGGATAAGGAATTCAAAATACATTTTCAAGTCTCAAAAATTTGAACCAAACGTCACCTTAGAGTTTAGGTTCTGATTTGTCCAATTAGAGAGTTTAAACCATAAATTTTTATTATTTATTTCAATTTCTTTCATTATATCTTCTCTCTCATGCTTAACAATGAAACCCTCCTATATAGACTAGGGAGGGTATAATAAAAATAATAATAAAAATAATAAAAATTCAGGGTCTAAACTTTCTAATTGGATAAGTCAGGACCTAAACTCTAAGCTGGTATAGAATTCAGGGTCTAAACTCTAATTAGCCCTAAAATTTACCAGCAATGTAATTTTGTAGTATTTGTGACATGGTATAATGGTATTGTTTGTGTCAAAGTATGTAATTGTGTATCTGTCAAGAGTGTCAACTACTTAGAGCATCTCCAACTCTGATACGAGTTTGGAAAAAATGGTTGTCACATAGGAATCACAACTTCATATTTCAAAAATTATTCTCTAATGCAAATGTGAAGTTGGTTGTGAAGTTGACATGACAATGACATGACAAAAACAATGTGAGGTTGGTTGTTTAGATCTAGACAATGAACTTCACAGTGCTTTACTTTCACACCATCAATTATGAATAAAATATTTACAAAAAAATGGAAGAAATGAAAAAATTGTGTTAGAAGTTGAAAAAGTAGATTTTATTGTCTTCTGACTACTTTTATATTGGATAACACTTTTATATCTTACTGCCGTGTGTTAATATAATATTATCATATAGAAAAAATATTGTATTGTGTCTTGTGTCATATAGAAATCACAACGTGAAAACAAGACAATAGGGTTGGAGATGCTCTTATAATGCAACCAGAAAAATAAAAGGGGGGCACGAAATGCATGCATACAATATGTGGTAGATGGATGCATCATTATTCCTATTGGAGGAAGCAATCGAAATATGGAATATCACTCTCTCTCTCTCTCTCTCTCTCTCAAGCACAGGCTGTATGATTGAGACAAAAGAAGCATGAATCTCCACCAATCTTTCCTGTTTGTTAGCATTGGAGTGTTGTTACACCTCACATTTTAATAATTGACATTTCCTAGACACAGTCTAGAATTATTAGTAATTTATAATTTGGCGCCTATGAACCTTGGAATCATGGAGAGCATTGTAGGGTCTTTATTATTATTATTATTTTTTAATGCAAATCTCTATCAATTTTCTGTATTTAGAGTTAGAAATCTTATATCTAATGGTGCATTTTATTGCAAGATAAAAAATATAAAAATTAAATTAATTCTATGAAATTAAATTACTAGAAAAAAATTCTAGAGACAAAAACAATATTTTTCTATGTTTTGGATGAGTTTCATTTTCTATCATTTTAAAAAAAAATATAAATTTTTTTTTTTTTATAAAATATATAAACTATCAAACATTATAATTGATAAAAATTCTGTAATTGAAATATTTTCTATAAAGAAAAAGTTCAATGAGCTTAATAAGAACTTAAGAACCCCTTTTTATATTTTTTTTATTATGAGCTTAAGAGGAATCCATTGTCAAGATGACAAAGACGATGTCAAAGTGGACAAAAAAAAATTTGTTAAGGTTGGTGAAATATTTTGTTGGTTATATGCAGGACACGGATCTGGGATAAGCCAGAAAAGTCGTTTGGCTTGGACAACCCTTCTCTTTAGGACAACCTTTCAGACTCCTAAGTCTCATCTCTTCGTCAATAGAGTCTCTGCGGTCCACCCCAACGTATATCTGTCAGTTGAACTAGCAATCCACACCAAGTTCATATTTTGAGTTCCTATTGGAAAAGTCTCGAGTAACTGAAGGAGAGGAACATGGAATCCGAACTCCACGACGTTGTTAGAATCGAAGACTTTGACGTTACTGTCAACCCCACTTGTCATCAATTTTTTTGATATATTTTTTTGGAGTCAAGGACTATCTTCTTTTAGAATCAAGTACAAAGAGCAACAAAATTTAGCTCCGATTAGGACAATTCAATCCCTTGGATCGGCCCTGGTTACATGATAAGCTAAGTTAATCAAAAAAATAAAAAGAACTTAGCTGATTATTATGTGAACTTTGACCACATTATTTGGAATTTGAAATAACTCAGTTAATCGATATGAGATTATCTTAAATTCAAAATTGGAAGATAAAAGGATACTTATAGAAGAAGAAGAAAAAAAAAAAAAAACCATTTTCTTATGTTAGTGGAACTGTAGGATTAGTACAAATACATTTGTCCTTCGTGTGCCTCCTATATGCAGACCGAGTCAATATCATAATTTAGGACAAATTTCTTTGCATGGTTTACAAAGAGTTCTTAGTTATTGGAGTTCATATGTATTATCATTTTTCTTTATATTAATTTTGATATTATCATTTTTCTTTATATTTATTTTGTAAGTGGTTAGTTTTTTTTCCATAGCAATCAGTGGTTATTAGATTTGTAACATGTGAGAAGCTCAACTGTGCGCCTGACGTCACATTCTGCATGCAAATTTGAGCTCAGCAAATTAGGAATGTTCATGATTTTAACCTACAATACAGTTAAATGATCGAACCAATCATAACCAGCAGCGATCAATTCGGTTTAGTCCAATAAATTTAGTCAATGATTTTTAGAAGATTATTTCACATGGTCCTCAAATAATATAGAAATATCCCCTATCGTTTTCATAATTTGTGAATTATGTTTTCTAAATAAATTTACCATTCGATTACGATTTATGAATTTTTTCTTCTTTATGTAATCGTCGGACCAATTTAACACTCACTCACTCACACACACACTCTCTCTCTCTCTCTCTCTCTCTCTCTCTATATATATATATATATATATATATATATATATATATATACTAGTAAATTTGCGGACGTTGTACGTAAACTAATTTTTTCTTCTTATGATATTAATATAAAATAATTTAAATATTTAAATATATTTAATTTAAAATTTATTACATATATTTTATATTTTAATTAGCATTTGTTATATATTTGATTATATTTTAATTATAATTAGTTATGGATATAATTCTACTTTTTATAAAGAGTCTTGAAAACGGTTAGCTACATAATATTATCTAATTATAAACAAAAATTTCTTGTAACTCATGCGGTTAAGGTGTGAGGTATTCTCCCTAGTTGGCTGAGTTTGAATCCATGTAGTGTTACTTATAACATATATTTTTTTAATAATTTTCTTATGTATTATTAATTTTTTTAAAATAATTAATTTATGATATATATACATACGACTTAGACGGCTCATTTTGAGCCGTTTTGAAACCTCATTATATTGTTGAAGATGGAAGATATAATAATAATAATAATAATAATAATAATAATAATAATACCTTATTGAGCGAGGGACGAAGGATCGGAGAAGAGCGAAGTGTGGTTGGGACCCTTATGAGGAGGTCTGGACTACGGTTAAGAGAAGTCGAGGGAGGGCTTTGTCCCTACGGATGGTCGGACATGGAGGCGATCAGAGGGATCCAGAAAGGGGGCTGGCGCGGGCCCTGAAGAGGAGTGTCCTTGGACACATGGACCCGCCCTTGCTGGCTTTAGCTTAGGGGGGCATATATGGTACTCTGGAAGGTCCCTCATAGCTCTCAAGGAAAGGGGATAGGACGAAAGCATTGGGGAGTGGTCTGTCGCGTAGCGAAGGTTTGGGAATTAAGATGGCGGTTTTTTCGTATAAAGTAATAAATTTATATAAAATTATAAGAAAAGGAAAAAGTTAGACGAAATTGCATGGAGGAGGATGACCCGCCAACTCAGTTGGCGGGGTGCAGTGCTGGAGAGTAACTCGCCAACTGAGTTGGCGGGGCGCTATCCTCGAGAGGCCGCTCGCCAACTCAGTTGGCGGGGCATGCTGAGTTGGCAACTTAGGACCGTTGCACTTTGCTCGCCAACTCAGTTGGCGAGTAAGGATCCGTTTTCCACATTTTAGCCGTTGCACAACGGTCATTACATTCAACACTCTCCCTCTATAAATTTCCTATCTCAACCAAATCATCTCACACTCACTCTATTTCCTCTCTTCCCTCTAGCAAAGTCTCCAATACTCTCTCTGTCTCTCTGCCTGCAGCTAAAGTTCATTTGAGTTTTCTGTAGCAAAAGTTCTCAACCGTTATGGATCATAGCGTAAGAATTGTATGCTCGCACGGCGGTAAAGTAAATGGGTTAAATTACGAAGGAGGAGAAAGTATAATTTTTTTAACTTATCCGAATATTAGTTTTAAAAATATACGTAATCATATTATTGAACGTTGTTCTATTCATTATGATTTTATTCTGAAGTCTATTTTTTATTCTAATTATTTTTTGATAGATAGTGAAGATGCATGGAATTATATTCTTGAGATTAATTCACAATCACGGTATATAACAATATATGTTATTAAAGTAGCAGCAACCTTAGATAGTATAAATAATGAATATTTTTCTGAATATCAGCATGTTAGTTCGGGTGCTAGTTCTTCTCAACAAATAGTTTCATTTATCCAAGAAGGTCATTCATCAGATGAATCTAACCATGATGATGATAGTGACAACGACGATGGAAATAGTGATGATTTAGTTGAAAATGTAGATTATACGGTAGATGATGATGTTGTAAAAGCTATCACTGATGAAGTATTTAAGGGACAGTCATTTCCTAGTCGTTCTCACTTTAGAAGCTTTATAAGTAATTTAGCAATTAAATATAATTTTAGTTGTTCAGTTAGTGTTATGAATAATGCTCGTGGAATTATATATAGTTGTGATCAACCGAATTGTAATTGGAGAGTATATGTCAAATCTATTGGAATGGCGATATAGTTAAAGTTAATACATTAGAAAATCGTCATTCTTGTTTAGGAAGACTTAGTACAGGACGTCATCGACTAGCTACCGCTTCATGGATTAAGACCATGATAATTGACATTATTAGAGATAACCAGTCATACAGTCCATCACAAATTGTTAAAGATATATATAGGGAGCACCGTATACAAGTTAGTTATTCCAAAGCCTGGAGAGCCCGAGAGACAGCATTAGCTGAAATTAATGGTAGTTATGATGAGGCATACGCTAGTCTTGAGGAGTATTGTTATAAAATTATGGAGACAAATCCAGGTAGTACATGTTTTATTAAAACTGCCGAAAACAATAGCTTCCAACGAATTTTTATTTGTTTTAAGTCATGTATTGATAGATTTTTAAGGGGATGTTTACCAATTATTAGTACTGATGCTACATTTCTTTCGTCTAAATATCAAGGTATCTTATTTATTGCTTGTGCTCACGATCCTAACTATCAATTATATCCTATAGCTTATGCTGTTGCTGAAGGTGAGAATAGTGATTCTTGGTCTAGGTTTTTAAATTCTCTTAAAATATCTTTTAAAAGTTGTTTTAATGATTGGAGTACAATTTTATTTATATCTGACAAGCAAAAGAGATTAATAAATGCTGTTCGTGCTATTTTTCCTACATCTCCTCATTTTTTTTGTATTCAACATTTTAAACAAAATATGAACAAAGTTACCAAAGAACCAGTATTTCAACGCTTGTTAGACTCGCTTGCTAGATCATATAATAAAACGGATGCAGAGAGTGTGTTTGATATAATTAAAGCCGAGAACATAATATTGTACGATTGGCTTATTAGTGTAAACGATGAAAGTCGTCGATTTGAACATTGGATAACTGCGTATGCTACTTGTCCTAGATTAGATATTAATACTTCTAATCTTGCTGAATGTTTCAATAGCTGGATTAAGAAATTACGAGATAAGCCAATAACAATACTTCTCGATAGTATTAGAGCCAAGATTATTACACTTCATGACAATCGTAGAAATAATGCTGAAAATATAGACACAGATTATTGTCCGAAGATGTTAAAAAACATGTCTTCTATTATCAAAGAGAAGAACCACCTAGAAATATTAGCTATTGATAGTTATAAGTTTGAAATAATAGACTGGGCAACAAGTAGAACCTATATTGTTAATATAACTGACATATCTTGTACATATTTTAGATGGTACCATACTTATATACCATGTATACATGCATGTTTTGTTTGTAGATATTGCAATATTAGTATTGATAATTTTTATCCTGCAGTATTTTTGACGGAAACCTTGAAAAGTGTATACGCACCAAAAATGGAGCCAATTCCAGTTTCCTACAAGATCCAAGCTCCTTTGGTAAGAGGACAAATTGGGGTGCCAGATGTAAGACGCAAAGCCGGAAGACCAAAGAAGAACCGCATCAAACCCCGGATTCATCGACGAGAGATCTACGTTGCAGTAATTGTGGTGCTATGGGACACAACCGAAGAAGATGTACTAGTCAACCGAGAGAGTAAAATAGAATTGTTCAA
The DNA here is from genome assembly GCA_036927795.1 of Iris macrosiphon. Taxonomy (NCBI): domain Eukaryota; kingdom Viridiplantae; phylum Streptophyta; class Magnoliopsida; order Asparagales; family Iridaceae; genus Iris; species Iris macrosiphon. Next base: position 164,036,758 of record JAYESA010000004.1, read on the forward strand.
TACAAACTTAAAAATATTGTAATATTGAGTCTGATAATGAGAGAGTAAATATCTGATAACTTAAAAATAGAATTGTTCAATACAACCTTTACAAATCATACAAATATTGCAATCATACTTTGTTACAAATTATCTACTCATCCTCCTCCTCTCTTGTTGAGTTTGGGTAGGCAGCGGTGCTGATGGAGTCGAAAAAAATTGTGTGAATATCTGGTAGCTTTCATCTCCAGCAGTCTGGTAACTCGGGCCTGCGCCAGCAGTCAGGTAACTCGGTCCCGCTCCAGCATACTGGTCACTTGGGCCCGCTCCAGCATACTGGTAATTCGGTCCCGCTCCAGCATACTGGTCACTCGGTCCCGCTCCAACATACTGGTAACTCGGTCCTGTTCCAGCATACTGGTCACTCGGGCCCGCTCCAGCATACTGGTAACTCGGTCCCGCTCCAGCATACTGGTAACTCGGGCCCGCTCCAGTATCCCTCCGACGACGACGAGAGTGTCTCTGTCGTACTAAGCCGGTCGGATAGTCTGGTGGAAGACGTGATTGTACTGGAGGCATTTCCGGTTCCCGTCCAATACCCAGATGCTCAACACGAGTCACAAGTTCCTCCATTAGACGCCGAATGTCTGGGGAAAGGTTTCTATGAGGTCGTTGTAAGTGTTGTCGGTATACACCACTCTGAAATTTGAAACTTGTAAATTAATATATTTATCATATCTATGTATATGTATTATTGAAAGTATAATAAAGTCATACCAAATCGTACATTCCATCGGCAAAAGCACGCAGAGTAGAATCATCTACGAATCTACTCTTGAACCTTTGCTCCTCATAGTGGTATACTCGGTTACTCATAAGAGGGCATCCCCACCATTGCCTATAGTCCAGGCTACCCATGTCTGCATAATGTAAACAAAATTTTAGCAAACTATTTACACTAAATCAATACGAATAATGAGTAACTTATAACTTACATTCCTCAGCAGAATTTAGTCTGGGAGACATGTCCCTCACACTATAATTCTTGAACCGATTATTCCAGTCAACAACGAGACCAATGATTCGTTGTAATGCATTTGCTGTCTCATAACCGACTGTCGGTGGATCATCGAGAATTATTGGGCCCATTCCGAATTGCCGAAGAACACGGTCTGCCGGATGGTACATGGTGAACCGATCATATATAATATGACATCTGTGTAAAGTAAATACATATGATGTCCTCTTGATTTCTGGAGCATCAGGTTCACATGAGTACGATAACCATGTTACCTATTTAAAGATATTGTATCAATTATATATGATGTTTATCTACGATCAAAACTTAAATAATTTAAAGATATTTATTGTATATTTAAAAATTACCTCATTATACTGCAGTGTATCAAATTGGCTACGATAAAGTGATACACTCCTGTATTGGTAGTGTTGATAATCCACTACATCTGTAGGCCAGCGCATAGCAACTGGAAATACTCCAACATCACTGAGAATGCTGGTAACATGCCTACCAATATAGAAGTGCTCGTAGGACCAGAACTATAAAACAAAAATATGATATTAGTACAAATAAAATTTGCGTATAAAATTACTCTAACTTTTTAAGGTCTTTCATTCATACCTGAATCAGTGAAATACATCCACAAATACTCTTGCGATTGGATCTCTCAAATTCTGTCAGATTGGCGTATAAAAAGGCAAGAGTAGCAGCTCCCCACGCATGCTCAGTAGGTTTTGTCAAATCATCCAAGAATGGTAGAAGCTGCACATTTACCATATTTCCCGATGCATCGGGAAATAGAATTGTACCACATAAACAGAGCAGATACGCTCTAGTGCAACGAATGACCTAGATATATTAAGTGTTATATAGACACTAAATTAAGTCATAAATAAATTTACTAATAAAAATACATACCCGCATTTTATCTACATCAACCATCCCGTCAATAGTGTGATGTAGGTCCATGAAGTTGCCACGAAGCCATGTAAACTTCACAAAATTGCCGTCTTTTAGACCTGATGGAGGGCTAACACCGAGATACCTCCTGATCAGATCAGATCCCTTTAAGTGCGGATCAAAATATATAGCGTTACCTTTAATAGGTAACCCTAGTATATTCGCCACATCAAAAAGGGTGATCGTCATCTCGCCGAATGGGAGTTGAAAAGTGTTGCGTTCGGGCCACCAACGCTTCGCAAGGCTTACAACTAAATGAAGATCGTGGATTAAATATCTAACAAGATCTATATAGTGGAATCCAAAGGATTCTACCAAAGCCTTTTGGACCGAATTTAGCTCCCACGTACGATAATTCCTTTCAGTCCGCCAATGTACATGGATCCGGGTTCGTAAACCAAGATCATGGTCGTATAACTATAAAAAACATATGCATTATATTTTGTGTGTAAATTAATAAAGTTGGCAACTTATAATTTCAAAAATTACCTCGCCAGTAAATATCTGACTAGAAATGTGGTCTTCACGTTGCTTAATAATAAGCTGGATAGTCGGTCCGACAGGAATACGACCGTCATTGTGGGTAGCCATCACCAAAAATCTTAATTATAAGATGTAAGGAGGAGGAGGAGGAGGATTGCTATGAGTAAGGAGGAGAAAGAGGATTGCTGTGAAAACAAGAGGAGGAGGAGAAGAATGTGTGAGGAGGAGGCTTCGGTAGTGGGGGGGTATTTATAGGGAGGGAAGGGGAGGGGATGAGGGGAAGTTGAGGGGATGGGGGGGTCTTCGAGGGAAGGGGAGCGGTCGTGGGTGGGTGGTCTCCAAGGAAGGGGAGGCGTTAGGTATCTGAGGGGAGGGAAGAGAGCGGCCCGCCAACTTAGTTGGAGAGCGGTCTCTTGTAGACTGCGCCCCGCCAACTCAGTTGGCGAGCAGTCTCTCGTGGACTGCGTCCCGCCAACTGAGTTGGCAAGCGGCCTCTCGAGGAGTATGCCCCGCCAAGTCAGTTGGCGAGTAGTCCCCCTCTCTGCTATTACTCCCAACTTTTCCCTTTTTTTATAATTTTATTAAATTTTATTACTTTATACGAAAAAAACCGTTAAGATGGGGGCAGACCTACCCAGGGACAGACAAGTTGGGATGTCTCGGGAGCGTAGTTCGATGTAGGGGTTGATAGTTAGTTAGAAGAAGAAAGGATCTTCCTCCAACCTTCATCACTTCCTCCACTATAAAATATTTGGTGTCAGTGTGTGTATCCAACAGCCCCCCAAGCTTCAGAAGCTGTATCAAAATTCTATTTTGTTCAGCCTTCTAGGGTCAATGGGACCCCTACGACTGACATTACGACGAAGGAGAAGGCAAAGGCTGAAAGCTTCTGGAAGAAGGCTATTGTCCTTTATTTAGTCGGGTCCAAAGCCGGCTATGGCTGGATTTCAAGCATGGCTCGGAGGCTGTTGCAGCCTCAAGGTGCTATGTAGGTCTACTATCGAGAGAGCGGGTTCTTCCTGTTCAAATTTGAACTGGAGGCTGATTTTTAAAGAGTATTGGAATGAGGCCCATGGACATTCAATGGTAGGTTAGTTAACACCAGATGGTGGGTCCTAGAGATGAGCTTTGAACGAGATCGTCTGCCAAGATTCTTATCTAGATAGATTTTTCATGGCTACCTCTGACCTTATGGAATGCAGAAGCAATTGTGAAACCGACTAGTCTAATATGATCTCCTCTAAGGATGGATGCTCTTACTGCACTTCAAAAAAGACTGGCATTTGCTAGTCTTTGTGGAAGCCCATGCAAGGGCTAAAATTCCTAGGAGGGTCCAATTTAGGCTAGCATCGGGTGAGATTTGTCAGCAAAAGGTTGAGTGAGAAAGGGTGCCAATTAGGTAATCTTTGTACAAATGCTTTGGGCATGATAAAGACTCGTACCCAGTAGAACAAGAGGAGGATTCTGAAGAGGGACAACAGATAATGGAGACTGGAAATAGAGAGAGAAGAGTTCGTCCAGCTCATAAGGACATCCAGACTTCAAGTCCCACAACAAGGAGCAAGAGTCCAAGTCAACCAGACTTGGCTACTGGTTCAACAAGTGGTCCATTCGGCTGCGATCCGTCGCCCGATGTGATTTACTAGGACATCCAGACTTATGCCTATGTGAATAGACATAGACAAGATTCGAAGGGTGTTGGGCCTGCAGAAGGGAAGGGTAGTGCAGTGACTGTCCGCTTACCTAGTGCAATGAGTGTTGCATGTCTTCTGAGCTAGACTGGTGAATTAAGGAGCTTCTACAACATTCTAGATGGCAACGGAAACATGGCTCACCAGTCTAGAACATATGAGGAATCTAAAACCAAAGAGTTGGAGATAGAGGAAATAACTCCACTACAAAACATTGCCAACATGTTAAAAGGCCAACTTGTAATGATCAACCAAACATGGGAAGCCAAGAGGCGACTAAAGATTGAATAATGAACTGAGGGTAATATGAAGAAGATGCTTGCGACGAAACCTATCAGTTTGTGAATCACTAAGGGACTTCATTTTAGGAGACTTATTTAGTATTAACTATGGTTGTAATTGTCGCGCCCCGATCCCGTAGGGGCCGATCCCGTAGGGCCTATCGTCCTCGCTTGGTCCCTACGGAACCATTCGTCCTCGCTTGGTCCCTATGGAACCGTTCGTCCTCGCTTGGGCGCGATGCCGTGCAAGCCTAAGTTGCGCTTGCACCAGGCAACGTACCTGCACAAGACAAGTTAGAAAAAATATACATATATAGGCACAGAGTAAAATGCAGAGAACCAAAGTTGAACACATTTGATAGCACACAAAATACTTTCTTTTATTGAATACTGAAGATTTGGATTACAAAGTGTTTGCTTGGCTGAGTTACAAAAATATGCCGTAGAAGGCTTACAACTCTTTTCACATTCCCAAAACTAGCCACAACGCCCATTACATTATGCCCTTGTAGTAGGACCAAAATAGCAAAACATCTAGCAGAAGAGGAAGTAGCCCACTGGAGAGGTAAGCAGCGGAAGAAGCAGCACGAACACAATCCTAAGGAAGGGTGCGCACACGCTGATTCAGGTTCAGGATGCCTGCCAGACTCTCGCTCCCAGCACCTGGATATTTGCCCACAAACTTGGGTCAGTACTACCACATGTACTGGTGAGCGACCGTGGCCAAACTCACCTTAGAAATCTACACTAAGTAAGCATATGAAGCTAGCATTATTAAGTGGTCTTTCTGGTTGTCTAGTTTCTTTTTAACAATTCATGCTAGGAAACATAGACAATATAAAGCAAGTGCATATGATATTTCTTACCCACGTCCGAGCGGTTATCCCTGCAGCAGACACACAAGTTAGCCACAATTTGCATATGAATAACTTATGAATCAATAAGGCATCAAGTGTTAGGTATACAAGAAGGTAAACCTAGCATGCGCCCTAACTATATGATGGTCCCCTCATCGGGATTAGCAATTGGGACGTACAAGCCCATCTCACTAATAGACTTGTCTCGGTCTACCCAAGGAGGTACAAGCCTTAGGTATCTAGATCTCTTCCGGCCGAACGATCCCCAGTGCCCCAGGGACCGCTCGAGAGATAATTCTTGTGCACAAGTTGTACTGACCAAATGCATGAATGCAAGCCCTATCAGAAAATATGCTATCATGCAACTGATAAACAATGCACACATAAGTCTATCTCTTCTTTTCTCTTTTCTCTTTTCTCTTTTCTAGATCAAGTCCAGAGTTTTCCAGCCATATTACTCAAGGCATAGCATACAAGGGACAATAAGCATTCCATAAGCAACTAGTAAGTTAGCAGTTCTATACTTGAAGCATGCAATACTTTCTTTCTCTTTTTAGCTTATCTTTTTAGTGAGGCAGCATATTTATGTGAACTAGAGATTCTTTATTAGGCATGCAAACTTAAAGGATTCATCGAAGGGCCTAAGCCACTCACCTAATGAACCGAACGAGGGGATGGGAAAGCCTAAGCGACGTTCACTCCTTGGTTATGCGTCCTGAAAATGCAACAATACTTGGTTAGCATACTTCAATCTCTTTCCCTTACGATTCGAAAGAACGCACAAGCGAGAAAGCGAAATCATGAAAACCAAGTCATCGAAAGCAACTCAAAACACAAAGCAACACAAAACCAAGAAGCAAAGCAACCAACAAAACTCTTGGACTTATTTCAATAGAAGCCGTTCGATTAATTCGAAGGGTTCATTGCACTTCGTCCGTGTTGATTCGGTAAGGTTTCCCCGAGACTCGATTCTCAATCGAGTCGAAGCATCGTAGTGTTCCATAAGTAACCGTTTGGAGCGGGGCGTTACATACTACCCCACTGAGAAGAAGTTTCGTCCACGAAACTTAAGAGATCAAGGAGGCAAAGATCAAGCATCAAGAGTTCAAAGGAATAAGACTCACCAACATCGTGTCCGCTCTCATCACGCTCAATATTCAACTGATACACTCTAGGCCTTCTTGTCTGATCAGTTGGTTCCAGAGCATGACCCGGAGGGGTCTGAGTCTCAACCCGTGCAGTCTTATTGTTCCTATTCTGGTATGGCGGCGGAACCATCTGGTTTTGGCAGTTCACTGCCTGATGCCCCTTTTCCCCACAGTTATAACACTCCTTATTAGCAGCCCGACAAACATCTACGGTATGGCCTTGTTTGCGACAGTAAATGCATATAGGACCTGGGCGCCGCTCGCCCGTTGTTTTCTTTTCTCCATCATGGTATCTTTTAGCATGAGGGTTTCGAGGAGCGGGTGCCTTCTCCACAGCACCTTGCGGCGTAAACTGCTCGTTCTGCACCGCTGCCTCAAAGGCTTGTATGTAGGTTTTGCACTCCCGGTTCATAACATCTTTTCTTAGGTTATCGTTTAAGCCTTTTATGAACCGATGTGTGCGGGCTCCCTCGTCGGGAATCATCGAGCTAGCGAACTTAGCAAGTTTGGAGAATTCCGACTCATAATCTTCGACGGACATGCTCCCTTGCTTAAGTTCGGTGAACTCGTCTTCTTTTCTCTGCCTGACAGCTGGCGGGAGGTAATGTGCAAGGAATGCTTCCTTGAACATTCCCCAAGTAATCCTTCCATCCTGATGTTTGGTGGCGAGGTCTGCTTTCTTGACTTCCCACCAGTCGTGTGCTCGTAACCGCAACTGCATATCTGTGCACGCCACCCTCTTATTCGCAGGTATTGAGGCAAAGCTAAACAAGCTCTCCATCTTTGTGACCCAGTCCATCACCTTATCCGGCGTGGTCCTGCCTTCAAACTCCGGAGGGTTCAACTTCAGGAACTCAGCGCCTTTAAAGGTAAACTTTCCGGCCGCGCGAGGAGGCTCGTTTGTTTCTGCTAATCCTGCGCCATGAGGCATGGTCGGGGCAGTCACAGGTGTTGCGGCGGTGCCAGATGCACCACTGTTCGCTGCTAGTGTTGTCACTATCTGCGTCAGGGAGTCAAGCTGCTTTTGTTGTGCTAAGGCTCTAGCATCAGCTCGTTGCTGCTGAGCCTCGAATCGTTCTTGTTGCGCAGCATGACGATCGTTTTGATTCTGTAACATTGCAATCAATCTATCCATTTGATCATCGCTCACGCTAGCTGCGCGCGATGACTCAGGGTTACCAGCACTTGTTCTTGTCATCTTTGCTGCAAAAGAGAGTAGCTTGCATTAGTCTCATAACGTATTATAGACTTATTGCATGGGACGTTGGGTTTTCATACTCTTAGGGACCTTTCTCACTCGATTTACTTCTCATAGATTCGAAATCAATTTTCAAAATTCGGGACTTTTTGAAATCGCTTGAAAACTTATATCCTTTTCGAAGACGATGTTTGAAGAGGCCAAGGACGTAAAGCCATGCTCTGATACCACCTGTCGCGCCCCGATCCCGTAGGGGCCGATCCCGTAGGGCCTATCGTCCTCGCTTGGTCCCTACGGAACCATTCGTCCTCGCTTGGTCCCTACGGAACCGTTCGTTCTCGCTTGGGCGCGATGCCGTGCAAGCCTAAGTTGCGCTTGCACCAGGCAACGTACCTGCACAAGACAAGTTAGACAAAATATACATATATAGGCCCAGAGCAAAACGCAGAGAACCAAAGTTGAACACATTTGATAGCACACAAAATACTTTCTTTTATTGAATACTGAAGATTTAGATTACAAAGTGTTTGCTTGGCTGAGTTACAAAAATATGTCTTAGAAGGCTTACAACTCTTTTCATATTCCCAAAACTAGCCACAACGCCCATTACATTATGCCCTTGTAGTAGGACCAAAATAGCAAAACATCTAGCAGAAGAGGAAGTAGCCCACTGGAGAGGTAAGTAGCGGAAGAAGCAGCACGAACACAATCCTAAGGAAGGGTGCGCACACGCTGATTCAGGTTCAGGATGCCTGCCAGACTCTCGCTCCCAGCACCTGGATATTTGCCCACAAACGTGGGTCAGTACTACCACATGTACTGGTGAGCGACCGTGGCCAAACTCACCTTAGAAATCCACACTAAGTAAGCATATGAAGCTAGCATTATTAAGTGGTCTTTCTGGTTGTCTAGTTTCTTTTTAACAATTCATGCTAGGAAATATAGACAATATAAAGCAAGTGCATATGATATTTCTTACCCACGGCCGAGCGGTTATCCCTGCAGCAGACACACAAGTTGGCCACAATTTGCATATGAATAACTTATGAATCAATAAGGCATCAAGTGTTAGGTATACAAGAAGGTAAACCTAGCATGCGCCCTAACTATATGATGGTCCCCTCATCGGGATTAGCAGTTGGGACGTACAAGCCTATCTCACTAATAGAATTGTCTTGGTCTACCCAAGGACGTACAAGCCTTAGGTATCTAGATCTCTTCCGGCCGAACGATCCCCAGTGCCCCAGGGACCGCTCGAGAGATAATCCTTGTGCACAAGTTATCCTGACCAAATGCATGAATGCAAGCCCTATCAGAAAATATGCTATCATGCAACTGATGAATAATGCACACATAAGTCTATCTCTTCTTTTCTCTTTTCTCTTTTCTCTTTTCTAGATCAAGTCCAGAGTTTTCCAGCCACATTACTCAAGGCATAGCATACAAGGGACAATAAGCATTCCATAAGCAACTAGTAAGTTAGCAGTTCTATACTTGAAGCATGCAATACTTTCTTTCTCTTTTTAGCTTATCTTTTTAGTGAGGCAGCATATTTATGTGAACTAGAGATTCTTTATTAGGCATACAAACTTAAAGGATTCATCGAAGGACCTAAGCCACTCACCTAATGAATCGAACGAGGGGATGGGGAAGCCTAAGCGACGTTCACTCCTTGGTTATGCGTCCTGAAAATGTAACAATACTTGGTTAGCATACTTCAATCTCTTTCCCTTACGATTCGAAAGAACGCGCAAGCGAGAAAGCGAAATCATGAAAACCAAGTCATCGAAAGCAACTCAAAACACAAAGCAACACAAAACCAAGAAGCAAAGCAACCAACAAAACTCTTGGACTTATTTCAATAGAAGCCGTTCGATTAATTCGAAGGGTTCATTGCACTTCGTCCGTGTTGATTCGGTAAGGTTTCCCCGAGACTCGATTCTCAATCGAGTCGAAGCAGCGTAGTGTTCCATAAGTAACCGTTTGGAGCGGGGCGTTACAGTAATTGGTTGAGCTAGTTAAGTGTTAAAGTACTCTTGAGTCTAAAGGGTTATGTTTTGACCTGGTCACGAGGTCTTAGAT